>JARLTB010000161.1:2337500-2937500 GCA_030141615.1 Unio pictorum | reverse complement strand
GAATATAACACCATCTAGAACTGTAAGACGACTAATGGATCGTGGTACTCCAGCTGCTGGTGATCATCCGGCTGTCCCTCCTGCTCCTGTTGATGTCGAGGATATGATTATCGATAATAATCCTAAATATAATCTAGGATTTACAACTAGTAAAGCGATGTTAAATAACGAAGGAAGAATTTCCTGTGCTACTCCCTTGTCTCATATATTTGGATTTTGCAGAGATGTTAGAAAAGTTTTTTTTGGAGCTAGTCATACTGTAGATCGTATGAGAAAATGAAATGACGATGATGCAATCTGGCGCGGTGCTACTGTTCACGACGATAGATTGGACCTATCAAAATATGCATTATGGAGGCCAATAATGACCCCATCACTCGCCATAGAACAACGACTATTATCATCCATGGATCAGGGTGGTAAATCATTGATGTGGTTGGATGTCACAACAGCAACAACAACGTAAACTTACTGGTACATTTACATGGCAAGTTACCTTAAAGAAACATCTCTGCTCCTATGTATATTTTCATTTCGTTGCAAAACAAAAATAGAGTAGATGGAGATGATAAAGAACAGCGTTGTCATATGATATTTGATAAATTAAGAGCCAGTGAGATATGGTTGTGGGTAAGCAATCTGCAAGAACCCGCCGAAATTATTCTGATCGATTATTCTAATAACCAAATATCTCGCGTGTATTATCGTTTGTGGTCTTATGTGGGGCGTGATCAAGATATTGATACTGGACTACAAATATCACAGATGGACTTTCAAAATTTGTATCCTATCTATTAGTTTTCATTGCAACATCTTGATCTGTCTAGACACTCCATCGGTGACATAAAATTTCAAACTCTTGTAGGAGAATTACCTATTATATCTGCGGCGGGTGTAAATCCACCTGTATGTGGTCCATATAGAGTAGTCGCTGTTATTCTTAGTGATAAATCGATGGCACTTGAAGGTGGCAGTGGAAAGATGAGAGTAGTTGACGCTCCAGTAGAAACATGTAATGTTTTCCAAAATCATGTAACAATTAGATCAATCAATTATTTAAATAAAAATGTCGTACAATCATGTTAATGTCACATTGACCCCTGGTCAAAGAAAGAAAAAACAATCGAAAAATGCTACTACGTGTGGCACAAAAATAACTTTGCGGCGAGAACAGATCGCTACGGTGGACCAAATAAACTATCATTGACGAAAACTCAACTTAAAATTTTAACAAAGCGTTAAAAGAAAACACCAGTGTTCAGTTTGAATTTTCACCCTCCGCGATTAGCAATATGATAAAATCCGGAGGCATATTTCCTTTCCTCGCCGCGATTCCAGCGCTACTTGCCGCTGCGGACCCCGCTGTTGCTAAAGATGCGGCGCTAGATGGTGTTAGCACCGCCGCTATCATGGCATTAAAGAAAGTTACCGGACAAGGATGCAAAAAAGTGACGATCTGTAGGATTTGGTCTAAGACTACCAGGCAGTCGATACGCCCGGTACAGAGCGGGATTGAGACTCCCAGGAAGCATTCGATCATTGCTCCAATGTCAAATTTTGATTTAGTCGCCGCGGTTGAACAATCCCCGATTAAATATTTCGGAAGTGTTTTTATGAAAGATCAATTACCAACTCAGCCATCAAATCAAGAAACAGGTATAACTAATATCGATGATAACACAAGACCTGGAACTCATTGGGTCGCGTACGCGATACATCTCCGCGGAATTATTTATTTAAACTCGTATGGGTTAGCGCCACCGAGAGCATTTCTCAAATATGTATCCCAGCTAAAGATCCCTGTTTGGTACTCAACGTTGCCTACACAGACATTAACCGATCATCCGATATGTGGTAACGATGTCATTAATTTTCTCACTGCGATTTCAAAAACATCATCTCCGCCTCAAAAAAAGTGCACGAATATACTAGCGATAACTTTTAAAGAGATCTTAAACGTATAATGGTAGATATTTGGAGAAGATCTCTCCCGCGCGGATATAAAAAAGATGGGGCTTCACTTGTTGTAAAACACGTATAGATGATGCGTTATCTGATATATTACATCTCGTTGATGTATCATCGGATGAGATATTTGTATTCCATGACAGCCAAGGTAAATTGAAAACGAGTAAAATTTCCATCAAAGATGTTTTAGTTAAAATCGACAACGCTGTTGGAAATTCCATCGCGATACTTGATTCGACAGGTAAAATCAAACTCGGAGCTGCTTACTCGGTCATAGATAATAAACTAACCGCGTTGAACAACGAATATATGTCTTCATATTAGCGATCTGATTTACACGCTCATATAAATCAATTTACCAGGTTACAGACAATCGTTAACAATATTCATATTCTTGTTTATATTTCTTTTGGAATCCTATCAACGGTTCCGTTGAAACTCACCGATATAAAACCGCCGTTGATAAACTAACAGCGTTGCGATCCGAGTATGATAATCATATTTCCTTCTACAACGATTATATAAAAGAGCATATCCAAGTTAAAACCGGGTTGACAAAATGTCTAGGAAAACTACCGCCTGAGATAGTATTAAAACTCAATGATATAAAAACCGCTGTGGATGAACTTACATTGTTACGATCCGAATATGAAGATCATGTAAAACAATTTTAAAATTTTCGTAGAAATATTGTTCAAAAATTCTTTGTGACTCGGGTAGATAGTATTTATATAAAACTTCCAGAAATTAAACAATCCATCGAGGATATTAAACAAACACATGAAGCTATCAAGGATGATTTCCCTCGGATGATTAGCACACTTGATTAGGTCAAAATCCCTCATACGAGGAATATCAACGTTGTATACACGATACAGCATGGATCCTTCTCTTCGACTCCACAAAGAAATGCATTATATATTACCGCGGAGATCAAAGGTGTCCACAGACTAACTTTAGTATCGCCGACGCAATTTAATATATCATCAAGCTCATCATCGGGAACCAATACTATTATCAGCGCGGTAATAGATACGGGATCAACTTAAATATTTACGATAACCACCACAGATAAAAATTTAGCTCGAGCATCAATTACATGATAAGTAGAATTCGTAACCAATTTAAGTAAACAGCTTAATTAAATAAAATGGCCACACAACAGTATCGATATGAGCAAGTCCGTGAGTTACAAGCTAAACTAAAGTCGCTCGCAGATGAGTATCAAACAAAAATTAAAAAATTTCGACGTAAGCTTACCTGTATCAATGTTATCGTGTACGCGGTTTCAGGTGTTATTACTGTAACCGGTGTTATATTATCGTCGGTGACAATGATCCCCAAATTGTCCCAATTGGTATATCCGCGGCGAAAAACATTGCGGGAGAAATATCAATTATCACAAAACATATCATCGTCTATTCAGCTCAAACTACATGATTACATTGTAAATTTCATACGTTATCAACCGCGTACTCACAATAATTCGCAATGATATCATCATCGCTCGATGACACTATAATATCCAATAGTAAGCATTTACGACCCCAAGATGTCAAAATTACAAAAATGTTTAGTAGATAATGTCATCGCCAATATAAATACTTCAACGAATAGTCGTGAATACCACACCGGTGAAGAAAAACAATGATATCAACCACGACAAAACCCCCTGAATTCAGTATTGAATTTCCAACTCCGATTCCAGTAAAGAAAATCGCTCTAACTCAATTACGAATATATAATAGTTGGCCAAATATTAGTTCAGAATCAATTGCACGAAAACGACCCAATAACACCTTTGTGTTCGCGAACAAATAGACCCTTAATGGAACTCCCGAATGGCAAACAATATATCTTAACACGGGAAGTTATGACGTCGAAGATTTCAACGAAGAAATTCAACGCAGCATAAAATCTCTCACCGGGGTAGGATCTAAAATTGAGATAACTGTTCACGAACCGTCGTTGTGAACCGCCATCGAAATAAAATTTCCGGAAAACCACGTAGATATATTTAACTCGTCGATCAGAACTATATTAGGATGGCCTGAAATCTCACCATATGGAGAAGAACCTATCGTTGACAATCGACGTTCACGGGAGTCTTGCAGGGAAGATTATACCACAGATAAAAAAAATCATATAATGAAATTAAAAATAGACCCGAAAATGAAGTTCCTTTGTCTGGTTTAAGAAAATACAAAAACAATATGACTGAAAATTATGATATTTTTGATAGCATAAAAAGTTATGAATATTAAAGATACGGAGAGATAGTATTGCATTTTGATTTACACCGCTCAGAAAATAGTGATGTAAAGGTTATTATATTTCAATAAAAACTTTACTTTATATTTTTAATAGAATTGATCAATTATATCAAATTCAATTACAGCAACTACGACAATATTTCCAAAAACATCTATTTGATATAACAATTTCACGTGATAAAACCATTACACGGAAATATTAAACCAGCTTATATCCAACATGCTATCTACCAATAAGCGAGTAGTTAAAGTGATAATTGATGATAAGAACAAAAAAGACAAAAAACACAAAATTCTTGTTTTTTTTTAAAATAACAGAACAAAAATTACCTAATTTCAAATTTCAAGGATACAATGCACCTGAACTATAGAAAAACCTTAACGATGACATCGATGAATATTTCCCTCAAATACACTCTGCGTGGATAAAAACATTACCACATGCAACTATTCTCGGATACAACAACGCTCCAGATGGAACAGGTAGACACGTATCCTTCGTCAACGTTGATATAACCTCGGTGATCGCGGTAAACCTTATATGTGATAATGTCATTGGAAGCTACAACGCAAATACAGAATTGTCAAATCAAGCCGATCAAGGATATGTTCTATATACTTTTTCTCCTCAAGTATCTCCGGAAAGTTTGATCATACAGAATCTTATTAGTTCTGTGCATTTAGCATGCAATAATTCCTGGATAACAAAGATACACTTTAAACGAACAACTACAAATTACCGTATGATTCAAATCATAATGATTTCAATAATGTATCAGCATGCACGAGAATATATTCACCATCGATAACAGCTTGAGGCCGCAATCAGAAAATCATTAAAGGAAACAATCGTGGCAAATTCTAAACTTGTCATTGATGAATTCGATAGTGAAGATTTGTTGCAGACGGATCACCAACTGGAACAACATCGACGTGACAATGTACCATTAATTAATTATAACGGTGATCAGATATAAATTATGCTCACTCGTGTATATCTCTGGAAAACCTCAAGAAAGTTTTATCAGGGGAAAATATGAAGGATACCCAAAAATATCATCGATGAAAAAAATAAATTCAAAATTCTATTTTAATGATAAAAAAACCAGCAGAAATATAAAATTCTACAATTACTGACCATCATTATTACCATCATTTATTTTTTTCTTCAATTTCCGTTATCGTTTCTATGTTATAATTTCCACCATTATTGTTTTGGTAAAATGTTCTCGCTGTTATATATGAGAACCCCAACTAATCTTAACGACGACGACGACGAAAAATAAAATAATAGCGTTGCACAGTGTAAAACGACCCGTAGAGGTGGCCATCGAGTTCAAAATAGAATTATCAAGACTATATAAAATATGGTTCAAGGAGCCCATTTCCGCTATAACGCAAGGTAACGCTGAACGGTTCAAACAGGCTCAGCAACATTACAAGGCGAATAAAAAAAACTCCAAGAAGATATCACCGAGCTAAAGAAAATATCACTGAATTAACAGCGTGATCAACTACGAACCAACGCGGAGAAAACCTAATCTGACTACAAAGGAGAATTATCCGTGTTGAGAAAATCCAACGAGGAATATTGTAAAATAGTATCAAATATTCAAATTGTAAATAGCGGATTTGAGTCTGGAATCGCCTAGTTGGAAAAAAACCCATATGGAATTATCTGATCGTTATTTTAAAAAAAAACGTGTTACGGCGAATAACAAATGACAATCACAGAAATAAAATTTAAGCGGTGATATAGAAGGGATTGTTATCGAGATACGAAGAAACTCGATTAACATTTAAATGTTACAAGGGTACCTATTCGACATTGATTAAAGTTTTGCTTAGTTGAAATCCTTCAGAGATATTTCGTTGAATGCATTCCCAACCTGTTTAATAATTTTTGCTATGATCGTGGACACCGCATTGAGATTTTCTTCCGCGGCGATATTTTTATATATGATTTGATTTCGTTCCATGGAGTTAATTTTAATTAAACGGTACTCTGAATTATATGTCGACGCTCTGAAGTAATTTTTTTTATTTTCGGCGTCGACGTAACCACAAATAAATATGTTACTGTCGTGGAGATGTTGTACACGATCGAGTTCGATTTTCAATTCGGTGATATTTTATTCGTTCATATACCTATACAAAATCATTTGTTTAATTGATAGTATGTCTCGGGCAGATATTGTATATTTCATCGATGTTGTTTTTTATCTTGCAGGTGGGGGTATCATCGGTGCTGAAAATTATCATTATGGTTATAAATAAACAATCAAGTAATTAATTTACTCATAAAGAAATGATACCCATGCTTTATATGTTTTTGAGTACGCTACTAATTGGATATCGTCGGCAACGCGTCGTATTGATGATTGACAAATATCATAGTATTTACCTGCGGAGTTTATTGATTGAAAATGAATAATTTCGTTGTCCATAAATGCAATTACAGATCTTGGTCGTCGAATTGTACTTTTTTGAGGATTTGAATTTTTTTATTGAGAAATCAATCTCAATTTTCAATACGATTATCTAAAATATCTCTATTGATGTCATCAACAACGAATCCCTTACAAATCACCATATTATAACATTCTTAAATAAATATTTGAGCGTGATAATTCCTTCTTTGTCTCTCCCTCCTGACAGTAATCAATATATAACTTATATTATTCATCCAGCCGATTTTTTTCTTTAGTTTATGATACCTAATGATTCGACATCGTTGTAAACAGGATGAGATAAAAAATTCAATTTGATCCATATGTTTTCCTAAGCAAAACAGCTATTTAATTGCTTTTAACGATAAACGCCAGTAATATAGTCTTTTTCATCGAATACATTATATTTCCTAGCGTAGTGTCTAACAAGCTCGCGATATCTTTAACCACCACAATAATTGCGTTTTACCTCGTACACCCTGACCACATTTTATGCAAACAACGATCCATTTAGAACCCCATTGAAAATATTGATTATGCATCACGCAGTATTCGCATACACATTTTCTCGAACATGTATCTGCGTCTCTTTTAAATATCCACTTGCAATAATTTTGTTCCATTGTTATATTAATATATCATTGATAAATTTAATTAAACATATAATTTGTCTAATACATATATGGAATATATTTCCATTATTTACCAAGATAGAATTCTATCCGCAAGGACGAAGAGAGGTTTTTGATCTCGATGATAAAATAAAACCACGAATGTGGAGATTTCAAATTAAACGAAGTATTTAAACAGCAAAGTATGAATTTCTGAAAGATGGAGCTGATTATACTTGGTCAGCGTATCGAACAACCAGCAATGATAACACCATGACTAATTCTCGCGCCCGGGAAATATTATCAAAGATGGATCGCGATTTTAAACAATATTACATGCAAGTAAAATTTAGTAGAGTTTCCAAACAAGGATGAAAAGTATATAATAAATATAGGAGTGTAATGACAGCAAATAAAAGACAATCAATTGTTAACAGTGAAACCAGACCAGGTACGCTAACCGGGATCGATAACGCATATTACAATATAGCACATCCGGTAACCGTAACAATATATGGAATCTTCTTAATAAAACAACCAGACATTAATAAACTCCTCCCTATGAGAGTTTCATCGGTGTTGAATTGTGTAGCAGAGCGAGTTACCGAACATTTTAACAATACTATACGAGGAAATGGGTGAACCGAATCGAGAAAATCCAAGATAACCAAGTGGGCGCAATCAGTTAAGGAATATGGAGATGGCGGACTGTGGAATACAAAATATAATTTCCGAGATATGATCTCGGTTGATATTTCAGCATGTTAACCTGGACATTTTCTTGGCCGTGGTGAATGTAGCGAATACCTTGGTCATCCCACACATCAAATGACAAGGGTAGCCATGAACGGACCTTTACCCGATTTTGATCTGACAGTGGATGCTCGTGTAACATCAACTAAATTTGCTGAAAATCTTCATTCGATATTTTATGTCTGGTTTGGAAATATTGTTCAATGAAGGAGTGAGCTCCGATAGTATTATTGCGATTTATGTTAGATAAAAAAATATTAACTTCTTTGACTGTACCCTCCGCGATTATATCATACCGAGCGCAAACTTCTGTTTGGTTACCAACTCCTGAAAAATGCGACTATTGGTTCACTATTCACCGACAAGAAAGTGAAGCAAAAGATCTCGGAAGAAGAATAATTGGAACATTTACTAAGGGTGGATTATGCGATCATAAGCGACGTTGTACACGATGAGTCTTCGATTATGCTGAACTAGATTTTATAATCGTAATACAACAGAAAATCAGATATTCACCCCAAGAAAAAACACCTTATTTATCCAATAAGGATAAATTAGGACCTATCGTTGAATATTTTGAAGGCAAAACACCACAGTATACTCTTTTAAAATCATCGATACTCGGTTATGTCTCTTTAAATTTACTTTCGATGATAAATAGATTCTCTGACGTTGCTGTTAGAATCGCAACTGATTCATGATATTTTAATCGTTAAGAACGGAACAACGTCGAGGAGTTTACTACGATATTAAACGAATTAGGAAACATGAAGATTTAAACAGGAAACATTTCATTGATATTGCGAATCAGCTGATGTTCAAGTCGAAGATAATTACCGCGAGGATATAAATATGGAATATCATCGTATCCATCTGTGTACGATCCAATAACTCGAAATAAAACTAGTTATTTGAACGGTTCAGGAGGATGTGGTAAGACAACACGAGTAATCGAATAATTGGGGAACAATTCCGACATGATTGTGCTGACTCCAACTCACCGACTTGGCCGAGGAGTAAATACTTGTACGTATAATTGTTTAATATAATGGCAATGAGTGGATACCTGAGTGAATGGGAACAAAACACATTCCACGGATCATTATGTGGGATGAAGTATGTACAGTATGATCGAAGAAATGAAGAAATTAACACAGATCATCGATCACTCGACGCGGAGTTAACCAAGTTAAAATTCGCGATAAGATTGAAATCAGATAAAGATCAATACGAAATAATACGTAGAACAATACCTGAAACCCAGATTAGCAATTTCTGGGCGATGTGGGAGCCAACATATTTATTAATCGCGAGCAGAAAAATAGGCCGAGATTTACTTCAGGTGAAATTAATTGACGCGCATAAATAAGCATTCCCAATGTGGGAAGTTCCGTTATGTTATAGGACCACGGTCACACGACAACAAAATAGCGAAGTTGATATTCATGGAACTTTACAACGACAAGAGCTCGTGTTAAATGATATTGTGCAAGTTGATATCGCTGCTGTCGAAGACGCATTACGCGCTGCTAAATCTCCATGGTGATTAGGATACGCAATGACGATACATTCTTCGCAAAGACTGACAATCACTGATACGATTGTGTGGATCATCGATAACTTCATCGAGTGGTAAAATTTAGTTTATCTCGCAGTGTCACGAGTAAAAAGAATTTATCAACTTCATGAATTGTTATCAGCGTTGATGCTATTAGTTAAGATCATCTGGTAGTAATTGAATATCATCTGGGATAATTTGTAATTGCTCACGTTTAAATCCGTGATGTGTGGTTGATGAATCTAATCTATACATTGCTGGTCTGTTTTTAGGTGTGACAACACTAAATATTGTATATGTTGTGATACTCCATATAGGAACAGTTGATCTTTTCATACCCCCCTCAAGTTCGCCAGGCTCATACAAATACCTCACGGTGATATTGCTAAGTAATATCAGCGATGAAAAATCACGATGGGTTAAATTTATAACCGATTTCATATTGATCGATCGAGTAATTTCTTTGTTGAGAGCTGTAATTACTCCTGATAATCTCCTTACCCATTCACGCGATCTTTAATCATCGATAAACTATTTCGCGTATTGATTAAGGAACAATATGTCTGCAAGTGTTCAGTTAAACTGCTCAACACTTACCTGATCGTGATGTATTGCAGTATGTCCTCATCGTAACGCAGTGTTATGTTGCTTCATCGTTGTTAATACTTCACCCTGAAACTGCTTACCGGGATCAACGTGGAGGAAATTTGGCCATCTTAGGGGACTTCGACGATAAATTCTTTTAAACGCGGAGGCAACCTCAGATGAGGATTTTGTTGATGACGGCTCATATTCTTAATATCTACTAGCATCTACGGTTAGCGTGTATTTGTAAGTACGTGCATTGACAGTATCATGTGGCAAAAATAATATATCGCCCTGATGAACTTCATTTGGGACACTAATATTAAACGACTCATATTGAATTTTCTTCGACGGTGGTAGATACATTTGCCATATCGCCTATTTGGATAACCATTCTGCCGCTGTGGTACTTTTAACCTTTGCAGCTGTAGCAAGCTTACTAATCGCATCGTTGCCTTTCCAATATCCGGTTGGAGAATAATAAATCGATTCCATATAATTAAATATTAGCTCCTAATACCAGTTTACCTTTCGTCGCGGTTTTTATCAACCAACTTGCTATTTTGTCTTTGAAGGATTATTAGGAATAGAATTCAATGCGTGAATCAATTTTATATCTGCGATATGTCGTTCCTGAAGGTCTTTGCTTCGATATACAACGTCGTTAGCATGACAGGCTTTATCGATAGCGTTTATCGGATATTCAACTGGTTGGGGATGATCTTGATCATAAAGTCTGATATCTAGTCTAGTTCCCGGACTACAGTAACTATATCCTGGAAGGTGTTTTTCTCCTGGGTATTTCCCCCATGGACCTCCTGGGAGTTTGCTAACTATATATATATATATATATATATATATATATATATATATATATATATATATATATATATATATATATATATATATATATATATATATATATATAATAAAGCCTTTATTTACTAACATAAGGGTTCTACAAATGTGTAGGGTTCAGCCTGCCTGCTGCTAATTCTTATAATTGCAATACTCTATCATTTCATTTCTTTACTTTTTCATTTTCATATCTGTTTAAGAGCTTTAATTGAACGTATGAATTCTTGTCGATGACGTCAGATACTAAGCTATTTATAGAGAAGAGGATTCTCAATCTTGTCTTGTCATTGTATCTAAAGTATGATATGTGATACGAGTTAAATGTTTAAAGCAAAGAATGCCTTGTTTTGTTTAAAAAATGCACGATTCGTTTGTTTGATGCTTTCATGAGTTCATTGTGACTTGACCGAATCGTTATTGTCCAGACACATGAGTAACCAAGCTTCGTTTCTTTAAATCTAATTATGTGTTTATTAAAAGTTTAGGTTACCAATACCGCGTTCAATTGTATGTTGTCGATCAGTCTAAGACTCAGTTCCTTGACAGACCCTGTCAATCTGATACCGTGTTCCGTATTTATGTTTATATTACTACGTCAATTGTTCCACAAGCTTATTTGCTACTACCATATCCAGTGGAACACAATTCAGCTGCATTAGCTACAGATATAGACACTGCTGTCAACAGCACTTGTGTTACTGCATGAAATGGAAATATTCTACCAGTATTCACTATATCAACGATTACAGCTTCATAACAGATCAAAGTTAAATCCGATCTTCTTAGCTCAGGTGTCACTGGCGTGTTTGATTTGTCTGTCTGCGATCGTATTTAATAGGACCACCACTCAAATGTGCGTGATTGAGCAACAAAATTTGTCTGATATATTTTGACAACGCAGACTGTAGCTTTTTAATCTGACCCGGTGTCAGCCTCGTGTAGATGTATATCTTCGACAGTATATATAACACCACTAATTAAATTAGCGGTCATGCACGACCTAACCGGGAATCAGCAACATGTTTAATAAATGTATTGGTTCACCAACACCCTCACGTATCTTCGTAATGCCCGACATGACCAAAACAATGGCTCTATCCATCACCATCCACGCCAAATTCACCTCCTTGTTATTAATTATGTCGTGGGTGGCCAAGGAAAATCAGAATAATGCATAGAAGATCCAAGAATATCTTCTTTGTGAAGGACAGCTAAGCAAAGAACTGAGAGAAAGCACACAAAAGAAACGATGTAACCTGATAATAAAAACGGGTGAGACCTTCAAAACCTGCCCATTTTTTCTTGAAGCACTGACCATGAATAGGAGGGTGGAGATCTGCAGCCTGCCGAATAAAATTATATCAACTGTGCCCCGGATGAAAACAATTATTATTGCTAACCATACATTGCATCACCGCTAAAGGTCCAAAACGTCCTTATTAATGGTGAAAATAAATATACAGTTGACTAGGGGTTTTATTTGTGTTTCAAAACCCATTTTGACAATAGCTTTATATTTTTCCAATTTGACCATTTTCACCACTTCTTTAACATATATAAAAGACCACTAAACGAATCGAGGATTTCATTAACCTAGCTTTTGGATTCAATAATATTTACGGATCAAAAAGTACGCTATTTTTCAAATCATTTGTTGGATAGGAAACGTTTTCAACCTGTGAAGTTTGCTTCTAATTAAGAATGGGGCTCACAAAGAAGTTAATAATAAAGATATCTAACTAGGCAGAATTTGATAATAAGTACATCCATGACATTCCAGATTGCCTCATTAATTATTAGGAGCTCCAACCGGCCGTCCCCTTTTTCCGCTTTCGGATATTAAAATATTAGACTGTGGTGAAAACGTAAAGTGTCAAAAGTTTCTTCAGTTTCGATTTGGAACCTCTCGCACGCTGTGTAACGTTTTTCTTTTCCCCATTGACGATTATTTTACCATAAAGTAGTGTGCAGAGCACAAAATCCTTTAAATTCCGAAATGTATGCTTGCATTCAAAACAGGGGTCAAATCCTGTTATCATTGGGGTACCTTCGCACTAAAAGAAGTAGACTACATCGCCAAATCGCCAAACACGTCTCTAATTGAAAATCATTCATTAGTCTTCGTAGTGTTTGACAAAGAGACCAGCGAGTAATACGCATAATGAAGATAGTCAAAGATGGAATTATTAATTCCCGCCCAGCGTCTAAGTACGAAAGATATGATAATCATGCAACAAAGACAGCCTCCGGTGTCTTCCATCTTAATAATGCAAAAGCGAAGTTTGAGCTTTGCATCCTCCTCGCTGGGCAGCAATTAAAACATGACCCGATACCTACGTACATTGGTGTGACTCTGGACACATCATTGACATTCTACAATCACCTAAATAAAACTGCAGTAAAACAACACTCGAAACAAACTGACCGGCTCATCCTGGGATGCTAGTGCTCAGACACTCAAGACATCAGCTCTGGCCATCTGTTATCCAACAGTACAGTATTGCACTCTAGTCTAGGCTCGATCATCCCACACCAAATTAATTGGCGTCCAGTTCAACATCACCACACGTCCTACTCCTTTACCATGGTTGCCGGTACTCATCAACATTCCTGTTCCACGTCTGCGTCGCCAGGAAGCAACCACAAAAGTGTTAGCCAAGGTCTAAGCTATTGAGAAACTTCCACTGTACACCTCACAACAAGCAGTCCACGTGTCGTCGAGGCGACACATCATGTTAGGTTCGTTGCCATATGTCTTCCCTCCTGGCTACAACATTAAAGACCCATCAGCAAATGTAATGGCAGAACCATGAATAGCAAATATAGTAGCAACAATAACAACTCAAGTAGCCGAGACAGAATCGGAAAAAACACTGCTTGCACAGCCTTTGAAGACAACAACAGCCATGACAGCGAGCAAATAGCAAGCAAATCAGGAGCAGTCGTATCAGCAAAATCAATGGTGGTAGATTACATCTTAGACCATATTATTGAGCTTGGAAGGTGATTGGATATACCATAGCTCCAAACAAGACCCAGGGGCGGATCAGACCAAAATATATGCCGCCCGAACACCTGCGACCGTTTATGATCTCATTGCCAGAGGTTGGATCTTACTCCTTTTAAGAGCTACAGACCATACGTGCCTTATTATACCAAAGATTATCATTTCGACCTGAAACACCATTTTGATAATAACTGATTTAATATTCAAATATGTTCAAATATGCCACGTTCAAAAGAGTATTCTAATCTTACATAACTTTACCCTTCGTCTCCTATCCCGTTTCCGTGCATGCAAACTAGACACATTAAGGTGTCGATTTGTATGTTTGGTCATCGTGATGACATGGTTTTTGCTGGTGTCAACATATAATGAAGCATAAGTTGGCAATAAGGGAACATTGGGAAATTTTTTACAGCACGAATGTTTTCCATGCATCTATATATTGAAATTGTTCCACCTGAGATTTTTTCTGCTATGATCAAACGAGTGACCATTGTTCGCAGCCTCGAACTATCAACAATCCATTACACGGTATCTTATAATATCCAAACACTGGCGTTCTTGGCAAGTCCAGTCCAACAAATCTTACTCGGTCAACCCTTTATACGCCTTATTCAGTTCTCAGTCTGGATAACACGTGGGAATCCATACCATAAACATCCTTGAAACTCGTTCGCAGTATTCTAGATTTATGTTTCTCGCCAGGTTTATTCGCTTGACCCCGGCACAAATCCCCATTTTAAAAGACGAGATATACTTCCAATACATGTAGTGAGTTCTGGAGATTTTGTTATTTTCATTTAGAAAAGCCATCTTATTATCTGTTTTTCTTCTCTCTACCATAATGTAAATATTTTGTTTTCTACTTGTGTCGTTTGTTGGGGGAGTTGCTGTCTGTCTGTTGATGTATTTGAATGTCATTGAAGAAACTTTGCTTTAACTTTGATGAACTGCATTATTTTCCCCGTTTTCCAAAGTTTTCGTTATATAACATATGTGATCATGGCTTCCATTCCTATGTAATCTTTACTTGAAACCGCAATATTTCCTCTCTGAGAAACATGTGGTCATTATACAAAATTAACGTCAGTCGGTGACATACATGCATTGTTAGAATGATAACAACTTTTCAACGCACCATCTGATATTTTATAAAGACATTGTCATAGTTTTATTCTGACATGGGCTGATAGTCATGCTTTTCTTCGGACACCTCACAGTCTTCACTGAGACACAGGGATATGGTCATACGTTCCTACTGAGACCCTTACAGCATTCATAGTAACATTAGTCATTTCTACCGACAACTCAGTCTTGATTGAGACACAAAACGATTGGCTAGATATTCCACCTTATCATCCGTGATGCAACATTTCTGAAAGCACTTACCCATAGTCCGAGACACCATATTCAGCAGACAAATTTTTTCATCATTTTCCGCCAGCCACGGTAGATATTGACAGTTTTTTAATGCCTAGAGATCAGACGCAAAATATCAATAGACAAATTTATATTCGTGGGAAGAAAATTTGTTACACTGGCTGTGACTCTAATAGTCAGCACGATGTTTTACTTCATCATCACCATTGTACCCTAGATGAAATGGTTGGTGTCGAATTACCGAATATGCTGATAAATATCTAATTCCTGAATGGTTAGTGTCGAATAATAGAATATGTCGACCAATATCTAATTTTCGGATGGTTAGTGTTGAATTACAGAACATGCTGTCCAATATCTAATTCCTGGATGGTTAGTTTAGAATTACATAATATGTTGACCAATTTATAATTCCTGGATGGTTGGTGTAGAATTATAGAATATGCTGACCGATATCTACTTCCTCTATTGTTAGTGTAGAAATATAGAATATGCTGACCAATATATAATTCCTGGCTGGTTGGTTTGGAATTATAGAATAAGATGACCAATATCTAATTCCTGGGTGCTTGGTTTGTAATTATAGAATATGATGATCAATATCTAATTCCTGGGTGCTTGGTTTGTAATTATAGAATATGATGACCAATATCTAATTCTTTGATGGTTGTTTTAGAATTATAGAAGATGCTGACCAATATCTAATTCCTGGTTGGTTGATTTAGAATTATAGAGTAAGCTGACATAGATCTAATTACTAGATAGTTAGTGTCGAATTATAGAGTATGCTGACCAATATGTAATTCCTGGTTGGTTGGTTTAGAATTATAGAATATGCTGACCAATATTTAATTATTGGATGCTTGGTGTAGAATTATAGAATATGCTGAACAATATCTATTTCCTGAAATCGTTGGTGTAGAATTATTTAATATGCTGATCAATATATAATTCCTGAATCGTGTGTGCAGAATTACAGAAAGTAGTTAGGAATTCTCCTCGTGTCACGCTGATTATTTTAAACATTAAGTATGTCAGTGTTTTGTGAACTGAAAGTTTGTAAAGAACATAAATGTGCACAGAAAAACTCGTGAACTGATCGCTACAACGTCTACTGCAGAAAACCTTTCCGTTCTTGAATACTAAAACCTGTCACATACAAGGGGAAAAATAAAAAATCAGGAAAATCAAGCAAAAATATTACAGCTTATATTGGATTGAATATTTCACACAAAACCTCGTAGAAATTCTCCAGTATCATCATATTTTTCTCCCATGATGATGATACTAATAATACTTTTAATGCTACTACTACTACTACTACTACTACTACTACTACTACTGCTAATAATACTAGTAATAATATTAACACTTGTCTCATCTAAGGCATGAAAACATAGTTGACGGTCAAAAATGTAGAAAATGTATGTACGGGTCATAAGCTGACTCATGCGTGAAATATTGACAGGACTACATTGGAGTAGTTAGGATTTTAAACTAACACCGTAATTTTCAGCAATTGCATAATAATTTGATCTTCTTAAAAAATAACATGGATTTCATTCAGAGCATAACACATCATATGTTTCATCTTTCCTTCAGGAGCATTCTGTTACACCAGTGTTTTTGTTACTGGTTATTATGAACACAGTTTAGGTCAGAGAACTAGTTTTTAGCTTATGGAAATCAAATTCAATAAAACTTGTTGCGTTTGTAGTATCTAACAAAACTATAGTTTATATAATTCCTGGATGGTTGGTGTAGAATTATAGAATATGATGACCGATATCTAATTCCTCTATTGTTAGTGTAGAATTATTGAATATGCTGATCAATATCTAATTCCTGGCTTGTTAGTTTGGAATTATAGAAGATTCAAAAAAACTTGTGGCGTGTGTAGTATCTAACAAAAC
Source organism: Unio pictorum (assembly GCA_030141615.1). Taxonomy (NCBI): domain Eukaryota; kingdom Metazoa; phylum Mollusca; class Bivalvia; order Unionida; family Unionidae; genus Unio; species Unio pictorum. The sequence continues at coordinate 2,920,144 of JARLTB010000161.1, read as the reverse complement.
TATAGTTTAGCATGTTGGCATTTACACTGTTATTTAAGTACCCCCGTCAGACCTCTGTTTTTTTATTACCCGTTCGTTCAATTATATAATTGCTCCATTTTAAGACACTATATGGAGGGAAATCAAACACACGGGTATGGGTCGTAGCACATGGTGAAACAACGAAATACAGTATCTCTTGATGCAGGAATATTAATAAATAGAACAAATTCACAATATGCATATACTTTATTATTCGTGTAGTAGGGAACTTCCATTGCTGCAAGATGTCGACCACCCTGCTTCAATGAATCAGCCTTCTGGACTAAAAATTGTTTTAGACATTTTGCGGTATATACTTTATATCTTAAGAAAAGGTGGATAAAATCTAAATTCCACTTGAATTGTTTTGAAATTTAGATAGAAATATTGTTTAGTTAGAAACGGATTAATTGTTTCGATGAACCATATTTTGTATTTTTATGCCAGTTTCATGATCATTTAAGTTTAATCTTTAGGTATTCTTCTTTTCTACTGCATTATTAGAGTTCTCCCAAACAAATGCCAGACCATAACACCAAAGCCTAAATGTTAGGACTATATGGTTTTACACCATGCAACTGAAGGAGGCGAAGCAAACATATTTAGTGAACTCAACAAGGAAATATCTTTTTTTTAAGTTACAAAAAGAAATTTAAGAAGACTTTTACACCATTTGTAATTATTTCCCAAATAATTATACAAGTTTTATCATATGTCGAAACGTATAGAGTGGTATAATACCAATAGTTTTGACAATGTTGATGTGTCAACATTCTTGTTGTATCAAAATGATATAATCCAGAACGTCTTTGAAAGAATTCGCTATAATCCAAGCATAGTTATTTAGTCCAAAATATCATAAAGTACACTGTAATTCCAATGAAAGATCTAAATAAATGCTTCATGCTATGTCTGAAAACGATAGTAAATAATTATACGGACTGTACTTAAAGGAGGAATTATTAATTTTGTCCACAACAACCATATATCTTCTATTAAAACAAAACACAATGAAGTGAACAGGAGGTGGATCAGAACTTCTCTTCCAGAACATTCACAATTTTGAAACAAGAATTTGGGATATAATTCATATATCAGTATAAAACATATGACGAAAAGCAAGTGCACACCAAATCTCAACACTTCAGTCAAGGAAAACGATCGTACACAAATTAAATACGAATACCATAATATATTCTTCTTTAACTTTGATTTTTGTTGAAACATGCTAATGTAACCGTATCAGGCAGTTACAAATATCCATTACATGTATTTCTGAAATGCTTTCGTCACTAATGCAACTTTCAATCGTCTGTCAGTTTTATCGGTCTTGAAATCATGGAAGCTTCCACAAGATTTATCAATGTATAGAATTTTCATTTGTACAAGCTAGATGAATCTCGTTAAATATTTCATTATATTTTGTGAAACATGGAAATCCTATTACAGATTCCTGCATCATGCTCTGTAGATAATGACAGCGTACCTAGACATATTTGAGCAAATTAAGTTCAGGTATATGTATATATCTCCATGGAGACTGATTATGTAGACCTACATCACAATTTATTCGCAACAAATTCTGGTTACATACACCGCAGTGTCGCTTTCCTGAAAATTTCTCTCCAATTCGGTATTGCTGCATGGTTATTGCTTAATTCATGCCGACATCGACATATGTAATGATAACTTTATTCATGGCATATTGGCTGGCTATCCAACATGCAGGTAAAATCTTTCTCTATCTTTCTCCATTCTGATATTTTGTAATGCAGCATAAAAAGAACGATGCACGATTTAAAAAGCGTTCTAGACGTGGGAAAATCGTTTTAGGATAAGATTTAAAGTCACCATTTAAAAATATGGTGTCCATAAAATAATAATAATAATAATAATAATAATAATAATAATAATAATAATAATAATAATAATAATGATAATAATAAAAATAATATTAGTAATAATAATAATAATAATAATAATAATAATAATAATAATAATAGGGTTTAACGCCATTTTTCAGTACAACATAGGTTATATATGATGGTTATTATAAATGGTGGAGGAATAGCCTGTGAAAACCCTAAAAAAAACAACGGAATAACGAGAAGCCACTGGCTTTCTCAGATAACTTCGATGACGCACTTAAGACAAATAAGCAACTCGGGGTCCCGAAATGAAAAATAATAATAATAATAATAATAATAATAATAATAATAATAATAATAATAATAATAACAACAATAATGATAATAATAATAATGATAATAATAATAATGATAATATTAAATAAAAGAAAACGAAAAAAAGAAAAACAAAAAGAAGAAAAGAAAGAGAAAAAGAAAAAGAAATAAAAGAAGAAAAAAGAAAAAAGAAGGAAAAAGGAAGAAAGAAAGAAGAAAGTAAAGAAGAAAAAAAAACAAAAGGAAGAAAAAATTAGAAAGAAGAAGGAGGAAAAAGAAAGAATAAAAAGAAGGAAGAAAAAGATGAAGGAAGAAAAAGAAACAAGACAAAGAAAAAAGAAGACAATGAAAAACGAAGAAAAAGGAAAAAGAAGAGAAAAAGAAGCAAAAAGATAAAAAAGTAGATGTAGAAGAAGACATATCTTTAAGTGATTCTTAATTTTGTTTCACTCAGAAAGAGCAGCAAGAAAGGTGAGCAGACAAAGTTTTCAAACAAAAATAAAACCTTTACGAAGAGAGAGTACACAGATCAATTTTTCAAACAAATATAAAGCCTCCACGGATAGAGAGAGTGAACAGACCAAAACTAATTCAGTTAAAATAACTCAAAAATGACAGTTTTAGTTTCAACCAATGTTTCTGTTTGACAGCTAACACTGTTGAGAAATCGAAAAAACAAAAAAATACCTCTGTTGTCGTGGATTTGTTAGTTGCTACAATTAAATAATATCATATAACAATAATGGTTAGGAGAATCATTAACAACTAGACTATCTGAAGAGAGATTAGATGCAATAAAAATAGATTTATCCTTGTGAGAGATTCTGTTAGAAATAAATTACAAGCACGACAGGAATCTCAAGTTGATTTTGCAACAGATACTGCACAATTATTCAAACCGGTAGCTAAAGCTACTGAGAAAGCTGCATTGGCTACTGAGAAAGCTATATTGGGAGATATTATTGACGAATGAAGATAGCAAAAAAGGTAATCTTCCGTTTTTAAAACAGATCGCTGGATCCAAACCACAATCTCAAATTGACGTTGAAGAACATGACAGAGCTGTTGATAAAACTAAAAAAGGTGTTTCTTTTATGGATAAATTTACCGATGAAGGTAAAAATTAATAAAATAATTCAAAATAATAAAACCTAGGGTTTATCACACTTTAGGTGATTTTGCTGCTAAAAGCTATCATTCAAGAAGTGAATATTTAAAGAAGAATATAAGAGAAAAGGAATACAACGTGATCAATGGGTTGATTGGTTATATAAATGGAACAAGGGGATTGGTCGTATAAATAAAAAAGAATTGGGGTATATAAATTATCGAGATGAGATTACTGATTATGTTGAACGACAAGAAGAGCAACGTCAAAGACAAGAAGAAGAACGTCAAAGACAATTAGAAGAACAACAAAGACAAAAGAGAAAACGTCAAACACCATCACTGAGACAAACATGGAGACAAAAAAAAAACAAGAAGATCCTCAATCATTGCATATACCTTCCGATCGAGAGGAAGATGCTAATACGCAAGGCGCAATTGGTATTTTGAAGAAAAAAAACGGGTACGGGATTATCTTCATCTGGAACCCATGGTAGTGGTCGTTTTCCCTGCCCTAATAATATTCTCTCCGATATAGCACGATTAAAAGTTTTCATGGGGGTGAACGAGCCGGAAATAACTCACCGGAAATAATTCATGAAGCCACTGATATCTGCCGACGACAATTTGAAGGTGGTATCATGAATATTGGTGTGCATCGATAATTTATCGATGAACTCATTGATAGCATTTATATAAAATAATCGTACACTACAACCACTATAAGCAAACTATGACCTACGTAGTAAATTCACGATTGCCTATTTATAAGTGTCAGTTTTATTCCTATAACGCAATGCAACCAAATAGTCGATCAAGAATCGAACTTCAGGTTCAAGATACAAGAAAATATTTTCTACGCGCTGAAGCATTTATTGAAGTACAAGGGGACCTTCTAACAAATGCTGATGAGGAATATGACCCAAATTTGCCAGTTGGTTTTGTCAATAATGGTATTATGGCATTATTTAGTAGCGCTGGATATATGACTTATGGAAGAGAGATTCAATCTATTGAACATGATGTTGATGTTGCCACAACAATAGTGGGTTTAGCAAGATATTCTGATGATTATACAAGATCGGCTGGACCATCTATGATGTTCGCTAAGGATGCTACTAATAATGCTGATCCTAATCAGTATATTATAAGACAACAGATACATATTGCCGATACTGCTAATCTTGATTCCGAGAATCTGAGTATTAACACTAATCCTAATTACAACAACGGTTTGCAACAATCGTATCAATATTGTAAGGGCCGCGTATTTTTATGCGTGATTCTACTACCTCATATTTTCTGATTTTGCAGAAATGTTCGAAAGGTTATCTTTGGAGTGAAACATACAGTAGTCCTCGTGCGAAAAGGTGATGATTATGATGCAATCTGGCATGGTGCTGGTGTTACTGATGGTAATGTAAATATAACAAAACTCTCATTGTCGATGCCAGTAATTACTCCATCAATCATCGCAGAGGAAAAATTCCTAAATTTTATGGATACAGGTTGTTAATCATGGCTATCATGACCTAGCATGAAGAACAGATTTTATGGAATACTTCTGTTAACGGTATATTTACATGGCACATGACATCAAAACAGGGTGTTTCTGCACCGCGGCATGAATTTGTTGCGTTGCAGGATAAGACGCGATTAAATTCACAAACACGCAGCCATATGATATTTGATAAACTGGGTGTTACTGAAGTTTCATTAAGGATAAACGGCCAACAAGAACCATCCGAGGATATTTTACTTAATTACGGACAAATCCAAATAACACGCGCGTATCATCGTTTGCTGACATTTATGGGACGTGATAATAATGTAGATACCGGTCTGAAAATATCCCAATTAGATTTTAGAAATCGATATAAGATGTATTACCTTTCGTTGGAAAATCTTGATTTAACTAGACAATCCGTCGTTGACATACATGTACGAGCTCGTGTGACTCTTCCAACTAATTCAGCAGGTGATATCACTATCCCTAATTACAGAGCAATTGCTGTCATTCTCAGTGACGAATCAATGCTACTCGAAGGTGTTGGTGGACGAATGAGTGTAGTTGATGCGCCAGTAGAAAACATGTAAATGTTTCCAAAAACATGTAGACAATTAGATCAATCTCGTATTAAAGGAAATGTCATATAGTGACGTTAGTTTTACTCTGACTCATGGTCATATTAAAAGGTTGTAATCGGAATCAACTAAAAAATGTGGCACTACAATATCGTTAAAAAACATTCAAATGTCTGGTGGTCAGATTAAACTATCACTGACAGTTCGTCAGATTAAAAATTTCAATTATGCTAACAAAGATAAAAAGGTGTTCATGTCACACTCTCTCTCTCTCTCTCTCTCTCTATCTCTATCTCTATCTCTCTCTCTCTCTTCTCTCTCTCTCTCTCTCTCTCTCTCTCTCTCTCTCTCTCTCTCTCTCTCTCTCTCTCTCTCTCTCTCTCTCTCTCTGCGTCCGCGATCAAAGACATGATAAAATCAGGTGGTATATTTCCACTTCTCGCTTTGTTACCAGCGCTAATTTCCGCCGCTGCCCCCCTCCCCCCGCGGTCGCGAAAGCTGCCGCTCTCGGAGCTGCTGGTACCGCCACTGGGATGGCACTAAAGAAAACGACTGAATGTGGATACAAATTAAGAGACGATCAGTAAAAGGAAAGGGTCTCAGACTACCAGGAACTCCGTATTCATGGTACAGCGGAAACGGCCGGAGACTACCAGGGACAGTTTACTAACTCCGCTGTCAAATTTGTGTTCACTCGATGCTGCCAAGGAATTAAGAATAAAAAACGTTAGATGTGTTTCTATGCGGTATCAATTACCACAAACAAACAGCACTGAAACCGGTATCATTAATTTCGATAATAGCACCGGACTTGGAACTCACAGGGTTGCATACGCGATTGATCCGCGTGTAATTGTTTATTTTGATTCATATGGGTTAGCGCCACCTAAAGGATTTATGCGTTATATACATCAATTAAAAATATCGATCTGGTACTTCACGCTACCAACACAAGAAATGACCGACCCACCAATATGCGGCCATAAAATGACTGATCGCAAAATGATTGATATTTCTGGAAGGTCTCTCTCAAATCTTAAAAAACCCACCGGGGAAATATATGCAACCATAGATGTAAAAAAAAATAATCGAAGATGAAATATCCGAGATATAAAACCTCGCAAATGTGGATCCAAAAGAAATAGTCGCATTTCAAGACAATCAAGGGAAATTGAAAACGAGTGATGTTTCCGTAAATGAGATTCTAGTTAAAATTAATGGAGTAACTGAAAACTCCCTAGCGGTGTTTAATTCCTTTGGTAATATAAAACCAAGAGTTATTTTACCAACTGTGATAAACAGTATCAACAATCGAGTAAAAAATTCTGGTGATACAATGACAGGTCCCCTCGACATGAACTCAAATCAAATAAACACACTTGACGATCCAACATTGGATACTGATGTGACAAAAAATATGTAGATGTGTTAGACAATAAACTAACGTCGCTGCACGATAAGCATTAAACCACAGATGATAAACTAACAACACTGCGAGCTGAATATGATGTTGATGTAGGTGCGTTTACAAACCTCCGTAGGAATTTTAGAAAATCGGATGAAACCATGAATACTTTCTTTGATACTCCGATGCCTGTCCTAATGAAACTTTTTGATATTAAAACATCCATTGATACGATGAAACAAACACATGACGATATCAATGCTGATTTTCCTGCTATCGCGACACGGCTTGATGAAATTAAAATACCACATAAACAAAATATTAATACCGCGTACTCAATATATTATGTATCTTTCGACCGGACACCTCAAAATAATATTATTAATATTACAGCTGAAGTCAAAGGTATCTATAGATTGACCCTACTTTCACCGTTACAGTTTAATGTATCATCGGGTACGTCTACGGGAATTAATACTGTAATTGCAATAATAGATAAGGATGCCATTGAAACATTTACAACAACCACCACTAAAGTACTTTAGTTCGGGCATCAGTGGCATACGACGTAGAATTTGTAATTGATTTAAGTAAATAGTATAATGAATGTCCAACAATATCGATATGATCAAGTCCGTGAATTTCAAACTAAACTAAAAACTCTTATTGACGAACATAGCGCGAAGATATAAACATGCTGCAGGCGAATTACCAGAGTTCACATTATTGTGTATTCGGTTTCAAGTATAATTGCTAGAACGGGTAAATTGTTATCAGTGATAACAGCACTGGTACCTGTAGTTGTCACAATTTGTGTGTCTTCGGCGACAACAATTACAGCGATTCTTAGAATCATCACAAAAACAATATCCACATGCAGTCAGAATAAACTACACGAGTATATAATTAAGTTGCATATTGCATCAGCCGCTTATAACCTATTGTCGTCGCATATATCATCTAGTCTAGATGACAACAATATCAGATAACGAATATTCCGCGATGATGAACATCTACCACAGCGCAATATCAAAATTAGAATAACAACACAAAAATAACAATATCAATGACAATACCAATGTCGATATCTACATCAAGAACGGAATTACTTCAGAGAATAGCGACAAACACAACGCCGCAAAAGACAACCATGATCTCAATAACCTTAACCAACCCTGAATTCAGTGTGAATTTTCCCATTGCGATTCCGGTTAAGGAGATAGCAATAGCGTAATTACGAGTATACCACAGATGGCCAAATATTAGATCAAAATCATTTGGTGGTCAATAACCGAATAATTCCTTGGTGTTTGCGAGTAAAAATAAACCAGACGGGACTCCAGGTTGGAATATAGTTTCCGTATCATCTGGGTCTTACCAAATCGAACAGATCAATAATGAATTACAGCGTGGAATAAAATCCATTACAGGAAAAATAACAAAAATCGCTATAACAGTTCATGAACCAACACTATCATCCGCGATTGAGATAAACTCACCCGGAAATGCTGTAGATATATATCAGAGTTTTATAAGAACCGTGCTAGGATGGCCTGAAATCCCACCTCAGGCACCATCTTATCAAAATTTAACCGAACCTAAAAAGTGTGATTGTACGAAAAGAACCCAGAGCTGAAAAATCTCCATCCTTGGATATCATTGCAGCATGATATGATTCATTATCCGAAGTACAATCTTACAGTCTTATTTTACTTCTGTGTTGCGCGGTGCAAAAAAACATATTAACACATCTAGTTTCATTATCATTACCAGGTAGACATTAAAACGTCCTGGTAGCGAGTTGTTGTTTTGTTTTCAAACTTGCTGGTAGCGTGTTACTATAATTCGTTTTAAACTTCATGGTAGTGTGTTATTGTGTTTAATGAGCTCTTTCAATTGTTTCATTCGGGAATTTATCGTTTACTTAACTTCATATTGTCTACAGAGGTCAGATCTAATGTTTTTTACTGTGGTAAAAAGAGGAATCAATCTATATACTGCGCTGTTATATGATAATGATTAGTTAACGGATTGTTGCATTTATTTAAATAAATCCGTACTAGTACGACAGTACATATATTTTACTTAAAGATATATCTTCGAGATATTGAAAAAAAGAGAAACTCTGATCACAATCTAATTTATTTGATAATTTGATTTCTTCATTTATTTAAATCTGTAATTGAAATGATTATTTCATTTATAATGTTGTAATTCATTATATATATATATATATATATATATATATATATATATCTAAAAAATAGGGGTCTAATGTCACCCGTTTTCGTTTACAAGTGTATATTTACAGCTTATATATACAATATTTACAGTATGTATATGATCTTAATTAAGGTATATAGAGACGGCACAACATATAATCTTAATTAAGGTATATAAGGCGTGATGATAACATATCCGAACACCTAGTCTGACAACAGTCTAGCGAGCCCAATATGAATGACGACAGCCTATCAGAATACTTAGCTTGTCAACAACAGTCTAGCGAATTCCAATAAGGCGTGGTTTGATAATTTCTTTTACAACATATAATCTTAATTAAGATATATAGAGTATATAAAAAGCCGGCACATCAAATTATTTTAATTAAGGTATATAGAGACGGCACGAAACACAACCCGTCTAAGCCTTTAATCCGTTAACAGTCAAGAAACCCAGGAGGCCTTGGTTGGTGAAACAACCCCTAGCTAGGGGTGGATGAATGATGAATGAATAAACACTATTTCAGCTATATACAATTATATACACATATATACCTATTTACTGGTATATAGAAATATTTACATATTTACAATAAGGACAGCACAGGACAATTCAACACATACGGGGGCTTTTCTCTACACTCAACTGAAACACTCTCCGTCATAAAAATCGTCCGGAGAGAATGTAAAAACACACATTCACACCACGCGAGAGCGTGACGGAGAGGTGTTCAGTTGAACTTCGATTGTGAAGACTTGCAGCCCCAATAAAAAGAACCGGCTATATACGATATAAGCTGACTAAAACACAGAAATCAACAAGGGGGTGTGATTTGTACTTTCGTTTTTACTTAATTGTGATTATTGGCAGAATCTAAACAAAGAAAGATTCCTGACAGAAGTATTAAACATAAGAATACCGTTGTTGTAGATACTTATTTGTTTGACTCGTTTTCTGAAAGAATAAAAAAAATAGTAGATGCACCAAATAAGGGTCTAATAAGTGATAGAAGCATGATAGGTAAAATCCATAAAGGGTTTAACGAATTTAAGCGCGACGGAGCATTTCATTGTTGGTCAACATTTCGAATTGATGGTTGTGTTGATGCTACCATGAACGATCAAACGGCAACAGGCATAATATCGCATCTTGACCATCGAACGTATTTTTTCAGAGTGATATTCATTATCCGTTCAGAAACAGGAAATTGGATTATTCGTGATAAATTTGATCCTATATTGAAAAATAAAAAGAAATTGTCACTGTGAGCCAGGATTCCAAACCAGGAGTGTTAACAGGAATTGAAAACCGTATTATGAGGGAGCTTATTCTGTGACCGCGGTTATTTATGGGATTTATCCGATAAGTGACAAACCGAGTTTTGAGAAATTAAAACCTATGAGACTGTCACCACTGACTTTGTCGAGTAGCCGAACGAATAATATAGCATTTTACAAATGCGTTACGTGGAAACAAATTGACACATCTAAGACGTAAAGAAATAAAAGAATGGGCACTATCAGTCTGGAATAATGGGAAAACAATTCAAAATGTACCTGCGTTAGAAAGGATATTAAAATTCCCAATAACCGTGGCGACGATAACAGTAGAGGTATTTTACGAATCGAAATATAAATCGGGGGTGGGTGGGCTCCAATCAAAATCATTGATCATAATGCACACGCGTGGTCGAACGCAGTAACATTATTTCCACAGGTTAGAACCATACAATATCTACCCTTATAGTTTTTTCCAGAGTTCTCTGTGGAGGAGAACTTGTTTGATTTTATTAATGCGGAAAGTAAAAACGATCCTGTGTCAGTGTGGTTATTTCAGAGTTTTGAAGACAAAGAATGTAAATTTGACCAATTTGTAAGACCTAACGGCGAAATATACCATACTGAATCTCTTCACGACCAGATGAGAAAACTAGCGCGGAATTTTTCAACGGATTATAACGAGGAATTACTAAGAAAGTTGAACAAATAAGCTTCATGTTATCAACACACACAAAAAACTCACAGCAGAAAACAGGTTGAATATATAGAACACAACCGAAATATACTATCGGTTTTGCTTGGGTAGTATAGGCAATATAAATACAATCAATGATATTTTTTTGATTCATATTTGTCTGAATAACTCATATCAACTTTGATATTTTTAATTTTTATTTCTCTAAAATATTAAGCACGCTTCCGCAGAGAAACCCAACTCAAAAGGAAATTGCACAGACGTTCTGCGATCTGATTTCCTTTATTTGTGCTGCTAACATTTCTAGGAGAATCTTCAGTTACTGCGTTACTCTATGAAAAACAAATACGCAAAGCATATCCAGGAATTGCGATACTTTCATATGAGTGTAAAAAATGAAGAAATGCTTGCGCATAGTTTCTTGCAATTTAGAAAAATATTTAACGGCCTTTTTTGATTTGCCATGGAATTAATAAGCAGCATTAAATTGTCTGTTTGATGCATTTGAACTCAGTTATCTGAATATAATAGCTAATTGTAAGGTTTTCATTGTGGAAGTTATCCAACAGTGCACTGACTTGCATAAGTATGGTTTACATTAATAATATACTGATTGATCGTTGAGTTGCGTCTAGGAAATAATGAAAACTCAGACATTTCATGATATTCCCGTTCTTTTGGCTGACTAACTGAAATTATTACACCGAGTATAAACGTTCAACATTTATACCTAAGGATAATTAGAAAATGTCAAAAAACGTTCAGTTGAAATCAGTGATATAGTCGATCGATCGCACTTTTTACATTTAAAGAAAATCTTATAAATATATAAGTCGATTCCAACTGATGTCTGAACTTTGTCGCATGTGAAAGTAACTCCATGAATATGTCTTTTTTTAGTGCTGAGTGCTGTGCCGACAGAAACAGCGATCAGACTGGTAAGAGTAATTGACACGCCCAATATCAACATTGGTGAGAAAAGCCAACTGAAAATAGAGCTTGACTTTCCGTTTGGTACAAGAAAAAATGTCAAAATTGAGATCGACTCCTCATTGTCAGCGACTGTTCTTGCCTTTGTGAAGGTGGTGAATGCCAGTGTGGGCTCCAATATTATGCTGGCCAAGGGAATGGCAGCTATGTTGAATAACCCAGTTGTCTACGCTGGACCTGAATACGTCTTTGCGGTAAGTGTCAGGACCATATTCATTCAAACATAAAAATATTATTTTGTCTTCATTTTAAAGTTGTTTTTATTTCACTTTAGTTGCTACATGAATAAATTAACAAAAACGTGACGATGGAGTGGTGGTAAAAGTGAACACATGACTAGCAAAGACCAATTACTCAAAATTATGGCTCTTGCAGTTGTAGAGGAGAGTTGGGATACACACTTGACATTTTGTCATGTTGCTTCTTAAGGTTCAGAAGTAGATGGCATGTTGTAACATAAAAAGCTGACACCCTTTGAAACTAGCCTGGATTTCAAGAAATAACAACACTTATGCGAGTGACAATGAAAATGTATTACCCTCTCCCACTAATGAGTAGGAAACACGAGAATACCATAAATACAAAGGTACACAATATGAAAATAAAACAAAAAGGTAATTGGACTCAAGGACTACTATACTACACTCATGTAGTCAAACACTACTGCATGGAAGTTAAAGGCATACAACCTAAGATTTTCGACTTTTTTTATTCTTGCAGATGCATGATATTATGAAATGTATAGTAGAAATAATGAGTAATTACAGGTCATTCAGTTTCAAAAATTGTACAACTGTAAGTTTAATCAATGAAGATATAATGATTTTCTGTACGGATTGCTAATTAATTATGCAGAAACGGAATTTACCGATAATCTCCGAAGTCGCAGTGTCACGTGACGCGCGTCAACAAATATGGAAGTTGAGGTAAGCATGTGATTCTCTTTTGATGGAATTATTACCTTAATTCTCTTTTTCTTCGTCTGTCCTTCTCCTTAGTTCTTTATAGTCACCCACAATATATGTATTGCTTATAGATTTCTCATTATATATGATAAATTACAAGAAGTAGGCAAAAACGTCAATATGATGGCAAATCCTGACAATAAGGGGTTCCTTTAAGGGGCTATTCTTGAAAGTGTTTACTTGTCGTGTTTGTGTGATTGTGTTACATTGTAAGATAAACAAACTAAAAATATGATAATTTGTATCATGGTAATAAGAACAGCTATTAAAAGGTGTCGCTAAAGTCGCTTCTTAGGCTCAGAATAAAGTTGATTTTCTTGTGCATTTGCATTACCACCTCACGCTCACGTATCCGATAGTCGATGTGATTTGCGCATTTGTTTGTATATTTACACGTTTGCTTCATTGCATAACACAAAAATTAATATTTTCCCACGTAACATTTAATGCATTTATTTTATTTGGAATGTTTAAAAAAATCTACACGACTTAGACCTGGTTGTTTTAGATGAAGTCATACTCTTTGTTGCACAGAGCTATATGCAAGATGCCCTGGCAGCAGAAGAAGATAATGACTATAACCAGGGGTAAAAGGCATACTGCTAATAGGCAGTTTATTTTATGGACTTAACGGATACCTAAGTACTGGCAACATACATTTCATTCCAAGCTGTTGTGTATGGCGTATAACGGACAAATAAGTTTGGCCAGTACAATGGCTTTACTCGTGGAAGACTTGGGTGATCTATCCAATGATATGATGTGTGAATAATATAATTTATATTGATTTTAAGTTGTATAAAGCATTTCTTATGTAGTTTGCAATTTTTATTTTGCACGAACATGTTTTGTTAAATATTATTTTTCTACCTACCGACTAAAGAATGATTATATGTATGGCTATGTTTTGAAAGCAACTGTGAGGAGACTATTTATTAAAACCATTGGATGAATTGAAGTTGACTAGCAATGTCTTGGGATGCAAAGGATGTAAAGAAAAAAAGAACACTGGTGAACATGATTTTAATCGTGCATATACATTAACACATTAAGTTAAATGTTAAATAACGCATGTTCATATTGAGTTGAGAAATCAAACCTTGTTGCAGTGTTTCATGAATACAGTTTGGCTTGTAAATGTCAATAGAACTACAAACACCAATTAAAAGCATCAATTTTTCAGTTTTTTAAAATGTGTTCATTTACCATAGAAATAATCATACCCTTTATATGAATACCAAGATGAATGTACACAACTGCTTACACTGTAAAACTAACTATTATATATTATGAAATGTACTAAACTTATATATTAAGTAAAAATGTGGATGTACAGACATAACTTTAATTCAAGAATAGTCAGGCATAAATGAACTGAAGGATATCATATAAGAATAATTATGGCATATATAGAGGTTTTCCATGTTAATTCGGTTGGGTGGGGTGCTCCCAATAGTATTTAAATTATTACAAAAGACTCCCCAAGCTTGTTTTTGTGAGGACTTGAAGTTGTGATAGACATATACAATGCTTAGAGCCCCCAGTCAGTGGTGCCGACAGTTAAATTAATTAATACACAAAATGTGAAAGTAAAATAAACAAGAATTTAATATCATTAAATAACAGTCATCTCTCAAATGAAATTAAAATTAAAACCCTATCGTTCGTCTTTAACTGAACCACGTTATGACCTATGTTATCATCTGACTTAGTGTAATAGATTTTCCTCCTGTCCTATGTTCCTATTCATTTGTATCATCTTTATCTGGACTGGTAGTCCAATTCCCTCCAGTCCGTCTAACTTCTGCCTCCGTTCTGCTTTTTTCATTGTCTCCAAGAAACTTTTATATGCGAAACTAGTGTACCATTACTATAAAAGATTGACTACAGGCATCCCATTCCAAAATACTAGACAGTTCTATAGAAATTACATTGATATTTTAGTATCCTGTGCTTGGTTTCTATGCTTTTGACACAAGTGATTACCATTTACACAATGCCAAACGTTAGTACATTACCTAAACAAACTACTGCAGTGAAACAAATATTGTTATATAATGTACGGAGTACAATGCAAATCTGGCTCAGATATACATATCAACCTACGCAGACATACAAACTCCTACACATTCACAGGGGTGTTTTAATAGCTAACTGACCATTAACCATGTTTGCTGGAATGTATCACAGCTGAATTCATGAAATTGGGCCTACTGTACAGTGATGAAAATATACCAAATTCTGTTTCAAAATTGTAACTGTGTGTAAGATTTGTATTTTTAACATACCTTGAACAATTTTTCAGTCATATTGCTATGATGTTTGCAGTGTGGCATTTTATAGTGATGTCTAGCACTGAGGCATCATGCCATAGACATGTAGCATGACATCCCACCCAGTTACATTATCCTGACAGTAGGATGACCAGTCCATACACTAAACTCTTAATGCTGAGCACGAAATGAGACAGCTGTTACCATTTTTGTGTCTTTCGTAAGACCTTGCTAGGGATCAAGGCCTCCACAACATCTTGCATCTGAGGTGGATGCTCTTACCACTAGGCCACTGGAACGGTCAACACCAGTATGTAAATAGCAATTTGTTGTTAACAAATACAATCGGTGAAGATCATTTCTAATTTATTTATTTAAAAAAAAAACAGAACTTAACAGCTTTATTTTCTTTATAATATCAGTTTGAAACTGTATGTGAACATGCAATGGCAGACATCGCTGCACCTGTGATAAACCAATTCAGTATATAGTATTCTTAAAAAATTGGGCAAATCAATTCAGGAAATATATAATTTAATTAAAACAAAATCTTATTTTTTTTAGAAGATTTAGCCTAAATATTTAATAATGTAGTCAGAAATACGGGACAATACTATGTTGTGGAATTCGAAATAATGTTTTTAAACACAATGCTGTTTTCTGATGTAACTGATTTTCATCAAAACACAAACATACATACATGCATATATACATACATATAGATACATATATACATATATCATATATATGCATATATACAAATATATATAAATATATATATATATACATATACATATATATACATATAAATATATATATATACATATACATATATCTATACATATACATATATATACATATACATACATATATATATATATATATATATATATATATAAATATATATATATATATTCATTAACACATATCTATACATATATACATACACACACACATAAATATATATATATATATATATATATATATATATATATATATATATATATATTTATATATATTTATATATATAGATATATACATACACATATATATATACATATATATGTATATATATATATAAATATATATATATATATAAATATATACATATACATATATTCATTTATATATACATAAATATATATACATATATACATATATATATATATATATACATATGTTCATATATACATATGCATGTATATATACATGTATATATATGTGTATATATATATATATATATATTTATATATATACACACACACATATATATGAACAGTGAAGCAAAAACTGTTTTAAGCAACGCATATCGTTGCCCTCAGTATTTAGGCAAATAATAAATCGATAAATATGGAATCCTAATATTGGATGTTTGTAAAAAAAAGTATAAAAAGTCGGTAGTTAAATAAGATGCACTCACATTTCACAACTCATGTTCTTTGATGGGTTTTGTTAGAAAAAAAGTGTCTAGTTCAGTTACATTTGAATTTTAATGCTTCAGTGTGTTGTTTATTGATAGCTACAGTAATATTTAGCGTTAGCAATGAAATCAAGACGATGAGTATGGATTGAAATCATTTGCCCCAATGTACATTTTCTCTTCTTCAAATTATGCTAGAAATATTTCTGACTGCTATTTTACACAGAACATTTTGAAGTAAAAAAATGTAAAAGGTACTTTATTATGCAATAATACCGACTTGCGATGATTTTAATCTTTTTACTCCTATACGATTGAATTAATTAGATTGTATATTTTCTGCTGTGTTTTTCTTAATATATCATATGGCCAAAATACACTGCATTTAATTCAATCAAAACATACATATAAGACAAGTATAAATTCTGTTCAAATGCTTATTTTTTTAAAAGTCTTTAAGAACATAATCAACAGTGGTCTGAATGTAAACTGCTACATGGAAATCAAACTCATGCTGGACTTTTCTCATGGTAGGCACTTCATGAAAGACTTAATCAAAGTCTATATGGGTCTATGGTAGGGATCATTTGTTACCATTCAATCACTTGAATAGTCTCTCCATAACAATTTTATATCAATAGGTGTTACCTGACTAAAAGGTTTAAATCATTTTAACTTAAAATGAGATTTCTGCTTTGTAACAATCTCTTCTGTAAGTGTTGGTGGAATTGGAGCAAGTACATCAGATATTCACCTAGGATCATACATGTCCAAACAACTTGCTGGTTCATGCCACTCTATCATCTAACCTCATTTTCAATATTTTTATAATTATTTCTGTTCATCAGCTTTCTTTGGGTTTGCAGACCATCTCTCACTTTTTTGTCGAATGACCTTTGGTATCTGATAATAAAATGCAAGCATTGTTTTGACAATTTTTTTTAATATGTTTTTAATTCTCAAAAGTCCAAATAAAAACTGCATACAATTACATGTAACAAATCATTTTGCTACAAATGAAAACTTCAATATAGCAAACCTGTATCTTACCCATATGTCATAAAAATGTTTAGATTATTTACAGAATGATCTAATTAAATTAGACTAATTCTAACCAAAATTAGTTTATGAAATTTATTTAAAAAATTTCTTCTATAAAAGATTAAATTGTACCACAAATAGATTGTTTACAAACTTTAAGGTAAGGCATTAATATTTTAACAAAAATGAATTATTATGTTAACAAACAAGAATAAAGTTTGTTACCTTATTGTTCCATCTGTGTTTACAATCACATCTATGTCAATATGATTGTTATGATTAGGAGCTGCCAACAGATTCTTAGTTCTGAAAGCTGATGGCTTATATGAACGTCTTCTGGAGGCATACAATAAAATTAAACTGCTGTACTTCTGGAACAAAGTAAAATGATTAAATAAATAAATTGATTCAAATGCAGAGAACTATTTCAAATTTATAAATCCCAATAAATCTGTTTTGATGAAAATGGATATGTACAGTAGCATTATACAGGTAGAGAATAATCAACTCATTATACCATTACAATTTTCTTTTCCTTGTCACCTGAAATAAGGTTAGGGAAAGCATTTGTGAGCTAATTTTGAATACAACGAAATACATCTGCTTCCAAGAATTTTTTGCTTAGATATATGCATTGGTGTGCTAGAAACATCATTCGGCATCTGTATAAGGGTAAAAGTTGGAGTTTCTTCTTCTTCTGATCCACCAGTTTCCTCCTGTCCACATTTTACTTCCAATTCCCAATTTATCCTACTTTTGCAAATGTTAACCTATATGTGTATAGCTCAGACCTGTGTGAATTAGATTGCAAGCAAAATAGTAAAAAGATCCGGAAACTAAATCTGATTCCAACAATGGGCATGTGCACAAAAATCGGGCAAATATTGACCCCCACCTCTCTGTACACATGCATACTTCTTTTTTTGCACACACCCCATCTGCGTATATGCGATTGTCCTCAAAAAGCCTATATTTAATCCATACAGAAAAGATCAAGGATTAATAATAGTATGTATTTAATATAACAGATAGACCACCAATGTTGAATGTCTGGCTGCATCAAAGAAATAAGCAGCGTAAAACTGTCCGCTAAAACTCAAACACCAACTGAACCCAGTCAAGAAGGTTACATATTAAAACAATTACTATCGAGGTATATGTGTACATACATTATCAGTAGACCACCCACCCCGATACACAAGCATATGCATTTGGGTAAACCAAACTTGCCCTTGCCATGTGCACTAAACTGACAAACCATAACTATTGCGTTAGTGTGGTTTGTATTTATAATACAATGTATTCATTTTCTTACTATGATAACCAGTATATCTTCATTTTGTCAATTATGCATCAATACTATATTTACGATATATTGTAATTACATATTTTTAACTTCATACACAGCAACTTTCATCAACTTGGATCAACTTTCTGGTTCATACACAAATAACATCCACAAATACCAATAGAATACATGTATGTATATATATATATATATATATATATATATATATATATATATATATATATATATATATATATATATATTTAGTATAATTAACACAAATATTCCATTTTTTGTATGTATCACAATAAAATTTGTTACTATATTTTCTCAAATGGGTTGATAAAACTTTTAGACTTTTCCATCATAACACTTTCCTTCTCCTTAAGATTTTCAACCTCAGACAAGACTGAATCCCTTAAAATAAAAGTTTGAAATATGTAAATACTAATGTTGAACTTGGAAATCTTTACTTTTGTATCAAAAGAAAGTATTATAATTTATCGTGGTTATTATGATGGGAATGATACTGCTTCAAGAAATAATAATAACAATAATAATAACAATAATAATAATAATAATATTAATAATAATAATAATAATAATAATAATAATTATAATAATGATAATAATAAAAATAATAAAAATAATAATAACAATCATAATAATAATAATAAAAAAAATAATTTATTTAAAGGGGTCAAAGTCTAATCTCCCTTGAGGCCCTTTAACTAAAATACATACTGCATGATGAGGAACATATAGTAACAAAATGACATATGACAACAAACAATTTACAACAAAAATATATTCTGAATAAAACAAACCATATTGTAACAAAATGTACAATCTTTGCCAACTGCAAAATATTAAACTAATATACTATGATACATTTCCAGGTAATACATAAATTCCTTAGATGTACATCTACCAAAAGGTTTGTAAACAAGTAAATATACATACAATTTAACAAAATGTAGTATTATTTACACAGATGCCATAACTGATTCTGATGTGGTTATATCAGACACAGCAGGAATTTGTATTGTGTATGAATTGTTGGCCTAGGTGTAGAGGTTGTCGCCATGTTTTTCTTTGACATTCCTCTCTGTTTCTGATGTTTTCCTTGCACTGCCATTAAATTCATCACTAATATAGCAGGGGAAATTAAATATTTCATTAGGCACAATAATTATATATACTTTTCAAATAATAGTATGCATAAAATATACTTAACTGTATTGCATTACTTTCATTTAGAGCTATCACCATTTACATTATATATAATTTGTATTAAAAAAACAGAAGTGACTGCTTGCCTCTAAATAAAGTCTTATGGTTGCGTGTGAAGATGAAGATGAACATTAAACCCCCTTTGGTTGCCTCAAAAACAGCAGCAGATATGTCATGGTGTACATGCGGGTTTCAACGATAATGTTGCAGGGCTGTGACATTTTATTTCAAGCTAAATGGAATAATGCCAGTTTATATGAAATATGTTATTTGTAAGAGTTTTGATAAAGAATTAACATTACAGAAATAAAATTGCGGTATGAAAACTTTCATTGTGCATTGCAAAATTGCGACGCACCTATTCAGCAAGAATTTGGCGACCTCTGGATTAGGTTTCAGGCTCAAAGTGGATTTCTTTTTATTCCATAGTTCATGCTGGTCACTAATACATATGCGTGTGCCGCCATAACCTGCCCAGAGAGATTTTTCTCCCTCCTTTCAGATTCTGATAGTTTTATCTTTCGATCTACGCCATTATTTTTGTAAACACGTGTTTGATCATGGCTAAAAATCTTAATCTTCGGGAAAGGATAACTTAGAGGTTACATGAATATAGGCGTGGCAAATAGCGAATATTTGTCTGCCAGACAATAATGAAAAATCGAGTATTTTATCACAAAACTTCCGATACTAGCCTGATTTAGGCCTTAGTAACAGCCTGAGCAGCAGAGAGGGCGAATCCAACAACGTTTTAGAAGCATCTATTTGGTAAAACAAGGCTTCCTCCAAAATCGTAAAAAGAATCGTCTATTTGGTAAACCAAAAATTCCTTCAAAATCGTACAAAATAAGTTTTCTTTGGAGACTCAAATTCATTGTCGCGTTTTCTCTGCTGCTATGGGGTTAAACAAACTTTTTTACGATGAAAATCCTTTTAGGATTTCACAAACAGACTAATTTGTAAAACCTCACCATGTAAATCAATTAGATTTTTGGACTGGTCAGTGATTTTAAAATTAGTTCTCGTTAACGAATCATTATGGCATGGCATATAGACTGGATTAATTGGGTAAGTTTTAAAAATTCGGGTGGAGTTGTTGGTGCAAATGAATATAAAATCTATCCCTGTTGGGCTTGATTTGATCTTTCGAGATTTTTTTGATAACTTCCTTCGATAACATCACATACTAGATTTATTGCAATCACCGAGGATATATTGACGTTTTGAATAGCAATATGCCTACCACCGTCGTCTGATTCATTATTATCTTTGAGGATTGTTGCTCTTTGTGGTTGTATGATTTTTTTTTTACATGCGTCGTTAATCCTTTTGAAACAATCATCTATGGCATCATTGAGAGATTTTTTCATCTCTGAGATATTATATCCAGGAAACTTAAACGTGGGAATATCCTCTACGCGTATATTATATTTCTTTGCAAACTCTGTTCTCGTTTGGGGGTGATCGTCACTTATATAAATTGAATAGTTCGCAAATTAAATTCTTCCATGTCGGCGATAATTTTGTTACATATCTCCATGTACTTGATGATATTCTTCCGGTTGGGAGGAATAGTATTAATTTCCGTTATGTGTATTTCTAATTTGCTCAAAATCGTTATTCATCGCTGTAAACTGTTTGGTAATATCTGGTGCTTCTATTGTAAGATATCCAGTATTATTAGCTTCTGATTTTCCTATTAAACGATTTAAAAGACTATCTAGAGGTAACATATATGTTAATTTATGACGAGGGAAAGTGGGGGATTAAAAAATGGATAATGGATGATTGTGCTTTATTATAACCTTGATAATCATCTTTCGTTGAAATATAATCAGATTGTTTCGGTTCAGGTGGTAAATAAACGGTTTTTTGTCGTGGTGGATTTTCAGGCCATACTAACACGGTTCTTATAGAACTCTGATAGATATCTACGGCGTATTCGGGTGAGTTTATCTCAATTGCGGATGATAACGTCGGCTCATGAACCGTTATAGCGATTTCGATTCTTGTCCAGTAATGGATTTTATTCTACGAAAGGAATTCAGCATTGCTTTGTTCGATTTGGTAAGACCCAGATGGTAGCGAAACAACGTTCCAATCTGGAGTACCATCGGGTTTATGCTTGCTCGCAAACACGAGGGAATTACTCGGTTGATGACCACCGAAAGCTGTCTAATTTTGACATCGCGGAATCATAAACACGTACCATCGCTGAAAACTCATTATCTGATAATAATGTGTCATCGAGTGACGACGATATCATCGAGGATAATTGTAAGTACGCGGTTGACACATCATGGAACCTAACTAGGTAGTCTTGTAGTTTACGCTGGCTGCATGATTATATTTTTTTTTTTTATAATCGAAATAATTCCCGCGATTGTGTCGCCGCTGATGTACAAATTGGAACAGCTATCTGGGCAATCATTGTCACCGAGGATAGTATTATACCGGCTCCGGTTATTACACCTGATACCGAAAACACAAGTAACATCAACTGCGGTGATTCTTCGTCGGTATATTTTGTATTTTTACTTCATACTCCTTAGTGATTGTTTTGAGTTTAGTTTGAAAATTTCTGACCTGATCATAGCGACATTGCTGTGACGTTGCCAATGATGACATTGTATTTATTATAATAGATTTCAAATTGCTGGCGTTAAATTCGCTAGCGTTGAAAATCCTATGGATTTTAATTCAGTTGTTTATTCAAATCCGCGACGAATTCCAAATTCCATGTTTTTGAAACCCTAGCCAAATTATTATCAGTGGATATTATTGTGAATTGTTCAACTGTTCCCTTGTCGATGATCGTTGATATCATATTGTGGACCCCAGATGAACTCGTTTATGAAATATTAAATTGAGTCGGTGACACTAGTGTTAATCGATAAATACATTTGACGGTCGCGGTGATATTATGTTATTTTGTGGTGCCCACGTAAATGATCCGTATTGAATCGCGTACACGTTATTTATGATATTTTTTGTTCGTGATTGACTTTTTTTTTCTTCAACTTTTTCTATCAGTCTAGGTAGATCATCCTTGATGAAATCGTTGGTCGTTTTAATATCTGCGCGAATAACTCCTAATCGCTGTTATTTCATCGACTTTTGTGATAATATCAGCGAGATCTATTTTAACATCATCGGGTTTCGAATTTTGTTTACCAAAATAATTATCAATGGAGTCATCGGTCCTGTTAAAATTGTTACGTAACTTAGTAAATTGAGATACATGAGTATCATAATCTGATCGCAATTTTATCAAATTATCAATGGCTGCTTTTATCTCCGTGAGTTGTGGTGTGGTAACCGGTGGATCTCCAAAGAAATCGTTTAAGGGGACCTGAAAAGTGTTAATTGCTTTTTGTAACGTCGTAAAAGCATTTACGTGATTGTTGTATTCATCACGTAGTTTTTTAATAATTCTTTCGCTGATGAATCATTATCACCGAGCGCTGTGTGGGTCGAAACAAGTACGACCGGTTTGAGTTTAACATGATCGGAAAACAACGCGAAAGTAACTTCTACTGCGTCGGGTCGTTTTGTCAAAATATCATCAATGGAAACATTACTAGTTTTCAATTTACCCTGACGATCTTGGTATACAACTATTTCATTGGGATCAACACTTGCGAGGTTTAACATCTCAGCTATTTCATCTTCGATTATTTTTTTTAGATCACCTGTTGCAGATATTTCCGCGGTGGATTTTTTCAGGCTTGATAAATATCTCCCCCAAATATCAATCATGTTATTTTATATAATTTCTCTCTAAAAAGCGATTACTCGTATTTTCGTGTACGGTTGTATGGGGTGGTTTTCCCGATGATGAAATAGCGTTGAGGATATTTAATACTTCTATGCTGCACATTGGTGGGTCATTCATTTTCTGTGTTGGTAGCGTAGAATACCAGATAGGAGTTTAAGCGGTTTATAAAACGCATAAATTCTTTAGGCAGCGCTAACCCATATGAATCGAAACAAACAATTGCACGCGGATCAATCATGTATGCAACCCAGTGAGTTCCAGGTCCGATGCTGTTATCGATATTAATGATACCGGTTTCAGCGCTGTTTGTTTGGTGTGGTAATTGACACCTCTAAATTTTTTGATCGCTAGTTTTTTAGCAGCATCGAGTAAATCAAAATTTGACATGGGAACTATTGATGTTAGTAAACTGTTCCTAGTCTCAGGCCTTTTCCGCTGTACCATGAATACAGAGTTCCTGGTAATCTTGGACCCTTTTCTGATCGTTTCTTTTTTTTGTATCCCTGTCCGGTAGCTTTCTTTAGTGCCATCCCTGCCGCTGAACCAACGGCTCCTAGAGCGGCGGGTTTTGCTACCGCTGGGGCCGCGACAGCAAACAACGCTGATAACGCAGCGAAAAGTGGAAATATACGACCTGATTTTATCATGTTTTTGATCGCAGCTGCAGAGAGAGTGATCTGAACATCTTTTTTTATCTTTGATGGCATCATTGAAGTGTTTTATCTGACGAATTGTCAATGACAGTTTATTCTGAACACCAAACATCTGATTGTGCTTCAGCGATATTGTGGTTCCACATCTTTTAGCTGATTTTGATTGCAATTTTTAATTTCACCAAGAGCTAACGTAACACTAACATGACTATATGACATTTTATTAATAACAGATTGATCCAGATTGCATCATTATCACTACGTTTTCTCACGAGTGCTACGGTATGTTTCGCTCCATAGATAACTTTTTTTAACATTTCTGCAGAATCCAAATATATGAAGCAGTGGAATCGCACATGAAATTTGTGGACGCTGCCCTTTCAACATTGATACGCGTGTTGCAAACCCTAGATTGTAATCAGGATAAGTATTTATAATCATAGTTTCGATATTAACAGGAGCAGGAGGAACAGCAGTAGCAGCTCCAGCAGCAGGGGTACCACGATCCTTTGGTTGTGTTATTTCATACTGAGCGGGTTCAGGTTGATCATAGATGGACATAACGATCTTGTATAATCATCGGAGTATCTTGCGAACCCCACCATTGTTGTGGTAACATCAACATCACGTTCTATAGACTCGATTTCTCTTCCATCATTCATGTATCTAGCACTCTCAAATAGCGCCATGATACCATTATTGACAAAGCCGACTTTGGTATCAGACGCATATGGGGGATCATTAGCAACATGATTATCTGTTACAATTTCTCTTTCTACTTCGATACACGCTTCAGAGGGTATAAAGTATTTGCTGGTATCCTGGACTTGAAGTTCGATTCTTGATCGACTATTTGGTTGTAGTGCATTATAGGACAAAATACTGAAAATTGAGTAGAAAATCATTTTTGGGCACTGGGGCGTCCATATCAAATGCTGAGTCAGGGGCTGATTTGAACATATTATTATATATTTCTTGATCTAAATCGTGATCTCGCTCGCTCAAACCACTTCCCGCTGTCGTATTTGCAGTAATATTATCCTGGTTCGCTGCTCAGTGATGCTATTTTTTGATCCACTGTTTTATTTTTTATTTTTCTAATAATTGCAGGCATAATTTCCGTAGATGGTAGTGGTCCTAGTGACTTTGTCATCGGTTTCCTTCGTTGCCGAACTAACGCTACTAGTTTTTCCTTAGCCGCGGAAAATGCCCTGCCGGCAATATTACCAACAGCGCTAATACCCTTATCACGAATAACATCAATAGCTTTCATTGATAATTGTTTTGCGATTAGTGCTATTTTGGGAGCCATTCTTGTAAATAACCCTGCAATGGTATTACCGAGACCATCTCCATAGTACGCACTATAAACAGGCAATCGTGAGTTTACTACGTAAGTCATGGTTGGTTTATTGTGGTTGTAGTGTATGATCATCTTATTTAATTGCTATTTATCTAATCGCAGGAAATCTTCGATTTCCCACCTTTGGATTCTTGAAGAAGTCAACAAATTTATCACTATGGTAACCGTCTGTTAACTCATCAATAAACTCTCGGTATACACCAATATCCATGATACCACCCTCAAATAGTCGTCTGCAGATATCAGCTGCCTCATTAATTACTTCCGGTGAGTTATTTCCGGCTCGTTTTCCTCCTATGAGAACTTCTAAACGTGATATATCCTCGAGAATACCATTAGGACAATGAACTAGACCACTACCTGAAACCCCCCTTGGAGTTCCACTCTAAGAGAATCCCTCCCCACTACCATAACCAGCTGTACCCTGTGTATCCCTTTCCTGATCTTGTAAATGACTAAAACGTTCATCATTAGATACAATATGATCAGATGGCATATACAATGATTGATTATCATCATCGTCAGGTGGTAGTTGTCGTTGAGGTGAGAAAGATATTTTCTTTGAAGGCTGTTGTCTTTTTCTTTGCAATCTTTCGGGTTTTGTTTTTGTTTTTAGTTCTTCATATTGATCATTCACTTTACTCACCGCATTGAGATATACAGTGCATGATGCATTGCCTTTATCAATTCGACTTGTGTTAGTTTTGATTTTGTAAATCACATCAGCCCAATGATCCATACTTTTAATATACGTGTGTTGTCCTGATTTCAACATCTGTTTTCATAAGTCGTAACAACAAGTGTAGGAATTTTTGCTGGATCGCTCTGATCAATTGCTGCTAATCCCTCCTCATTAAATCTCGCACATAAATCCTCTACTTTTTTGTCATTGTTTTGTTTTGGACTAGGAGGGTTTTTTGTAACAGCGCTGATCTTTTCTCAGTTTCCTTTGCTATTTTTTCAAGTATTGGTACAGTATCCTTAGTATCAGTGGTTACTGGTTTGAAAAGCTGTTCAGTGTCTGCTGCAAAATCACTTTGAAATTGCTGTCTCATTTGGAGCTTATTTCGAACGGCATCAAGAACTGGAATAAATTTCTTAATCGAAGCTAATCGTTCACGTGCTAATTTAGTTGTTAGTGCTTTATTTACCATTATAAATAATATACTATTTCAATTGTAAGGGGAAAAACTCACCCCCCAAAATTCATTTGTGTGTTATACTTCCGCGTAGTGATTAAATCACCAGTGATAAATCACCTGTCTATAGAATTTTGTTCTAGATGACTAAGCGCATACCTGTCTATAGCATTTCCGTACCTGTATTACTCATGTATGTATGGTGTGTTTACTGTGATGAGGCAATCAAAGGGGATTTTTCATTTTGGTGAATAATCTCTTTTATTGTTTTGATTTTCGAGTTAATTGTGCGTTTGATTTCATATTGTTTCCCCAATTCCCTTCTGAACTTTTCGACAGCAATCAATAACGGGAGGAACTTGTTAATGTCGTTACAGAATGCAAGGGAGTCATAAATAGCGTGTTGAATTCTCTTCATAAAAGAAAAGGATTTCGATAACACATACCTGTTATTTCGAGCGCTATCATCAATATCTTGAAATTCAGAAAGAATCTGATTACAATCTAATTTATCTGAAAATTTAATTCCTTGATTTTTCAAACTTGAAATCTCGTTAATAATGACATTTATATTTTCCAAATTCATATAAGAAATATTATGTATTTAATATGAAATAAAAAAAAAAAAATAAACAATATCTATGATGAGCGGCTATCATTAACTGGGTCCCTAATTGGCTTTGTGTCTTTCATAGGGTTCCTTTTCTCTTTGAGATTTCTCTCTTCTTTTTTCTTTGAGATTTTTTCTCTTTGAGATTTCTCTCTTCTCTTTGACCTTGACCTTATGACCGTTTCGTTTAGCCGATAGTTGATTCTGAACCATCCTGTGGGTTTACCCTAGTGTGATATAGAGCTTTTGCATCCATGCTATTGTTTATTTTGGGAGCGCCTATTGTTGTTGTACACCTCCCCAGAAGAATTTAAATTCCCGGGGGTGTAAAATCACACCGTCACGTATTTGGCGTGACTGGAGCTGTACACGAAGTACCCTTTTTGGACTGGTGCCCCAATCATATAGAAAAACCTCCAAAACGGTACCGATGGGCCCCAGGACGAGATTCCATCTGTGCATTGTATACACTAGAGATCTTAATATACAAATCTATAATTTTGAATACGATATAGGCGTATCATGTGAAGGGTTTAATGAATCATAGATGAAAACTCGTAGATGGATATCAATGATCAAAAAACGTTGATGGAAATCGTAGATTTCACTGTAGTTAAAAATCGTAGACAAAAAACCATTATCCCATTGAGATATGTGACTACAACAAAAGAGTTATCGTTGTTTCAGGGTTCGCAAATATAGAAATATTTTCCAGCATCATTCATTGATTGAAATATTCTTTCTTCGTTATTTTCTGTACTAAATGATTTTATGGGTTCCGCATTTTTCGAGTGTTTTCCATTCCCTCCTCGTTTGGAATTCTCACTTTGTGAGATAGCTTGTAGATGATCTAAACAATTATCAGTTTTTATACCATTTATGTGATCAATAACAAAACCATCCTTGATCAATCCATTGCAACATTCGAACGTAAATCTATGATTAACATGATTTTTACCTCGAGCGGTAAATATCAAAAATCCTTGATTATACACAAAACCGACTGATTTCTTCAATCTGCGGTTTCTGACAATACCGTCACGAGATGCTTCATAATTGGTAATCACGGGATGTGGTTGAAATTCTTTTCTTCATTTATATACAATAATATTATTTGTCTAATTCATTATTTGGTTTAATTATTACTTAGGAATCTATCAATATAGTCTTGAGGTGTTCTTATGATTTTGTCAGGGACAGAGTCATTGACGGAGTCTTTAACTCGTTATCATAATAGTGTTTTAGCTCTCTGTATCGCTTACCACCGCAATTTAGACATAACTGTGACTTACCCCGCACACCTACCCCACATCGTATGCAAGGTTAGGGCCCAAAACTCCCACGAGGTACGCTTTGTAAATGATATCCACAGAATTCATTTTTGCATGATTTGTTACAAGCGGTCACTGATCCTATCATAAGCCATTTGCAATGATTCATTATATAATAAATTCTTTATTTAAATACTTGTTTTAATTATAATATAAGGAGTTCGAGAGATTATCGAAAATTACACCTTGGAAAAATGTTGAATTCAATCTCGATAGAGTCTGCACTGAAGTACCAAACAGTCTTGAAAGAATAATGTTGTTTTAATGAATTAAAGCGCGATGGAGCATCTCACTGTTGGTCAACATTTCGAATTGATGGTAGTGTTGATGCTACCATGAATTACGAAAGAGCAGCAGTGATAATCTCACATCTTGACAAAGAAAGTATTTTTTTAGTGTGAAATTCATTATCTGTTCAGAAACGAGAAATTGAATTATACGCGACAAATTTGAACCCATCCTGAAAAATAATAGAACTGTCACTGTGAGTCATGATTCCAAACCAGGAATTCTGACAGGGATTGACAAACTTTATACACGAGAGATCCTATCCTGAAACAGCAGTTGTTTATGGGATCTATCCGATAAATGATAAGCCGAGTATTGAAAAACTAAAACCAATGAAATTGTCAGGGATAATAAATTGTGTAGCAGAACGAATAATAGAGCATTTTACAAATGCGTTGCGTGGAAACAAATTGACGGATCTAAGACACACAAAAATAAATGAATGGGGATTAACAGTAAAGCAACAATTCAAGATATAGCCAAATTAGAAACATCATTAAGATTCACAATAACGATAATGACGATAACAGGAGAGGTATTACACGAATCGAAGTATAAATCAAATGGAGCTCAAATCAAAATTATTGACCATACTGAACACGCTTGGACATCCGCAGTAACAATATTTCCGCGGGATAGAACAATAAAATATCAACCCGTGGAGTTATCCGGAGAAGAACTCTCTGGTGGAAATTTATTTGATTTTATTTACGAGTTATGTAAAAACGATCCTGTGTCAGTGTGGTTACTTCACAGCTTTGAAGACGAAGAGGATAAATTCGATCAATTTGTAAGACCCAATGGCGAATTATACCGTACTGAAGCCCTCCACAACGAGACGAAAAACTAGCTAGTGGTTTTTCAACGGATTGCGTCGAACAATTACTAACAAACTGTTTTACAATTCCGTCAGTTGCATCTCATTTCCCATAGAAAGAGAAATCTATGGAAACCAACACGCACAGAATTTCTCTCACATATTGAATCAAGCTGCGTGAAATATGGCCATGGTGGATCATGGAGTACAAAATACGACCCTAAAAGTATTATTTCGGTTGATATGATTGCGTGTTATCCAGGGAGTTTTCTTGGGTATGGAGAGTGTTCTGAGTACTTTAAAAGATTTGGACAAACCACGCACGAGATGACGCGTGTTGTGATTAATGGACCTTTGCCCGATTTTGATTTAACCGGGCTCGCTCGTGTGGTATCATTTGAATTGGCTAAAGGACTTCATCCGTGTTGTTATGTTAGGTTTGGTAGACACATCTCTGAAAAACACTGGATGCCAATAGTGTTATTACGGTATATGATTGATTCTAAAATGCTGATATCTCCGATTGTCAGTGAAGCAATTATATTATAACGGAAACAAACTGAAGTCTGGTTACCACAACCCGTTAGTCTAGATAGTATAATTAGCGAAAACAAAAACCAATTCCCCGATCTCGACGAAGAAAATATCGGGAAATGGTCAAGGAAATCTTTGAAGTTAGAAATAAACACGCAAAAGATCTCGGTAGAAGAATAATTGGTAAGTTCACACAAGGTGGAAAATACGACCATAAACGACATTCTTCGCGGTTGATTATAAATTACGCTTAATACGATTTTATAATCGCATATGTAACATCTAGGGGTATATAAGTCGATCGTAAAGACTAGTTCTTGTCCGATGGAACCAAATTGGGTACAATTGTTACTTACACAGATGGAGAAAATCTTCAATACACGTACTTAAGGTCGTCTATGCTGGCCTATTCTTCTATTAATTTAAATTCGATGATAAATAGATTCCCTGAATCCGCAGTTAGAGTCGCCACTGATTCATTTTATATAGACGTAAAACATAGCGAAGCAGTGGCTGAATTCACTACTTCAGCCGAGAGTTGGGAATCATGGAGAATTATAAAAGAAATACTGCGTGAATACTCCAAATCAGCAGATGTTACAATTGAAAACAATTACTTGAAAGATAATCAGATATCAGAACTATCTAATGCACCGTCGTGTTCCGATCCAATATGTAGATATAAAACCAGTTACTTAAACGGCTGTGGTGGGTCAGGGAAGACGACTCGTGCGATTGAATTATTTCGAGGGAAATCAAACATGATTTTGCTAACACCAACACACAGACATGCTAGAGAGATGAAACGAGGAATTAATGCTTGCACTTATCACAGTTTATTTCGAAGGAAAGGTGACGAATGGACTCCTGATCGAATGAGTGAGAAATATATTCTTGAAATAATGATTTGGGATGAGATATGCACAGTGTCGTTAGATGTGTTACAAAAATTTCTCGATTGGTTATTGCTAGCAAATACAAAAGTGATAATGTGTGGCGTTCATGTTCAGCCACCACCATTTGTCGGTGTATCCCCACATAATTGGATGAAGAATTTTGTATACTATTACGAAGAAATTAATACCGATCATAGAGCACTTGATACACAATTACCCTAGTTCAAAAAACTAATCAGATTACAACCAGATATAATCCAATGTGAAATAGCGCGTATAATAATTTCGGAAACCCCATTAAATCATTTCTGGGAAGCGTGGAGACCAAATGAGTTGATAGTGGCAAGAAGAAAGATAGTCAGAGACACACTTCAGATGAAGTTATTTAACACTCATAAAGAAAAATTTGCAACGCTTCCAGTGCCGCTGTGTTATAGACCCAAGGATACACGAAGACACAATATCGACGTTCATATTCCTGGCCAGACAAAGTCAGTGACAGAGTCAAGAAAACAAATTCTCGTGTTAAATGGTACTGTGTTGGTTGATAATCCTCATGGACGCTAGGATACGCAGCGACCATAAATTCTTTGCAGGGGTTGACTATATCCGATACAATTGTTTGGATCATAGATAATCTCATCGAGTGGTCGAATTTAGTTTATCTTGCGGTGTCCAGAGTACAAAGAATAAATCAACTTCGAAGAGTTGTTTTAGACTATAATGACACTACAATAAGTGATATTGTCAGCGATGACATAATCAGAAAAAAAACTCTCTGGTTATAAACAATAGGACAAAAAATATAACAGAAAATTTGATATTGATGTCGAATTTATAATCACACTGAAACAACAACAGAATAATCACTGAGCGATTTGCAATTGTATAATGCGTTGTGATAAAGATCCTCGACAATTTACCGTAGACAGGAAAAATAGCAGCGTAGGTCATACCAGAGATAATGTGATGATAACTTGTCTTGAGTGCAGCAGATGCAAAGGTGCTAGTTAAGATCACTCGGCGGTAATTGAGTATCCTCGGGTAACACTTGTAGTTATTCACGAGTAAATCCTCGCTGAGGTGTAGTTGAATCCAAACTATAGACTGGCGTTCTACCCGTAGATCTCGTAATAGATATGTTATGTGCAGTAACACTCCAAATAGGATCAGTAGCTCTTTTTTTGCCCCCTTCGAGCTCTCCTGGTTCATATAAATATCATACAGTGACATTACCGAGTACTGGTTGTTTTCAAATATCATTTTGCGGTTTTACGGGTATATACATCATTTTGTTAGGTTTCAGATTAATTGTTCGAGTAATCTCATTATTCAACGAGGTAATTACGCCTGGTAATCTCTTGACCCATTCAAGATATCGTTTATCCTGAATAAATTGCATCGCGTATTGATATCCAAATAACCTATCAGCAAGTGTGCGATTAAATCGTTCATATATTGCCTGATCGCGATGTAATGCAGTATGTCCTCGTCTGATGGTGACATTATGATGCTTCATTGTTGATTACACTACACTCTGAAATTCCTTGGCAGGATCAACTTGTAATAGATTTGGCCAATCCATTTGGGGAATGCATTTGGCCAATGCAGAAGCAACTTCAGTTGATAATTTTGTCTTTAGAGGTTCTGCTTGTTTGTATCGACTCGCAACATCAACTACGGTTAGCGCATACTTGTAAACACCATCATGCGGCAGAAATAATATATCAGCCTGATGAACCCATCATTTGCACTGACATCAAAATGCGAGTAGTTAATTTGTTTAGGCGGTGGTAGATAAATGTGCCATATCGCCTGTTTGGTTAACCAATACGCTGCTAAAGTATATTTCACCTTTGCGGCGCTAGCCAGTTTACTGATTGCTGATTTACCCCTCCAGTATCCTCTTGGAGAATAATAAATTTATTCCATGATGTTAATAATTACCAGCACCCAACATCAATTTACTTTTCATCGCCGATTTTATCAACCATGAAGCCAACTTTTCTTTGAAGGATTTATCAGTGATAGAATTTAACGCATGAATTAATTTCACATCTGCGATATGTCTGTGTTGCAAATTACTACTTTTATAAGCAACATCATGAGCATGACACGCCTTATTACTAGCGTTTATTCGATACTTACCGGGTCGGGGCTGGTTTTGGTCATCGAGCCTGATATCGATTCTGGTCCCGGGACCTCAATAACTATATCCTGGCAGGTGTTTTTCTCCTGGATACTTTGCCCATGGTGTTCCTGGGAGTTTTACTAACTTGGCTGCAATATCATCTCCTCGTTTGTTTTTAAATCCTTGATTTTATAAAGGGAAACAAATCTAAATATTTTGTACCACATTCTACACACTTACCAGCAAGTGATGATCTGTTATTAGTTGTAATCGTCGTCAAGTCGTTTGTGCTAGTACGCTTCTTACATTTCACACAATATAGATCCATAATTTATTTATAATAACATGAATGTAATTGATTTTTCGGCGACAAAAACACGAGAACCAGTTAAGCATCATGCAGCGCTACCAAATTCTATACGCATGATTATAATCGGATAATCTGGAAGGGGCAAGACACATCTGCTACTTAATTTGTTAATGAGATGAATTAATTGAGAAAAATTGTATTTAGTAGCCCCAAGTGTAGACGATCGGCGATGTTACGAGGTATTAAAGGATTTTAACGAGAAAGCAAAATCGGAAATCGATGAAGATATTATTTAGTTTATAACCGATATCTAGGAAGCACAGAGCATTGATGATATTGATGGAAGTATTAAGAATTTAGTCGTATATGATGATGTCATGTTAGATAATCAAAAGAATCCCACTAAGATATTTTCCAGAGGTAGGCATAAAAATACCGATGTGATCTATGTCACTCCACGATACACTCACATACCAAAAGTGATCAGAGATAACTGCAATTTTATTGCTGTATTCAACGGAGTTGACACACATACGCTACGAAATATTTGGCAAACTTGGTGCGGCAGTGATATGGGTCATGGTCACTTTAGAGATTTCTTTAGTCGCGCTCAGTCAATCCCCAATGAATTTGTAACAATAAATTTGCATGACCCTATATAAAGATATCGTATCGGACTTGATCAATTAGTCTGTTTGTGAGATATTAAATTGCTAGCAATTTCAAGGATTTTCGTCTTAAAGCATTCATCGTAAAAGGATTTGTAACCCCATAGTAGCAGAGAGGACGCGACAACGACCTTGTGTCTCCAAAGAAAACTGTTTTTTGTACGATTTTAAAGGAAGCCTTGGTTTACCAAAAAGATGCTTCTAAAAAGTTGTCTGATTCGCCCTCTCTGCTGCTGCCTGAGTCGTAGATTTTCATCTAAATAAGTAATCGTGAACTGACAAAAGCAATATATAATTTCATTAGTTTTTACTTAGTTTGTTTGCCTTTAAGTAGTCAATCACTTCTGTTATTAAATTCATGTAGTCACACACTACCGTTATTACATTCATGTAGTGAAACTCTACTGTTAATAAATTCATATAGTCAAACACTACTTTTACTAAATTCATCTAGTTAAACACTAATGTTATTAAATTCATGTAGTCAAAGACTACTGTTACTAAATTCATGTGGTCAAACACTACAATTAATCACTACGACGACATTACCACATGCGTATCCAATGTTGACTCGGCCCTCTTTCCGGCGTGGTCACTCCCAACCTCCAGACATTCATGCACCTATAAATGAGCATTTAAGTGGTGGTCTAACGTCGTAATTGTGCACCAGATATCTTCAT
The DNA here is from genome assembly GCA_030141615.1 of Unio pictorum. NCBI lineage: Eukaryota > Metazoa > Mollusca > Bivalvia > Unionida > Unionidae > Unio > Unio pictorum. Next base: position 2,884,738 of record JARLTB010000161.1, on the reverse strand, counting down.
GTTCACCCTTTTATATGGTTATTCACAACTAGTGAGCTGAATATGGAATAGAAACAACTTTCCGAATAGTCTGCTTGAATTGTAACTACATTAAAATATATGACGGTTACGAAGACGTTAATATAACCCGACTCGAATATTTATCATTTACTACTGTAACGTAGGAATGGTATGATATTAAAATAGAAATACGATTTACTAAAACATTACTACATACAAAGTACGTTTTCAACATTAGTTATAATAGCGACCAGATAAAATTATCAACAGGAGTATGCACATGTGTCCATATCCCTGTTAATAATCCGATTAGTATCATCTCTCTACCAAATTACATAGGTCATACACTCTTAATAACTTAACTTACAAGTACAACAAAATAACGTAAACGTATAATGCATCGTTGCACGTGTTTTACGAAACTGAATATTATTTTTTTATAAAATAAATTGATTAAAAAGCATACAATTCACAACTCTTTGTCTCAAACTAAGTGAAAATGGCAATGCCGCCCCGCCTTCGAACTACATACATTAGGGCTTCTCTCTAGTAGCTTTCTCATTCAAGATTCCTACATGATATATATATATATATATATATATATATATATATATATATATATATATATATACTCGTGCGCATTGATATGGAACACGCACGTTCTGCGCAAGCAGCGAAGGCGTCACGCGATACAAAGAAAAAGTATATTTATAAAACTATTAATGCGTGCAAAACACGACACCTTGGTAATTAATAACAACATATTTGTTATTCTCCAAAAGGATACTGGAGGGGTAAAGCAGCAATTGGTAAACTCGCTAACGCCGCGAAGGTAAAATATACCACTACAGCGGAATGGTTATCTAAACAGGCGATATGGCAAATTTATCTACCGCCGCCTAAACAAACTAACTACTCGCATTTTGATGTGACCGTTCATAATGAAGTTCATCAAGCTGATATAATATTTCTGCCGCATGATGGTGGATACAAGTATGCGTTAACTGTAGTTGATGTTGCAAGTCGATACAAACAAGCAGAACCGCTAAAGACAAAATCATCAACTGAAGTGGCTTCTGCATTTGAAAGGATTTATCGAAGGAGTCCTCTGCGCTGGCCAAACCTGTTACAAGTTGATCCTGGCAAGGAATTTCAGGGTGCAGTGTTATCAACAATGAAGCATCATAATGTCACCATCAGACGAGGACATACTGCACTACATCGCGATCAGGCAATTGTTGAACGATTTAATCGTACACTTGCTGAGCGGTCATTTGGATATAAATATGCTAAGGAATATATTCAGGATAAACGATCTCGTGAATGGGTTAAGAGATTACCAGCTGTGATTACCGCTCTGAATAATGAGATTACTCGAACAATCAACATGAAACCTAACAACGCCATTAAAAAGAAGTCTATAACCGTACAACCACAAAAGGGTTTTTCAAAACAAACAATACTCGGTAATGTCACTGATAGGTATGTATATGAACCAGAAGAGCTCGAAGGTGGTAAAAAAGAGCTACTGATCCTATTTGGAGTGTCACCGCGCATAAAATATCTAGTATAACACGATCTACGGGTAGACCAGCAATCTATAGAATGGATTTGACCGCTCCTCAGCGAGGATTTACTCGTGAACAACTGCAAGTGATACCCGAGTATACTCAATTACCACCGCGTGGTCTTAACTAGCACCTCTTCGTCTGTTGCATCCAAGACAAGTTAGCATCACATTATCCCTGGTATGGCCTACGCTGTTATCGTTTCTGTCTAGGTAAATTGTCGAGGATCTTTATCCGACCAACACCAAAGCATTATACAATTGCAACTCCTTCAGTGATTATTCTGTTTTTGCTTCAGCGTAATTATTAATTCAGCATCAATATCAAATTCTCTATTATTTTGTTTATCCTGCTGTTTATAACCAGAAAGTATTTTCTGATTATATCATCGCTGACAATATCACTTATTGTAGTGTCGTTATGATCTAAAATAACTCTTCGAAGTTGATTTATTCTTCGTACTCTGGATACTGCGAGATAAGATAAATTTGACCATTTGATGTGATTATCCTCCATCTAAACAATTGTATCTGATATAGTCAATCCCTGTGAAGAATGTATCGTCGCTGCGTATCCTAGCGTCCATGGGGATTCATCAGCTGATATCAACCAGCACAATAGCATTTAACACTAAATTCTGCTTTCTTGACTCTGTCAAGCCTGGAACATCAACTTCAATATTCTGTTTTCGTGTATCAGAAGGCCTATAACACAACGGTACTGGAAGTGTTGCAAATTTTTCTTTATGCAATTTAAATAACTTCATTTGAAGTGTGTCTCTGACTATCTTTCTACTCGCCACTATCAAATCGTTTGGTATCCACGTTACCCAAAAATATTTTAATGGTGTTTCCGAAATTATTTTACGCGCTATCTCACATTGAATTCTATCAGGTTGTAATCTAATTAGTTTCTTAAACTCGCGTAATCGTTCATCAAGTGATCTATGATCAGTATTAATTTCTTCATAATAGTCTACTAAATTCTTTAGCCAATCATGTGGGGATACACCGACAATTGGTGGTGGATGGCCATGATCGCCGCACATTATTACTTTTGTATACGCTAACAATAACCAATCGAGAAATCTTTGTAATACATCTAATGACACCGTGCATATCTCATCCCAAATAATGACTTTAGGAAAATATTTCTCACCCATTCGTTTAGGAGTCCATTCATCACCTTTCTATCGAAAGAAACTATGATATGTACAAGCATTTACTCCTCGTTGTTTCATCTCTCTGTCGAGTCTGTGTGTTGGTGTTAGTACAATCATATTTGATTTCCCATGAAATAACTCAATCGCACGAGTCGTCTTTCCTGACCCGCCACAGCCGTTTAGGTAGCTGGTTTTATATCTACATATTGGATCAGATATCTGCGGTGCATTAGATAGTTCTGATAACTGATTATTTTTCAAATATTTATCTTGACTCGTAACATCTGCTGATTTGGAATAGTCACAAGGTATTTCCCGCTTAATTCTCCTTGATCCCCAACTCTCGTCAGAATTAGTGAATTCAGCCACTGCTTCGCTGTGTTTCGCGTCTATATAAAATGTATCAGTGGCTACTCTAACTGCGGTGTCAGGAAATCTATTTATCTTCGAAAATAAATTGATAGAAGCATAAGCTAGCATAGACGCCCTCAAATGTGCATACTGAAAATTTTTTCCGTCTGCGTAAGTAACAATTGTACCAAATTTTGTTCCATCTGACAAGAAAGCGTCTTTACGATCGACATATGAACCTTTAGACGCTATATCCGCGATTATAAAATCGTACTCAACACTATCTATAATCAACCATGAAGAATATCGTTTATTGTCGTATTTGCCACCCCGAGTGAATTTACCAATTATTCTTCTACCGAGATCCTTTGCGTCTTTATTTCTGATTTCAAATAACTGTTTGGACCATTTCACGATATTTTCTTCGTCAAGATCGGGAGACTGTTTTCGTTGTTCGCTGATTATACTATCTAGATTGGGTTGTGGTAACCAGACTTCAGTCGGAGCTCGATATGATATAATCGCTTCACTAACAATCAGCGATATCACCATTCTACAATCAATCATATACCGTAACAACACTATTGGTATCCAGTGTTTTTCAGATATATGTCTACCAATCCAAACATAACAGCACCGATGAAGTCCTGTAGCCAATTCAAATGATACCACACGATCGAATCCGGTTAAATCAAAATTGGGTAGTGGTCCATTAATAGCAACACGGGCCATCTCCTGTGTTGGATGTCCAAATCGTTTAAAGTATTCAGCGCATTCTCCGTACCCGAGAAAACTCGCCAGATAACACGCGACTATAGCAACTGAAATAATACTTTCACGGTCATATTTTGTATTCCATAATCCGCCGTGGTTGTATTCTATACGACTTGATTTGATGTCTGTGAGAAACTCACCTCGCGTTGGTTTCCATGTGTTTTTCTTTCTCGCAAAATGAGCTGCAACCGACGGAATTGTAAAACAGTTTGTTAGTAATTGTTCGTCGTCGAAACTCTTCGAGAAACTACTAGCTAGTTTTTTCATCGCCTGTTGGAGGGTTTCAGTGCGGTATAATTCTCCATTGGGTCTTACAAATTGATCGAATCTACCCTCGGAGTTAAGTAACCACACTGACATGCGGTCGTTGTTACTCAACTGGTGAATAAAATCAAATAGTTTCTCTTCTCCGGAAAATTCCGCTGGTATATATTTTATGGTTCTATCCCGCGGAAATATTGTTACTGCAGATGTCCATGCGTGTTCGTTATGATCAATAATTTTGATTGGAGCTCCATTTGATTTATATTTTGATTCGTATAATAACTTCACCGGTTTTTGTCATTACCGATATTGGGAATCTTAATGATGTTTCTAATTTAGTTATATCTTGAATTGTTGCCCCTCGCTGTTTCACTGTTAACTCCCACTTGTTTATTTTTTTACGTCTTAGATCAGTCAATTTGTTTCCACTCAGCGCATTTGTGAAGTGTTCTATTATTCATTCTGCCACACAATTTATTTTTGATAGTTTCATGGGTTTTAGTTTTTCAATAATCGGTTTATCATTTAACGGATACATCCCATAAACAACTGCTGTTACAGGATAAGATCTCTCGTAATACGGTTTGTCAATTCCAGTCAGAATTCCTGGTTTTGAATCTTGACTCACAACGACGGGTTTTTTTTTATCTTTCAAGATGGGTTCAAATTTATCCCGAATAATCCAATCTCCCGTGTCTGAACGGATAATGAATCTTATTCTAAAAAATACCTTTTTCGCCCAAGATGTGAGATTATCTTGGCTGCGCTTTTATCGTTCATAGTAGCATCAACACTACCATCAATTCGAAATGATGACCAACAATAAGATGCTCTATCACGCTTGAATTCATTTAAACAATCACGGATTTTACCTATCATGGTTCTATCACGAATTTTACCCTTTGGTGTATCAGAGACTTTATCGAGATTGAATTTATTATTTTTCCAAGACGTAATTTTCGATAATCTTTCAAACTCCTTCATATTATAATTAAAACAAGTATTTAAATAGAGAATATATTATATAATGAAACATTGCAAATGTCTTATTATTGAATTATTAACCCCGTATAGCAAATCATGCAGAAAGGAGTTCTGTGGGTATCATATGCAAAGCGTTCGATGCGGAAGCCTTGGTTCAATTCCATGTATAAGATGTGGCGAAGGGGTGAGAGGAATATCACAATTGTGTCTCGGTTGTGGTGGTAAGAGATACAGAGAGTTGAAGCGCTACCATGATAAACGAATTAAAAAATCCATCAATGACTCTGACTCTGACAGTGTCAAAATCATAAGAACTCCTCAAGATTACATCGATAGATTTCAAAGTAATATCATACTTCAACCAAATAATGAATTAGACAAACAATAATATAGTATATAAATGAACCAAGAATTCAGACCACACCCTGAGATCAGAGATTACGAAGCATACCGTGACTGTATTATCAGACACTGCAAGCTGAAGAAACCGGTCGGTTTTGACTATGGTAAGGGATTTTTGATGTTTAGCGCTGGTAAGAAGAAATATTACTGCCATCGTTTCGTGTATGAAGTGTATAACGGATTGATCAAGGATGGTTTTGTTATCGATCACATTGATTCCAATCCTAGGAACATCTCTTTGAATAATCTAGAAGTTGTTACACAGAGTGAAAATTTAAAACAAGGAAAGACTGGGAAATATAAAGAATGCAAGGTCTGTAAAATCTTTTAATACAGCAACTAACGAAGAAATTATATTCCAATCAATGCTTGAAGCCGGTAGATATTTTGATATTTGTATACCCTCAGTACGAAAAGTAGAAGAAGGACTTTATAGATCAGCTTTTTCAAAAAGGATTGGACAAATAATACAGTTCGTTTATGTCTAATCATGTTTTATATAACACCAAGGGAGATAACTCGTTTAAGTATATTTACGGCCTATGAAAGAGTTATGGATCTCAATTGGTTTTTCCGATTATTTCTCAGTGGAAATATAATATATTTTGTAAGAAAACGAATAAAATATGTATTGTTTTACAAATTATTTTTTTTAAACTTGTTTTTGTTGTTTTACAAATATATTTTTTTTTGTTTTACAAATATTTTTTTTTTTACAAATTTTTTTATTATTTGTTTTACAAATATTTTTTTTTCAAGTATTCTGTTTTGTTTCATACAAGAAAGGTATATGGATTCGTTCGTGGTTTTGTGATCGATCCATTGACGTCATCACACCTGTTCGTTATTAACTTTATTAGCTTACCTATATATTATATTCAAAAACATACAGCTGTATATAAGAACCATTAGCTCAATCGGTAACGTGTCGCGGTGCCATACTCACGGCCATGGTTCGAAACCCGTAACAGGCATTATTGCTAACGGTGGCCGACAGATGGTTTGAATTGGGGGGTGGGGTACCTCCGAAATTCAAAATTGCAAACCATATATACCAACCACACCGAGTCGTGGTGTGAATGATTTTTCATTCAACCCAGGGTGATTTTGTGGTGGGTATATATGGTTTGCAGTTTGAATGTAGGAGTGTCATCATTCATTATCATTCTATATATCCATCCATTCATTCATTGTTATATGTCGTATTGTCCCTGTGCTGTCCCTTATCATTCATTCATTGTATATACCCATCCATTCATTCATTGTATATATCCATCCATTCATTGTATATATCCATCCAATTCATTGTATATATCCATCCATTCATTCATTGTATATATCCATCCTTTATGTATGCCTAGGAAATACCCAAAACCGTAGTAAGGCATTGTGCTGTCCATTCACTAAACATACCCTCTTTTGATTCTAACCCGTTATTTGACGAGTTAGATTTACTCTTAGGTGAATATGCTTTATAAATGTGCTGTCTCTATACAATTGCCAAAACACTCGAATGGAATTGTATAATCATTCATTGACATCATTCATTGTATATATCCATCCTTTATGTATGCCTAGAAACTACCCATAACCGTAGTAACGTCATTGTGCTGTCCTTAACATGTTTGTGCTGTCCCTATACAATTGCCAAAACACTCGAATGGAATTGTATAATCATTCATTGACATCATTCATTGTATATATCCATCCTTTATGTATGCCTAGAAACTACCCAAAACCGTAGTAATGGCATTGTGCTGTCATTAACATGTTTGTGCTGTCTAAAAAACGGGTCAAAATTGACCGCCATTTTTGTGTTTTTTTTTTTGTATAAGAAATATGTATTATCATATATGAATTCTGAAAATATCAATAAGATTATATCCGAGATTTCAAAATTGAAAAAACAAGAGATTAAATTATCTGACAATTTAAATCCTGACCAAATTATGCTTGACTTTCAAGATATAGAATACGGTATTATTACTAACAAATATATGCTGCCAAAGAAGTATGCGATAATAAAAAAATCCAGAATTCTATTCGGGACTCTCTTGCATTCTGTAGTGACGTAAGTGTGTTTGTCCAGTTATTTACTATTGTGGAAGGAATACGAAAAGAATTGGGTCGAGATTATGAATTGAAAAAGGAAGTTAATTCGAAGATTAGAAATATACGGGCGTTAATTCAAGAAAATGAAAAAAAACCGTTGGATACAACTAACGATTTGACAGTATAGCGTGTTAGTATAAATACATCACTGTTGCAAATACAATGGAAAGGTATATTTGATCAAACAACACGGAAGTAAATTAACTGAAAAATATTTTAGTGAGTGTTTTTTTTTTGTTACTTGTCTATCTGAGTCGGTTTAAAACGTAGAAATCATTTGATGATGACAAAATCATTGTACATTAATTGGAAATTGCGTTACTGTTTCAATAATGGTCAACGAAGCATTAACTACAAGACTAGCGAAAGAGAGATTGTCTTCAATTAAGAAATTCTTACCAATACGCGACTCTGTCAGAAGTAAATTACAAGTCAGACAGAGTCTTCAGACCGATTTTTCTGAGGGATCTGAAGATTTGTTTAGACCAATTACCAAAACAACGAAAGGGGTAGAGCGAGCTATATGGGGGGATGACCCCCGAGACGGGGGAAAAAAGAAAAGAAAAGCCTCTTATTGGTGAACTTGAAAAAATAGCAACGGAAACTGAAAAAATAGCACGAAGATCCAAACAAACAAAAAAATCTTTAAGAACACTTCCTGGTGATATAATAACTGCTTCAAAACGACGAGAGCAACAAGAAGAGCAACTTCAGGAAGAAATAGAACGATTAGGTGGTATTGATATTAGATCCCCACCACCTGAACGACTTGAACAAGAAGTTAGCGTGCCACCTGAACCACTTAAAGAACAACAAGGCGCTGTTGCAAGAAAAGAATATCCACCTGAAAAGATATTTACGAATGATGCGTTAACTGAAATTAGAAATACCCTTGACGATAATGAATTAGCTGAATTTGCCAAAACTAAATTTAAAACAAGAACAGATTATATAAAAGACGAATTTAACCGGTTTATAAAAGACAGCGACATTTGGGAAACAAAAGTGTATTTAGCAAAACATGGTGGAATTAGAATCTCAAAAACAAAACAACCTAATTATAATAATTATATGGCTATGATAAAAGGTATCGCACAACCACCACCGGGTTATACAGTAGACAACCCAAACCCGGATGAAATACAAATAATGGCAGAAGCTGATTCTGAGAAAAGGTGCAACTGGTATCACTAAAAAATCATCCGGGAAGGGATTTTCTTTGACTGGAATTTAAGGTAGTGGTCTTATTCAATGTCCTGGTAATGATCTTGGTGATATATCACGATTAGAAGTTCTCATCGGAGGGAAACGAGCTGGAAATAACTCACCGGAAGTAATTAATGAAACAGCTGATATCTGCAGGCGGTTATTTCAAGGCGGTGTTATGGATATTGGCCTATGTCGAGATTTCATTGACGAGTTAGTTGAAAATCCTACGGATTATCATAGTGATTAATCTGATGACGAAGTCATCGCATTAGATAAATATCATTTAAATAAGATGATCATACACTACAACCATGACAAACCAACCAGCGTATATGTAGTTAATTCACGGTTTCCAATTTATAACGCGTACTATGGTGATGGTCTCGGTGATAAAATTGCAGGGTTATTTGCAAGAATGGCTCCAAAAGTAGCACCAATCGCAAAACAATTATCGATGAAAGCCATTGATGTTATTCGTGATAAGGGTATTAGCGCTGTTGGAGATGCTGCCGAGAAAGCATTTTCAGCAACAAAGAATAAAGTAATAGCGCTAGTTCGGCGGCGAAGGAAACCATAATTGGGACCACCGCCATCTACAGCGGAAATGCCCGCGCGGGTTAGTAAAATAATATATAACGCAGTGGATCAAAAACTAGCGTCGTTGATGACTCCGTTATATACCAACGACCAAAGCAACATCGCAAATATGATAGCAGTAAGTGGCTTTAAAAAACCACGACGACGTCGACGATGATGATTTAGACGCTGATAAATATAATAAAATGTTCAAACGGTCACCGGATCCAGCTTTTGATATGGCCGCTCCAGTCCTCAAGAATGATTCTGTACGTGATTATCAATACTATGCCTATCACGCAATACAACCAAATAGTCGAACAAGAATTGAACTTCAATTTCATTATACCAGTAAATACTTTCTACCATGTGAAGCGTTTATCGAAGTAGAAGGAGAAATTGTAATAGACGATGTAGGTAATACAGAATATCCACTTGCTATCCAAGTCGGATTTGTCAATAATGGTATCATGGCGTTATTCGATAGTGCAAGATATCTCATCGATGGAAAAGAGATCGAGTCGATAGACCGTGATGTTGATGTAGCCACAACAATAATCGGGTTAGCAAGATATTCCGATGATTATACAAGATCGGCAGGTCCTTCTATGATGTTTGCAAAGGATAATAAAAATGCGACTGGAATAAATCCATTTATTATGAGACGACCAAAACTTCATACTACTGCTGCTAATGATGCTGATGTCGAGGCTGTAGTTATGGGTAATAATCCTGATATCACCCTAGGAGCTGCAACACGTATGTTAATGTTGAAGGGGAGGCGTAGATCATTTTCATGCGCGATTCCACTGCATCATATATTTGGATTCTGCAGAAATGTTCGAAAATTTATCTATGGAGTAAAGCACGCAGTATCACTCGTGCAAAAGGGTACTGACAATGACGCAATTTGGAGGATTTCAGCAGATCCTACACATCCAAATGTTGATCCCGGTAAAGTCAATTTAACGAAACTATCATTGTGGATGCCTATACTGACTCCATCAATCACCGCAGAAGAACGATTGCTATCATTTATGGACCAAGGAGGAAAATCACTACTGAGTTGGCTAACAACAACTACAGATGTCGTTCAATCAAACATTAATGGGTTATTTACGTGGAACCTGGCATCGAAACAAGGTGTTTCAGCTCCACGTCATATATTTATTGCATTACAGAATACCGCACGAGTTGGCGATCAACAACTTAGTCATATGATATTTGATCAATTAGGTGTTACTGACGTCTCGCTGAGAATAAACGGAGGATATACAACTTAATTACGATGAAAACCGTATTGCGCGTGTAGATCGTCGGTTGTTGTCATATCTGGGCGCGTGATCAAAATGTTGATACTGGTCTGCAAATATCACAAAATGATTTTTGGAACCTCTATCCGATCTATTACTTTCGTTGGAACATCTTGATTTAACAAGACAGTCCGTCGTTGATATACACTTTAGAGTTACTGTAGCTCGTGGTGGTATTGCCAACTATAGAGCGGTTGCGGTCATTCTCAGAGATAAATCAATGCTACTCGAAGGTGTTGGTGGAAGAATAAGAGTCGTTGATGCAACAGTGGAAAACATGTAATTGAAAATCCTTTCGGATTTTTCCATTAGACTCAATCTGTTATTGTATAATGTCATATAGTTATATTAGCATCACATTGACTCCCGGTCAACTCAAGAAATCGCAATCGGAATCAGCTAAAAAATGCGGAACCACAATAACACTGAAACCCAATCAGATGACTGGCGGTCAGAATAAATTGTCATTGACAACTCGTCAAGTAAAACTCTTCAATGATGCGTTCAAAGATAAAAAGGCGTTCAGATCACTCTCTCTGCGGCTGCATTCAAAAACGTAATAAAATTAGGTGGTATATTCCCGTTGTTAGCTGCGATTCTAGCGTTGATCGCAGCAGCGGCCCCAGCGGTAGCTAAAGCGGCGGCGTTAGGAGCCGTTGGTACCGCGGTAGGAATGGCACTAAAGAAAGCAACTGGGCGAGGATATTAAAAAAAGGGAAAGGGTCTAAGACTACCAGGAACCCGTATTCATGGTACAGCGGAAAAGGTCTGAGAATCCCAGGAACGGTTTACTAGCTGGAGAGTCTTTGACTGAGGAACCTATGGTTCCCATGTCAAATTGTGATTTACTCAATGCTGCTAAAAAAATTCGCGATTAAAAACTTCAGAGGTGTCTTTATGAAAGATCAGTTGCCGGCACAACCAAACAGCGTTGAAACCGGTATCATTAATCTCGATAACAGCACAGGACCCGGAACCCACTGGGTTGCATAAGCGATTGATCCACGTGCAATCGTCTATTTCGATTCATATGGATTAGCGACGCCGAAGGAATTTATGCGTTATATAAACCGCCTAAAAACTTTTCATGAAATGAAGACTTGGTATTCTACGCTACCAACACAACAAATGAATGACCTACCAATATGTGGTAACGAAGTATTAAATGTCCTTGATGCTATTTCAACATCTGGAAAACCACCACATGTTGTTGTAAATGAATATACTAGCAGTCGCTGGTAACGACGTAGTCGTCAACGAAAAGATTATAAAGAGAGATTATATAAAATAACATGATTTAGATTTGGGGAAGACATTTATCAGCGCTGAAGAAACCCGGACCTGATGGCGTTGCAACCGCTGATATATAAAAAATAATCAAAGATGAAATAGCTGATACGTTGAACTTAGCAAGTGTTGATCCTAATGAAATAGTTGTATTTCAAGATCGTCAGGGTAAATTGAAAACCAGTAATTTTTCCCTGGATGATATTTTAACTAAACAACGAGACGCAACCGAGAACACCGTTGCGTTATTTTCCGATCAGGGTAAACTCAAATCGGGCGTACTCGTTTCGACGATTACAAATAAATTAAAAACTCTCAACGATGAGTTAAAATTCATACAAAGTTTTTTTGGTGATCCAGCGACAACATCACGGAATTTGTCGTTAATAAAAACCTCTATGGACAATATAAAGACTGTCAATGACGAATTAAAATCAATTATGGCTTTCTTCGGCGAACCAGCGGTAATATCACCGAAGCTCACAGAGATAAAAAATTATATGTTGGAACTAGCATCACTTCAATCTAAAATTGAAGATAACGGAAACAGTTTTCAGTTTTTCGTAAAAATATCATCGAGAAATTTATTGGAACCTCGTTGGATAAAATTGAAATAAAACTCCCGGATATTAAAAAATCCATCGATGAGACGAAAAACTTCATCGAGGCAATCAAAGATGATTTTCCGAGGATGATAAAAATCATTTAAAAAACAAAACTTCCTCATGAGAAAACCAACAACGTAGTATACACGATCCAACACGGATCATTTACGTGGACTCCTACAGACAATATACTAAGTATCACTGCAACCGTCAAAGGCATTTATCGATTAACACTAGTAACACCGACTCAATTTAATATATCATCGCTGAGTTCATCTGGGGTCACTAATACGATATCAACGATCATCGACAAGGATACAACTGAAAGTTCACGATAGCATCCACTGAAAAGAATTTGGTTTCAGTATCATGGTATATGGAATTTGTAGCGGATTTAAGTAAATAATTAAATTGAAATCGTAAACTGATTTGGAAATAAAATGTCGTCATCAACGGTACCTTCGGTATCTCAATATCGCTATGATCAGGCCAGAGAGTTTCAGACTAAACTCAAAACTCTCACTGAGGAGTATCAAACAAAAATAAAAAAAATACCAACGAAGAATCACCGCAGTTGATATTACCGTGTACTCTGTGAGTGGTGTAATCGCCGGAGCTGGTATAATACTATCCTCGGTGACAATGATTGCCCCGATAGCTGTTCCAATTCGTATATCCGCTGCGACAACAATCGCGGGTATTATTTCAATAATAACAAAAAAAAAATATCATCATGCAGCCAGAGCAAACTGCAAGACTACATAATTAAATTTCATGTTGTATCAACCGCATACTCACAATTATCCTCGATGATATCGTCGTTGCTCGAATATACATTTATTTCCGATAGTGAGTTCTCAGCGATGGTAAGTATTTATGATTCCGCGATGTCAAAATTAGAAATACAACATGAATATAATAACGATGACAACACCGCAGGAATTACTTCAACGAATAGTGGAGAACACAAAACCAGTACAAACCAGCATGATCTCAATAACATCAACGAATCCTTAATTTAGTGTGAATTTCCCTATTCCGATTCCCGTGAAGGAGATAGCTCTAGCAAAACTACGAGTGTACCATAGTTGGTCTAATATTAGATCGGTAGCATTTGGCGGTCAACAACCGAATAATTCTTTAGTGTTCGCGAATAAAAATAGTGAAGATGGAACTCCAGACTGGAACGTTGTTTCGCTGCCATCTGGGTCATATCAAATCGAACAAATCAATGCTGAATTCCAGCGTAGAATAAAATCCATTACTGGAACAGAATCGAAAATCGCTATAACGGTTCATGAGCCGACGTTATCATCCGCGATCGAGATAAACTCACCTAGTTATGTCGTAGATATCTATCAGAGTTATATAAAAACCGTACTAGGATGGCCTGAAAATCCACCTCGACAAGTTAACATACCGCCTGAACCAAAAAAATCTGATTATGTCACAGACAATAAATCATATCACGATTTCAACCCTAGAATAATTGACGGTGTTTATTGGAAAATTTTAACAGAACCCTTTCATTATTATTATGAAAGTGAAGGAAAATGGAACTTTGGACAGCGGGATGGTGGTTGGGTCGAAATTCTTTCACGTCACGTCTCGGAAATTTTTAATGCTTTTAAACGAGAACATAAGAATCATTTAGATAAATTACGGCAGAGTTTATAAGAACAATCGTCTAAAACTTCAATTACCAAATACACGGAAATATTAAATCAAATTGTATACGATATGGAATTGTTTCAAACACGACTTATTCATGCAGTATTAAATGCCAGAGATGTTTATGGTGATCATAGAGTAGAATTTGCAAAAACATATAATATACGCGTAGAAGATGTTCAGGTATTCAAATGTTCCAGAACTAAAAAAATCAACTAATGATCTCTTCGATGAGTACTTCCTCCAAAAACTCGCAGCGTGGAAGAAATTGCAACCACAAACAATTCTTAAATACAATAATGATCCAGATGGTGGTGGTAGGCATATCACTCCTCAAAATGTGAATATATCCTCGGTGATTGCATTGAATTTAGTACGTGATGTTATCGAAGGAAGCTATCAAATAAATCTCGAGCGATCAAATCAAGCTCAGCAGGGATATATTTTATACTCTTTTGCACCAACAGCTCCTCCAGGATTTCTAATTATTGAGGATCAAACTAATCCAGTGTATATGCGATGTCATAATAATTCGCTAACAAGAATTAATTTCAGACTCACTGACCAGTCTAATAATCTGATTGATTTACGAGGTGAGGTTTTACAAATTAGTCTGTTTGTGAAATCCAAAGCGATTTTCATCGTAAAAGAATTGTTAACCCATAACAGCAGAGGAGGGGGGGACAACGACAATGGCGTCTTTTTATGCCGAATAGACCCTTACAAGGAACCAAATAGACCCTTCTATTATATATTTACTAGGAAGCCTCAATTTGTCAAATAGACCTTTCTAGTAAATATTAACGAGAAGGAAGCCTCGTCGACGCCTAAAAAGTTTGTCGGATTTCCCGCCTCTGCTGCTCCCTAGCCACGTCGTGCAGATGCTCGTCCCATGTATCGCTGTATTTAAAGATATCGTCAATATAAGTTTCTACATCCTGAAGCCCTTGCATCCCTTTTCGCATTAGCTTTACACAGCTAGCCCCAGAGTTTACCAACCCTAATGGTAAAACTCGAAACAGGTATAATCCACTCTCGGTGGCGAACGCAGTCATTTCTTTCGTTTCCACTGACAGTGGTATCTGCCAATATCCAATTGTCAGATCCAGCTTCGTAATATATTTGTGCCCTGCCATACGTCCCTTAATGGGTTCGGCGTCAAATACCGTTCGCGTATTCAATTAGCGAAAATCGACGCTGAACCTTTCAATCAAGGCCATTTTATCGATAGGTACGCGCTTAACTCTCCCTTTATATTGCATATTTTGACAAATGTATCAGGGTCTGTTATACTTAGTTACATCACCGTTGGCCCCTGGTCAATAAATATCCATGAATACTCGATCTTAGGTTTTCGTAGACCCCAGATAACCCCCTATCGTTGGCTTGTGTGCTAACTTCAACACATGCGGTCTATAGTTATGTGACGCCACTACCTGTGTTAATCGTCTGCCTTCACGAGTAGTGTGCTCCCTATGTAAAATATTGTTGTTATATTTGAATATATGGCTACCCCCACCTTTGCATTTCATGAATTCCCCCGATGCGGCTTTCTTTATAATTACTGACAAGGACTCGTCTTTAGTGTACTCCTTAATTAATGCCCCTTTATTTATCATTGGTATGGCATCGGGTACTTTAAGTTTTGGCAAAGTTTTCTTAAACGCTGCAGCTTGCGACCTAGTTTCAATCTGCATGGAGGTTGGGATATCGGTCATTGCTATCCCTGGCGCTATGGGATTCAATACCCCTTCTATGTTACCTACGATTAAATCATGCAACGGTCGCTTTACGCAGCACGCTGTCACTGTGCCTGTCCAATAGGGTGTTTCGATATGGACGCATGCAGTCGGCACCTGTACTGCAGTAGTATCCATCATTCTGACAGATACTGTTTTTCCAAGATATTGATCTGGCCTCACAAGACTCTGCTTAACAACAACAGTATTACATCCAGTATCTCTAAGTACTGAAGCCCTAATCCCGTTCACTAATCCCTCGCTCTGTATTGCTACGTTTAACATATTTGGATTGGCGCTACTTCTATTGCCCTCCTCACAAGCTGATGAACCTACAATATACGTGACTCCTACCGTTTTAGGCAAATCCCTCTTACGCTTCGGACACGCACTGGACATATATCCAAATTCTCTGCAACTGAAACATTGTTTTGCCTGTATATCCTGACTTCTAGGTCCCATCTGATCTGGCCTACCTAATTCCCCCTTTCGGGTTTTTTGATTTTCTTCCCTAAACGACTCCTATCAGAATTCACCTGTTTACTCACCTTAGGACCTCTCGTGTCCCGGGCTACCACATTCAGAACCCTTCTGTGTGCGTCAGCGAATATATCTGCTTCATTAGCCATTTCACTAGCCCTATGGATAGTTTTCTCCTTTAAGTACTGGAATAGTTCCTTACTACATACTTCTAGCAAACGATCTCTGATGAGAAAATCACATACTGCATCATAAGTCTTTGCGACGTCTGCGCACGCTAACCAACGGATTAGGTAATTGGATATCCTATATACAAACTGGTCGAAGCTTTCTCCCTTTTCTGGTTTTCTAAATCGGAATTTTTCCTTAAAATACATTTCAGTAAGTTCAAATCTTTTCAGCAACCTTTTTCATCCTTCAACAATCGTAGTTAGCTGCCTCTGCACTCGGTATCCTTGAGTATGCTTTTAAAGCCCTTCCTTTCACCAATGTGCTAAGGTGTAATACCCGATCTTCTTTTTTGAGTTTTTGCGCACTAGCATATCTTTCGAATCGTAACAGGTAACTATCCAAATCATCTTTATTTTCTTCGAATGCTGGAGTTGTGTTATTTTCTAATTTACCCAGTTGTGATAACCTATCGTTCTCCAGTCAAGACCGTTCAAAAGCTAGTTTATCCCTTTCAATATGCGCGCTTAACTCTAATTTCTCGCGCTCGTCCTGAAGTCTCTTTTTCTTCAATACACGCGCTTATCTCTAATTTCTCGCGCTCTGTTTACCTCTCCGTGCGGGCAATCATTTGAATCCTCTCCTTTTCAATGCGCGCGCTTAGTTCTAATTCTTCTTTTCGGCGCATCGCCCTCTTTCTCTATTTTGTTCTTCCCTAATAAACTGTCGTAAGGTTTCCCCTCCATATCCCAATTGTTTACCCAGCTCTACCAATTCGCTAGTGGATGACATGATTTTAAATAGGGTTATGATCTAATACGAACGTCAATAAAAATACTGCTTCTGTGAAGGAAAATGATGTTCAGTTTCATTTACAATCAAATATAAAATATTATTTCTCAAAACCTTAATGTCTCAAAGGCTTTCCCCTACACCGTTGATGTGTGAACTCAATGTAATAATCCAAAAGTATTCTCGGATGGAAAGTACAATCCCATTGCTGCCACCAAACTTTTAACGTGATCGAGCTGACACCCTTTGAGACTGTGCTGGGTTTCAAGAAATAACAAACACGTTTGCGAGTGACAATGAAAATGTATTACACTCTGACACTAATGAGTGGGAAACACGAGAATAACATAAATACAAAGGTACATAATATGAATATAAAACACATAAGTAATTGGGCTCAAAGTCTACTATACCAAACTCATGTAGTCAAACACTACTGTATGGAATATACGTAGTCAAACACATCAGGTTATTAAATTCATGTAGTCAAACACTGCTGTTATTAAATTCATATAGTCAAACACTTCTGTATGGAATATACGTAGTCAAACACATCAGGTTATTAGATTCATGTAGTCAAACACTGCTGTTATTAAATTCATATAGTCAAACACTACTGTTATTAAATTCATGTAGTTAAACACTAATGTTAATAAATTCAAGGAGTCAAACACTACTGTTACTAAATTCATGTAGTCAAACCCTACAATGAAGCACTACGACGACATTACCACATGCGTATCCAATGTTGACTCGGTCCTCTTTCCGGCACGGTCACTCCCAACCTCCAGACATTCATGCACCTATACATGAGCACTTAACTGGTGGTCTAACGTCGTAATTGTGCACCAGATATCTTCATATTCACTCTTTTATATGGTTATTCACACCTAGTGAGCTGAATATGGAATAGAAACAACTTTCCGAATAGTCTGCTTTAATTGTAACTACATTAAAATATATGACGGTTACGAATACGTTAATATAACCCGCCTGAGATATTTATCGTGTACGACTGTAACGTAGGAATGGTATGCCATTAAATTATAAATACGATATACTAAAACATTACCATATACATAGTACGTTTTCAACATTAGTTATAATAGCGACCAGATAAAATTATCAACAGGAGTATGCACATGTCCCTGTTAATAATTCGTGTCGTATCACCTCGTTACCAAATTACATTGGTCATACACTCTTAATAATTTAAATTACAAGTACGATAAAATAACGTTAACGTATAATACATCATTGCACGTGAATTACGAAACTGAATATTAGTTTATAAAAAAAGTTTATTAGAAAGCAAACAACTCACCCAACTCTTAGTCTCAAACTAAGTGAAAATGGCAATCTCGCCCCGACATCTAACTACATTTAGAGCTACTCTCTAGTGGCCGTCCCATTCACGATAAATACATGATATATATATATATATATATATATATATATATATATATATATATATATATATATATATATATATATATATATATATATATATACAGTCGTGCGCATTAATATGAAACATAAACTTGCCGCGCAAGCAGTAAAGGCCTCACGCGATAACAAAGAAAAAGTATATTTATAAAAATATTATGGCGTGCGGAACACGGCACCTTGGAGATAATAAAACGTCTGGTTGTCTAACCAGGCCATATCAGGCATTTCGTAACAGATATATATATATATATATATATATATATATATATAACGTGAACACTACTGAATTTAATTTTACAGGTAGACATATAACTCGAACACTATTCATTTGATTGATGTCGGATATTCAGAATTTGACCATTATTATTACCCTTGGCGACGAGTATGCTTATAACTTGAACACTATTAATTTGCTTGCTAACGATGATCGTAGAACATGAAAACTTTTCATTTGCGTGCTGTCTGGTGGTCGTAGAACTTAAATATTATTTGTTTTCCTTGGCGACTGGTAGACAGAGGACTCAAACATTATTCTTTTTTTTAAATTGGCTACGGGGAGGCATATGACTTGAAAACTATTAATTATTTTGCTAACTGTGATCGTAGAACTTGAACACTGTTCATATCCTTGCTGACAGGTGGTCGTAGAACTTGAACACTATTCATTTTGTTCTTGTACGGTGGTCGGTACGGTGGTCGTAGAACTTGAACACTACTCGTTTTCTTGCTGACGGGTGGTCATAGAACTTGAATATTTTTTTTTCGTTGCCGACGGGTAGACATAGAACTTGGAAGTTATTCATTCTCTTAGTGACGGGTATACATAACTTGAACACAATTTCCCTGACGACGGTTAGACAAAAAATGAAAACTATTTATTTTTGATGGGCAGACAAAACTTGAATATTATTTCCTTAGGGACGGAGAGACATAAAACATTAACACGTTTCATTTTCATAAAAAACACTATTCTCTTTATTGGTGACTGTAAAGAAATTGTGCTTTAAAAATGATATACACGCTGGTCCATGTTTCAATAGATCTAACCTTTGTTGCCTCCAAAAACCGTTGATTGTTATGCAGAACCAAGGTTATGCTTAAATACTGTCCAAAAAGGATTGTTTTACAATTTCCAATGTTATTTTGATATTATTTTGAAGAATTAAAACAATTGATAAAATAAAACATCTTGACATTGTTTGCAGGTGAAGGTCCGATACAATACTCGTGCCATCTTTTATCTGGGCATGGTTTCCAACACAGGTTCCGATACGAACCTTACTGCCAGCCAAATCTCCATCACATACGAAGTTGTTATGGTATCGGACGCTGGTCTGGGGACGGGGGCAAAATTATTGACCGGTGTGAAGTTTAATTCTTTTTTCATGACCGCACCAGAAGCATTGTCCAGTCTAATCAGCTATTCCCTTAACACAACTATAAAGGTAAGGACTTACATATATACTATTCTGTTTCAAAGCTACTGGGATCAGAACATGAATATTCTTATAATAGTAAAAGTTGATCTCTCTCTCTCTCTCTCTCTCTCTCTCTCTCTCTCTCTCTCTCTCTCTCTCTCTCCGATGGCCGTCGTGGCTAAAGCGTATTTTAGTGGTGTAAGGGCTGGTCTGGATGGTGTCAGGATAATGTAAACTGTGTTGGACATGGTGTAACATGTATGTTGCATGATGCCCCAGTGCTAGACATCACTATAAACTGCCACACTGCAGAGGTCTTAGCGATATGACCGCAAACAATGTAAAAGCTACGTTTAAAAATATCCAAATCTCTCTCTCTCTCTCTCTCTCACTCTCTCTCTCTCTCTCTCTCTCTCTCTCTCTCTCTCTCTCTGCATTTTTTATATACAGAAAACTTATTAGTAATGTTGGATTAAAAGCGGGTAAGGTCTAAAAGTAAACAAAATATGTCATTTCTAGGGTATTCAAGCTACATTTGTATGGTAATAAAGCCACATACAATTGACAAAGATAGCTAATATCTGCAACAAATCATGTAATTTCTATGGTAGTAAGGTTAAATACAGTGGACCAAGACTGCTGATATATTCAACATAACAT
Organism: Unio pictorum; assembly: GCA_030141615.1. Lineage (NCBI taxonomy): Eukaryota > Metazoa > Mollusca > Bivalvia > Unionida > Unionidae > Unio > Unio pictorum. Next base: position 2,863,754 of record JARLTB010000161.1, on the reverse strand, counting down.
GTCATTTATATGATAGTAAGGCTATATACAATGGTCCAAGACAGTTGGTATCATCCAGAAAACATGTCATTTATATGGTGGTAAGGCTACACACAATGGACCAAGACAGCTGATATCTTCAAAAAATCATGTCATTTCTATAGGAGTAAGACTACACACAGTTGACCAAGACAGCTGGTATCTTCAACAAAACAAGCAATGCCCCCGGGAGAGAACACCTGTCATTGGTGTCGTGTTGCCCTTGTTCTTAGAATGTTTCAAATAGGTTCCGTGTCTATGGGTACAACGCAGTGTTTTGTTGTGTTGCATTCATGGATGCACAAAAAAGCCCATTTGTCATCATTTTAACATTGCTATCCTAAGATTACCTGTTTGCCTACTTATCTAGTCGTTTCGAAATAGTTTCTGTCACGTAAGGGTGTGGAAATTTTACTGCAAATTTTTTTACACCAGTAGATCATTAATGAATCTCAACTTTATCCCACCTGACAAAACTAAAACGTTTACAGATTTTGACATTTAAAAAAGCAAGTGCAAGTAAATATTAAAGCCTATCAAATAAATTTATGTTTATTAAATACTTGCAACGTTTACTTCGATTTAGAAGCGATTGATAAAATGTAAATTATTAGACCTTTAAATAAAAAGGTACTCGTATGCGTTTCATTATAACTTGTTATACTTTGATGGAAAAACATCTACATATTCATTACGAGGAAGTGTACTTAGTTTACATATAAAGAAGATACATTGAATTGACCTTATCAAACCATGAATATATACAAATTAATGGGGCCAACTATTTGAAACCTTTATACGTGCTCAACATATAGACCTATCTACTTAGTTGTTGGGGCACTATCAAATCCGGCAAGTAAATCGGCCGATATCAGATTCTCATGAAAGTCAGCGGCCAATATGACCATTGGATTCAATTTTTATCTTATGTGAAAAATAGATCACTATAACAGTTATCATGACTAATCAATGATGTCGTGTCCTTCTGTTTGCATCTCCGTCTTTTTCTTCTTTTGTCTGTCCCTAATACTGTCTTAAAAATATATGGGGATTTCAAATTATCGAGAAAATGAAACTTATTTCTTATTTTCATTTTAACGGCATGTAATTGTGATCATTTTACAGAAAAAAAAACATGCTATATACATTAATCCAGAAATTAAAATTATGAAGATGAATTTGTTTTAGGTATTCCCTGTGAATATTACTAGTAGCAACTATCTTTGCTATATTTGATTCATAACACAGGGAATTAGTCGCACACCATTTCTGTTGCTTCCGTTTCGGTCATTTTTCTAATTAAATGTTTCTTGCCGTTGAGATGGAAAATCGTTCCCGGTATGATGACATCATGGATTGACCAGTGTGCAAGTCTAATATGAAGGCGACTGACTAACACACAAAAGCGACAACTTCATCCTATAAAGAACACAATATCATCATTCGAAACTGTTGGGAAGAATATGACTAGCGAGAGATAGTGCTGAAGTTGAAAGATAATGATAGAAGATTAAAAACTTTATCAACACAATGTTGTTTTTCGACAAGCTGGTCTTGCTAAATGCTGCAATGACTACACACCAGAGACCAATCATATGTCCATTTTAAGACACACAGTGTTTGTGTGTCTGTATGTCTGAGAGAGAGAGACAGAGACAGAGACAGAGAGAGAGACAGAGAGGGGGAGGTAAGGAGGGAGATATATGAATATAATTGGCAAACTAGTTGCATGACAATTACGCAACAATTTAAATTATTTTTGTTATATATTTTAAATATATCGATAACATGTTCCTTATAACTTGAGAATTATGAATAAAGTTGTATAGTATTGTACTGAAACAGACTCACTTTGGCCGCTATTAAATATACTGAACAAAAAAGAAACAAAATTGTACATGCAAATATGAACACACTTTCATTTAATATGATTTATATAGATAATTTTTAGGTGAAATTCCCACGTTCTTATACATTTTGATATATGACAAGTCAGCTTGGTTTATGATGGTTCAGTGTAACAAAGAACAGAAAACAACCCTTTCTGCTCGGATAAACCATGTGATTTATTAAAAAGGCAAACAAATTATCTACATAAATTACATATATTTTTTTAAAATTTAATAGTTACATTCTAAATCTGACAGGTTATGAAATGAATAGAGTAAGGCTAAAATTAAAATTGGCATGAAAACGAAGAAATATAAGTATAAATAGAAAAAGGAATTAATGGAATGAAGGTTAGATGTATAAACATTTAGAAGGTGATCAAACAAACAAAGCGTGTATTATGTCCTTATTTAGTAAAACTTTTAACGCATTTTTTATAACACCACTCACTTTCCGATCTAATGTTGCGCACATATCATCTTGCCATTACAAAAAGGCTCTTTAGATGACCCGAATAATTACAGGGATATCTGTCTCACTGATATCTTGAATGCAATTTTTACAAGCTTTGTAAAATTTATTCAGTGGTCTGAAGCTAATAACAGATTTGAAGACGCTCAGACGAGATTTCTAAAAATGCTCCTCAGACATAGATAATATTGTTTTCGCTTCAAGCAATGATTCAGAAATATTTGAGTAATAAAGGATATCATATTTATTGTCTTTTTGTAGACGTTTCTAAAGCATACATGAATACATGCATACATGCATACATACACACACACACACACACACACACACACCACACACACACACACACACACACACATGCATACATACATACATACATACATACATACATACATACATACATACATACATACATACATACATACATACATACATACATACATACATACATACATACATACATACATACATACATACATACATACATACATACATACATACATACATACATACATGCTTAGGACCATATTATACCAAAGGAATAATTAGTAAAAATGTCCTACAATAATTATAGGATTGTATGTATAATTGATATTCATCTTGTAAAGGCGTTAGTTGATACAGTGTGTCTCTTGTATATTTTCTCGGTTCGTTGTTGTGTCTCATGACCTTGCATTATATATAATTTTTGTTTTGATATATTCTGTTGTATTTTTGATAAAGATGTAAAACATTCAGTCATCAATCATAGATTCACGCTCGCACGCACTCACGCACGTACACATGCATACAAACATGAAAAAATGCATGCACTGTGCAACTCATTATGCCAAGACTGCTCCGGCTGATTGGGAGTATAAGATCAATCCGAAGATCCAATGGTCAGGAAGGCGGTTCAGCAATGCACTATGAAGTGCTGTTGGTACGTGTCTTTGAATAGAAGCGACGACAAGGAGGCCTTCTACGAAAGTTTCGATGCTATTGTAATAACTACACCAGTATGCGATAAACTAGTCGTACTTGGCGAATTTAACACCCGAATTCGCATCAAATATGTAAGCTGGAATGAAGTATTGTGCCAGCATGGAATCGGAAAAATGAACAGAAATGGACTGCTCCACTGTCTATGTGTGCAGAGACTAATCTGAGTATCTCGAACACATTCTTCCGTAAAGAGAGCAAGTATAAAGTAACTTGGATGCATCCCAGATCCATACCATGGCATCCGATCGATAGTATCATCGTTTGCAACAGAGATGTTCGCCGAGTACGGTTAACAAGAGCCTTGAAGGAAGCCGAGTGCAGGACGGACACCGATTAGTCATGGCTATCCTTAATCTCAACATTGTCCCTCCATAGCGAGAAAGGACGAAGCTTACCCGAATTCACACTGCAAGGCCGAATCATCCGTGGGTGAGAGAGCAATATCAAGCTCACAATGTAAACCTACTGACTGTACACGGACTTCTGACAGGTGACCCAGTCTCAAAGTGGAACCAGCACATGAACATGTTGAGTGAGTCTGTGAAGGTCATCCTAGGTCCGAATAAAAAAGTCCACCAAGACTGGGTTAACTAAAATAACGAAGTCATAAGCATTCTCCTTCAACAAAAACCGGAGACCTATATATAATGGCAGAACAACGTTGACTCAGTCTCAAAACGTGATCGCTTCAAACACCAGCATACATAGCAAAGCCCAGAGAGAGCCCGCATTTTGTAAATTAGCTGGTGAGACCGCAAAGCAGATGAAGTTCAGCATTGCGCAGACACCAACAACGCAAAATAGTTTTGCTTAGATCCTTTAAAGATGTCCTACGGACCGTTGAAAGTCTGCAACACACCTATAATTTCTTCTAACGGGACCACTATGTTCAAGTACAAAGGGAGTATCACCGAAAGGTGTAAGGAACACTTATCCAACCTACTGAACATGCCCTCCACCGTAGACTCTGCAGCGTTAGACGGAAATGGTACGAAGCCAACAATTGCAGATGTGGACTTACCCACTACCACGGAAGAAGTCGAGCGAGCTATCAAAATTACAAGCTTCTGCAAGACAGCAGACGCGGATGGAACTCCTGTTGAACACTGGCCCAAAGGTACTTTAGGAACTGCACAGCATCGTGATCGACATTTCGGAGAATGAAGTCCGTGCTACATGAATTTAAAACCGCAATTATTGTCAACTTTTACAAAATAAAGAAAGCCAACCTGACTGCGGAAACCATCAAGGTATATCAAACCTGTCCAGTTCAGGCTTGATTATGGCGCGCGTCCTTCTCAATCGTCTGGTCGGTAATGTCCCAAACGCCGTAACGCAGGAGGCCCAATGTGGCTTCAGATCAGATCGTAGCACATTTTTGACATGATCTTCACAGTGAGACAAATACAGGAAAAGTGCATTGAACAAAACACGAACGTCTACGGTGTCTTCATTGACCTCACAAATGCATTCTATACGATCAATATAGATGTACTATGGGTCATCCTAGCACGCCTCGGTTGCCCTAGGAAGTTCATTAAGATAATCCGACCTTCCTCATGACTGTATGACGGGACTCGTTCTCTACAATGAGGATGACTCTGAGCAATTATACGTTTATAAAGGTGTGAAGCAGGGATGCGTTCTCTCTCCAGTACAAATCAACATAATCTTCATATGTGTACTGAACCATGCTGAACGTGAGTTCAAGGAAAGAGTGTACATAAAGTACAGACTGGATGACTCTCTCTTCGACCTTCGCCGAGTGAATATGCGGTCCAAAACAATAGAAAAACCTACTATTGAAGCACTTTTTCGGACGAATGTGCTCTCATGGCAGACACCCAAGCAGACCTCCAGATCATCGTTACTCGTATCGCGGAAGCCTCGAGACTCTTCGGACTCAATATCAGTTTGCACAAGACAGAGGTACTTCACCAACATGTCCCAGGCACCAAAGCTCTGTCCTGATTGTGTTCATCGATGACTCCAAATTGGAAGCTGTAGATCACTTCAAGTGCCTTGAAATTATCATATCTTCCGAATCATCGCTAGACAAAGAGATAACGGCACGCATCAGCAGCGCCAGTCAGTCACATGGACGTATCTGCTCGCTCGTGTTGATTCACAGAAATATACTCGTATCCACCAAAACAAAAAAATATATAAAGCAGTTGTACTAACAAGCCACCTATGAATGTGAGGCCTAGACAGCATACAAGAAGCACAATAAGCGACTTGAGCGCTTCCTCACGCGAGTCCTGCTCTGGATTATGCGTATCAGATGGCAAGACAGTGTGACAAAACAAGAAGTCCTTGATAGAGTAGGCTTAACCAGTATCGAAGCGATGGTCATGAGATCCCGACTCCGGTTGACAGGTCATGATTTTATATGAAGCTCTATCTGGTCACCCGAAGAAAATATTCAAAGAATCTATAAAGGACAGTCTGAGATGCTACTCGATATCGGTGACAAACCTCGATTCCTGCGCTAAAAAGAGCTTCCTAACGTTCAGCTTTCAGTTACGGGAGACTTCAACGTCAAGAACCAACCAATGCATCCAATGTACTCATTACTCCAGGATATTCAGACCACGTATCGGACTTATCAGGACTGACGTCATAGAGCTTCAATGGTCAACCAACACACTTATACATGCATACATTTGTCATGTAGAAATAAATAAATATATTGTTACACTAAGTTTTCCATTTCCATTTCTATACTATTTCAAAGTTAATGATTAATCACGTAACAATACAGACATTCTAACATTAGTTGTATCATAAGTATCATCAAGCAAATGTTGAAAGAATATCACTGCAATGATAGGCTAAATACTAGTCAGATGTGCCTTCATATTTGTATGACTACAGGTATGGAAATGTTTCGTTTTCTCAATATGTAAACTGACAAAGTACTACTTTTGTTTTTGCCATTTGATTCTCTGTTGTGTTTCATAATACGTACACACTTACATACGTACGTTCGTATGTATTTGCATGCATGTGTGGTGGGAAACAAATCTTCCGTTACTGAGTGTCTTGTTTCCAAGAGGATACTAACATCGACTATTATGAGAAAGCTTTAAATATATTATTACGTTCCTGTCAGTAGTTATATTTTTACATTGTCAAAATTGGAATCGAAGAAGATCTTGGACAAAATATTATAGGCTTGAAATGAAACGTCACAGTGAAACTTCATTTTCGAAAACGAATATTAGTTAACTTGTAACCAATTTAATCAGTGTGTTTAAGAAATAGATACCTTAAAGTCAGTACAGTGGCGCAAATCTTAAGCCGATAGTACTCGAGGATTCCACACTTTAAAAGATGGCGCTTTCTTGAAAGGAAAAGAATTCTTCAAAACGTTCTCATCAAAAATGTACCAAAGAAACCTTTATGAGAGCAGGAAACGTGTGTTACTTCAAAGTGGAAAATATAGTCACCCGTATACATTTTTTAATCACCTCAAACCATTAATTTATTTTGTTACGTCACAGCAAATATTAGGTAGAATATGAAATTGAACCTCTTCGATATCATGAACATGTTCAGAGAACGAATAAGAAAAAATGAAGAGTTGGCCTGGAATTAGTGGCATTTAGTTACTAAAAAAAAAAAAACGTGATGCATCTAAATTCAAGTCAATGATCAAAGGCAGAACTTGATCTCCTTTATATACAACACAAAATAATAATAATACCTGAATTAGAATGGGTATAATTTATTCCTGTGTCATCTTGGTCTACATCAGCCCCTATCAAATGTGAAATCGTAGAACATACCGAGCATAGCGAAGCAGGTTTGTAATTAACTGATTAACAAACTATTCAGCAGCAACACGAATATATACCCTTAGGTAGCGTACCTGAAAACTCTCTTGACGTACGAACAAAAAGCAAAGATAACACAGTGCTTCTACGGTACTGAAACCTGACAGAGTTGATATAATTTCAAGATCCTCGTTGTGGTTGGATTTAATTGCCCTTTGAAATAAAATCAATCAACTGGTGGATAATTTGTATTTTTTGGATATGTCGTTGCAAGGCTAGTATCTTTTGAACACAATGTATGTACGAAGCTAGGCTGAATAGAATCATTATGTTGTTAAAGTGGTATCATAACAATCTCAGCGCCAAAAATAGCTGTTAAATTTATCAGCATAACTGGTAGTCTTGTAAATTAGCCGGTAGTGTGGCAGCGTAGTTTGTGGCAGTATAAATTCCTTTAAGGGCTTGAATTCCTAACTGTGCAAAATGACATTGGATTTTGCAATCTGATGAGAAAAAACGTATAGTTATATGAATCGTGCTTATTTTTATAATATCTTACGTATGGACACTATGTTGGTTTCTTATAAAATGACACATGGGCGTTGCTATAACAAGCAGAAGCTCAATGGTATACCTTAAATCACATTCCCCGGGAAGTGGTTGCACTTAAAACATCAAAGAGCCTTGTTGACGAAGTAATAGAAAATGAAATGAAGCAATGAAGATTATAGTCACGAGAGAGAGAGAGAGAGAGAGAGAGAGAGAGAGAGTCAGAAGATTGGAAGGTACTTTCAACCCCTCAATTTAAATTAGACAAAGTCCTATACAATATTAACAGATTTGGCCATCATATACACACAGCAAGGCAGATGAATTTACATTTAAACTGATAGACTCCACGAAGTCATTGCAACATGGTTGTCAGAGAAGTAGAATAAAAACTTCCCATTCATGTAAAGGAGAATGCTCCACGAAGTCATGGAAAAATGGTGGTCAGAGAAGTAGAAGACAAAAGTCCCTCTTCGTGTAAAAGAGAAATACTACTCAATAATTGTCATTTGTGCTTTATGTTTTGTCTATGTGTTTGTATATGCCTATTTGGTTGACAACAACTAAAACATTAAAAACCATTGCTATTCCTCTTTTATTCCCGTTAACATTTATCTTCCCATAAAGACTTTTGTACCTACAAATACTTTCTACCCATAAGCACTTATTTTGTGATAAACACTTTTGTAATAATAAGAAAGTTTGTCCCTATAGTACCATTCCGATGTTAAACATATGGACAAATTAACCATATTATTTCTAGTCTGTCACCCGTGTGTCCCGTCAGTGTTAGCCTAAGGGAAAATGCTAATTCCTGTTTGTGCTTTGAGCTCCATGCAATTACCACCATCTATTCACTTTGTATCTGAGCGATCATTTAAATTCATGGGAAATATATTAGTACATATATCTCATAATGTAATGCCATACACATTAAATGCGTTTAGTCTTGCTCTCTGATGTGACAATGTGCTCTTTGTTTGGTCTTCCATTGAGAATCGAAAGTACCATTTTATGCTACAATAATGTATCATATGACTTGAATGTATTGTGATGCAGACAAGAATACAATATATTTCGTTGTATGCATGTTTCGGTTGAGAAACAAAGACTGGGGGTGGGGAACGTACACTGCAGTGTCACAGGTTTATCTTTTTGTACTGATAGAGACAGGTTCATTTATATTGACATACCTTTATGTCAGCTGGTAGAGCTTCATGTCAAGTGTCAGAGCTTCATGTCGACTACTATAATATTATGTATACATAACTTCATGTAAACTGACATACCTTCAGGTAATCTAACGAAGATTGATGTTAGCTGATACTACTTGTTGTAAACTTACATATGATCATGTATACACAATGTTTAATGTAAACATGTATAGCTCCCTGTAAACTGATACAGTTTAATGTAAAAAGGCATAGCTTCATGTCAAATGGCATAGCTTTATGTAAAATGATACAGTTTAATGTAAAAAGGCATAGCTTCATGTCAACTGGCATAGCTTTATGTAAAATGATACAGTTTAATATAAACTTGTATAGATTCATGTAAACTGATACAATTTTATGTAGACATGCATAGCTTCCTTTTAACTGATACAGTTTGAAACCAACAGACATATCTTTATGTAAAATATCTTCTCAGATAGACAATCAATTTATACGAAATTGAAGAGCAAACTCTAACATGTATTAACCTTTTTTATTATAAATTTGAAGGACATTATCATGTGATGTATTCAATTAAAATATTTGCATTTTCTTAGAGTATATCTAAACTGTCAGATAATTTACTCATTGATATTTAATGCACAAGCCTGTCTTACATTCATGGTAGTTAATATTAGAATATTTTACTACTTGGCTACTTCAATTTTTAAAAATGCATATCATGTTTTAGCGACACTTTCTCTAGCCACTGTACAAAAATAAAATAACAATGCAGTTGAATTCATGTCAAACATTTGTAATGTAAATTAATATGAACTGCTAAGTAAGAATGTATTAGACTGAAATATTGATAGAAGACACTGTGAAATAAGCTGTTTTTCTGTAAAATGCACCTTCTGTAATGATACATCTATGATATCACAGTTAGTGGCGACTCCAATAGTTGAGAAAATAAATTTCACTCAATCCGAATTTACAATGCAATGCATTTATCCCATACCGTTCTAAATTATGTATGAATTAAATACGTTTCTTACTTAATATATGGTATATATCATTATGCTCAAGTTTAAGTTAAATGCCCCAAACCAATCGTATATAATTCATTTGATCTTTTTAAAGTCAAACTTTTGGATATAAAAAGAATATAAAACCATGTCCAGGCCGTAGGTTGCACATATCAGGGGTCATATAAGCGTTAAGGCAGCGATACATTCTGAAAGAGTAAGAGCTGTGAGGAGTGTGTCTCTTCAGATGAACTTGTACAAAATGCTGTTTGGCTCGATGCATTATTCATGGTAATTTCGATATGTAGAGGAGTCTGTAATGGTTTGAAACACAGTACTCTTAAACGTCATAGGAACCTCACTATCGATAGATAGAAAAACGTCGATATTTCTGAATAGCTGTTTAATTATTGATAAAGTTACAACATTTACAGACACATTACCATAAAGAGTAATCCCATTCGTAACGTTTGAAGAAGATGAAATTCATTTCTATTCAAATTGTATGATGCATTTTGGGAAATCAAAAAATATCGCTTTCAAATGTGATAATTTTTCTTAGAATCGTGTTTAAGATTTGCGAAGACTTGATAAAAAAGAAGAGGAAAATTTATTCTTATCATATGAATGTGTACGTTTATAGAAATTAAAATAAATAAAATCATCATTTAAACGTTTAATTTGGGAATTTAGTTTTAAAAATTAAAAGTGAGATTTCGAAGAAATACAGAAACAAAACACCCTTTGTTTTTCTTTTCATCAATCTTATGATAACAAGTTATATGTTTAATGTCTCTGAGAGAAACTCCAAACAAGTATTATTTACCTACAGGGCGTTCCTGGAGACCCAAAGATCAAGTGCAACGTTCTAGATGCGCCATCCAATTTGAAGCTTGGTGAAAGATCTACATTCCACTTTCGTATGCAGATTCCTAACCCCAAATTCACCCTACGTGTTGAAGCAGAGTGGCTCAATGCTACGCATTCGGAAAACTATTGTCTAAAGATAAAAGTAGCAGATGTCGGAGAAAGCTTCAAACACTTCCTTATCGTGAGCGATATAGTTGCAGAAAACTTTCTTTGCCCACAAACTCCGTTTCTGGCATTGGAAATACCTAATTTAATTAACAAAGGTAAGCCATGAAGTTAACTTTAAAAGTGATTATTTAATCTCTCGGTGTTTGAACTCATTTGTAAACTATGCAAACAATAATAAAAGTTCAAAAAAGACAATAAAATGCAATATTGTCAGATGGTTCTTAAAGAATTTCCTCACTACTCTACTCCCATGCCAACCTAAAATATGGATAGCGAGAAAGATAAATAGACAATGTAAGCTTGTATTCTTGTCTTATTTATATTCCCACTCATTATTTGTTCAGAATCGACTGTATCTGGTTCAGACGAAGCAAGCGATACCATTAGTGTGGAAGACACCATTCAAAATACGTTCGATATCGCCATGCTGGGAACACAACTGTTCTTTGGTCTCCGGGCGAAGATTGATAACAAAGAAATATGTGTATCTGACTTCGCTATAGTCGTCGATCCTCCTTCTTGGAATCCACTTTCGGTAAGTTCTTTCTGCTTAAAACATTCCTTGTATCGATGCATTGAGGAAAACACATCTTAGAAGAGAAAACAATATTAACGCAATCGGTAGTTTAGAATGTATTTAATTGCAGTTCTCTTAGATGTCGTGCAGTCATTTGAAGTATTTTCTCAGACAGTACATATCTAGATTTTAAAATAAATGCTGGTAATATTCGGAATATCAATAAGACTTCATCTACAGTTAAATTATTGTAGTTTATGCAACCTACATCTCCACTGTAGTTAAAACTTAAACTCCCTTTCCATCGTACGGTCTAACCGGAAGCTACCACCAAATGAATGAAGCGAAATTACAGTTTATTCTACGAAATAGTACAAACTGGGCAACTTGTACTTTTATTCTGGTATATATTAATTGTATGAATTCGGGATAGAGTTATGTCCCTTGAAACTAAGCATATCTTTATATGGGATGTTACTTGTAACCGCATACCCCTCGAGAACTATTCAAAATATTGTAAGGAAGTTTGGTCTAAACATTGACTTACAAACATAAATGCGAAATGCATATGTGTTGTCTCCACTTTACCATTTCGATAATTGGTATGGCCCTTGAGATTGATTTCATATCTTCACATGGGTGTCGCTTGCGAACCAGACAAGCTCAAGAACCATCCAGTACATCTTATTACAATTGGTATTAATTTTATCTCATAAGGCTCGAAATCCCTTCTAGGTGTTTGATCTCGTATACTCAGTTATAGATATAATTGCCCTCAGTTAGAAAACCTTTATTATTGTTTGAAACTGGTACCAACGTAGAACAAGTCTGCATATCCAGATTAAAATTAGTACGAAAAGTGTCACTTTCAACTAGATGTGTGTTTTATCGACTTTCTCAGATCGACGCGATTGTTCTAACGAGTTATCCCTTGACGGTCTACATCGCAGAACTACTGGAATGTTGTTTATATATGAGCTGGAATTGAAACATTCCATGTCATCATTTATCAAAGCCATGATTGTCCATTTCCTTCCTTCGATGTTTGTTTCCTCTTAAACGCTCCCATAATTAGGGCCGTACAAATAACGTTTGTGTATGTGTATATATGCCATCATTATATTTGGAGGAATGAATTAAATTGCTCTGATCCTATTCTCATGTTTTAGGGAGCAATATTTGCTGAAGCTCTTGTAAATGAATCGCCGTCGCCAGGATTTCCCGCAATGGTGATGGCTTCCATCCGTACCCCTCCTGAGACAGGCCACGTGTACGAGATAACTGTGTCTACCTCTACGACCTCTGGCAAAAATCCTGCCCTTAGCGTGCTGGCGCTTACTCCAAGTTTGCACTCCACAAATATGCCATGTGCGTACTCGGAGTTTAAAGCTGTAGATTCATCTGTTTTCCCAAGTGTGCCACCTACTGTAACGTCCAAAACATTTACCTTTACTCTACATAATATCGGTTATTTTAATGATAGCACGGCCAATACACTGAACTTCACCATAGTATCGTTACTCATGGACCGGGTTGACGTTGAGCAGAATGACACGCACTTATTGACCATTACGGCCAAATCTTCTGGAGGCACCGCCTTGGAGGTAGCTACCGTTACGTTCACTGTGGGAGAAAGAAAAGCGTATCCGGTAAACAAGACATCATGCACTGATTTGTATTCCTTTTGTACCTTCACACACTAGTGAGAGAGAGAGGTGGGGGGGAGAAAGATGAACTTTATTGGCGCTTTTAAATCTCAACGAATCGTTGAAACAGACTATTGCAACAATGCAAATAGATTTAAAATTTATCTTCGAAGTTCAATACAATCAAATGTTATATTTAACATTTTGAAACAATCCTTACATTAAACATATCATCGTATGAACGTTTTGTTATTTCAAGCTCTTTCTGTTAAGTGTATTGTTTGTCTTGTATGGCAAAGAGTTATAATTCTTATAAAAGACTCATTGAAAGCATAAAGCGTTTAGGTTTGCTTCAAGCTAACTTTCCATTGTTCGTTGTCTGTTATGTTTATGTTTGATTTAGTCAACTCTAATACAAGCTACATAACAATTCTTTAATTCTTTTAAAATCATTTTAGAATTCGGCGAAGCACGAGTTTCAAATATTATCAGAATGCAAGGACAAGAATTACCTTCAAGGCACAATAATTTCAGTGAAAATTCTTGTAGACACGGAAAAGGGTGTGGTCAGTGGCCCGATGGTATTTCAGCTTCCGATTCCACAAAACAACACGATGTCAGGACTCTTTTTTCGAAAAGCCGAGGTTGTGGATGTCGGGAAGAACGTCATTTGTGTCTGTCCAGATGATTCCTTTGAATTCAACGATACTACATGGTAACTAGCTTGTGTTATTTATTTTTTTGGGGTGGTAAATCTACTCGAAACACTTTTCTAAAGACAAACGATGTGATATTTACGACGAATTGGAATATTCAATTAGCGACATTGATATATGTTTAAAGTCAAAGGCCAAGACATATGTTCTCACCTTGAAACATTAGCTTTTCATCATATAAAAATGTGTTGATTACCAAAGAAGCATTTACCTAAAGTGTAGCCAAAATATATGTAAGATATAGTAGTTACCAGTATTTCCGAATTATTATCAAATACGTTTGTTTAAATTGAAATACGTTCAATATCTCAAATATTAAACTATCATGGCCACACAACTTAAACGTGAACCATTTCAGGAATTAAAAAGCATTCTAAAATAATCTCTGTACAAAAGGAATTGTCAAGGGATATAATCAATAATGACAAGAGCACTATTGATAAAACTAATCAAAACTCTAATTCAGGAAATTTAAATTTCCGATATCAAGTTAAACAATTCGTAGATCCGAAGATCTTATAGTTTTATATCATCAGAATGTAACTTATATTGAACACTGACACATGTGTTCTTCGAATTTGTACTTACTTAAACGTGTTAGCAGTTGTTTAAATGCATTTCATTATACATATATAAATCTATATGTCTTATAACAGTTATTTCTTTTCTTCATTTATGAACTATGAAGTCCATACTGAACGAAAACATTTTCTATTGAACTTGACCATTAATCCATCAAGATAAGAGTGAATAATTATATGCCTTTTTTGAGGGATTTTAACATTCATATTGCATTCAAAATGTATAGAACATCTATAAGTGCTTTATAAGGGAGCATAAGATGTGTTGCTTTCCTGGAGATACTGCATGTCTAATTTGGTATCTTAACCTATGCATAGTACAAAACTGGAACACACGTTCTACTCTAAACTGCTGGCGTATATCTCTTGCTGATCAATTTAACATAAAAAAATAGTTGAATCCATTTCACCCAACAATTTGTGAAGTGGATGTTTCATGGAAGAAAACATAAGAATATGACCATGCTCAATTATATGTCCCTTCATCTTTCTGTGCGATTATTTTCTGCTTATATCTCCATCACTAGTTGCGAGTAATTGGCTCTTTAATATATATATAATGTATATTACTTTACTTCTTCATATTGGTTGATACTAGACCCCACGCACATGTTTTGCTTGAGGGCATGAAAAATGCTATTGAGTTGTGCATTTGACCGAAAATGAAAGCTAACAGCGCAAACGGTGCACAAAGCAAAGCCGACCACTGTTGTGGTTAATTGATTGTGCTTTCCATAGACTGTTTACTACCCAGAAAAAATAAGGAATATATATAACCTTCCTTCAAATTGGACACGGCTAAAAGATATCTTAACGCACCCTTAAGCGTAAAATAAAGGAAGTCAGTGAAGAGCATGTTCCTTCCCTAATAAGTAAGATTATTTGATATGGTCCAGCTGTCCATTGTTCTTCTCGATTATATTGTAACAGAATTGTTACCGAGAGGATGGTGGACTAAATGAACAACACAAACACAATATGTGAAAGAAAATATAAATTTATGAAATAAATTATTAATGAAAAATAATGATGTATCAACACAATAACTCATGCGCTCAACCCACAATTACACTCACAACCATTCACAATACATGAATAAATGAAATATCAATACAAAATAAAACTCAGATATAAAGGGATCTCTTGGACTATACACAGATCCAAGGAACCTTTACGAAAGTTATATTACCGCAAGTATAAATTATGATGACAAATCAAACTATACTATCGCACGTATGGATTGCGACACCTAGCACGAACATATACATGTATTCAATCAAGTTGCTAGCTTTTATTGAGAATCATGCAATCCCTTGAAATATTATTGTGATCTGACATAACCATGTAAATACAACAATGTATTAAATTGTACTACAATTTCAACACACATATGTGTCTCGACCCTGTATAACCGTACGATTCACACACAGTTGAATCGCCGCCCAGTTTCCCCGAAGACCTAGGGTTGACCAATACTTTTATCGGCCGTTTGCCCTTCACGGATCCACCACAGTTATACGTACAGACAGCATACAACATCTACTAGAACCAACGTTCCTCAATACCCTAGATGTCGCCCCGGATGTTTACAACTTTAGACAGCTCCGACACTCGGACTTCTAGCTTTCCGGATATTTACACGTCACGACAGATGTAGACGAACAGACAGTTCGACAGACAGACAGTCAGATACTTCAATTCGATTGCACAATAAATCAGCAACAATTTCAGCTACGATAACAGATGTTATCAGAGATGCTATCAGATGTTATCATAGATGCTATCAACCGACGTTATCAGCCGACGTTATCAGCTACAATAAAGAAACCAGACTAATAACAATTGTCTCAAAAGAATAATCTAAACCTTAGATCACGCTATTGCATTGAAAGTCTAATGGTGACTAGTAATTCCAAATATTCCACATTTAAAATCTGCATTGCAATAAAGGCATCATTATATGAAATGATAAACTGAATAAAATTCACAATAAAACGAAATATAAATTTAACACTCACCCCTTTGGCTGGAGATTAATGACAGGCTATCTTTCCTACGATAAGATACTTTTGGTCCCGTAATTATTATGAGAAATATTCTGTCTTATATACTCTCAAATAGGTGAGCAGAAATCACAGCAAAATTACCGTGCACCTCGTGATTCTTGGTGTTCCCTGACTTCAAGTGATACGAAGTCAAGCACATGCAAATCGTTACACGCCGCTTACCTTGGAGAAAACCACTTATTCACCCCAGGCAATGCATGTACGACGAAACCAAGAAAATGGTGAGATTAGTTTGTAAATCAAGAAGAAAATAAATTTAATTTTCGCTAATTCTGTGACATATATCATGGTTCATACTTGACTATTGTGAGGTAGTCGAGAATCAGGTAATATTTCTGTACAGAGGGTAATAAGATGTTATCACAGTATTCTAATAGTAACTTAGGTCTACCTGATAGACAGTAATGTAGCAAGTTCAATGGTAACAACACTAATACGTATCTAGAGCAAGTGATAAGACGTAGGAAGATATACAAATGTTTTACTTTTCTTAGCCATTACTGTCATAATGATTGTGACAACGGAACGGTTAGCTCATATACTTGTATTGCATCAAGATAGTTACGTATACATATTTGTCATTCTAGGGACGGATCTATCGATTGGAAAAGAGGTATAATAACATTTCCGGTTATCTGTAACGTCAATCTTTCCAGCGATCCACTTGCCAACCGATTTGTTTTAAAAGTAGACATAGAGATTGTCGGCACAGAATGGGATCGAAACGGATCCCACAGCGGCTATTTTGGATACAGTGCTAAATACTCGAAGACCCAGAGATGGGAGGGTTGGTTAGCCATCGATGTACATCAGCCAGTAAGTATGACAGGTTTAGTGAGTCTCGCTTCACTCAAGTATTATTGTCCCCTGTCAAGAGAAGTCACTAAACAGTAAACTCAAGAAAACATCAAAATAACAAAGTACATTTACATTTGCAGGCAACGGAGTATCTTAGGAAGTTTTAAATAAACAAAATGGTCCGTTTTTGTACGGTTTTACGAAATATGTCATGATGTACATGGTGGTCATGATTTTGTGATGAAAGACGAACTCCTTAAAAACATGGGAAGAACGACCAACCCAGAGGAAGCTATTCTCAATCTGTCTATCATATCAAAGTTGGTTTAGTCAAGACAGAGGTGAGTTGTGTGAGTGATTTCAGAAGGTGAATGTTAACGACTATGGCAATTAGCTCATCTCATTTAACACACCACAACTGAGAGGATATGTTTTATCAAATCTCATTTGTCTTGTATCTGGGACTGGGAGGTTATCAGGGAAAGAGGATGCTTTTATGTAGTTAAACCCTCGTATTAATCCGTATAGTTTTACGTCTGTGCTAAATGTCATTTTTTTATTGTTCTACACGTATCATTGTTGTAAGTATGTGTATGTATTTCATCGTCATCTGAGTGAAACCCATTGTTGCTGGCCAATTTTTCGATATGTTAACCCCATTTAAACCTTGACGAATCGATCAGTGATATATCAGTGCTTCTGGTCTGTGAGTTTCATTAAACGCGACGTCAAGCCACCGCATTAAATTAAAATCAATATTGTTCAACTTGGAACAATATTCATATATGATCGAGATAAAAGGATCTCGCATTTGGAATAGACTCATAAACAAGGAATGTTCTAACGTCGCTCCAGTTTTGTACAAATACATCATTGTCCCCAAATACAACTAACTGTTAAGCGTTTCATCAGGCATGCAGTCATTATTTCGAAGTTAAACTTACAAAGTATCTATTTGAAGTCAATTGCCACTACCATTTTCTCTCGATGTACTGTGCACTACTGTTACACGCTATTGGCTAGTTGCTATCACATACTAAATGAAACAAGTATAAAATGCAATAGGTGTCATTTGGGCAAACTACTGAATTATCAGTTCGGTCCGCCAAGGTGTAGATAGGGTTAACGTATCGAAACGTTGCTAGCGAAGATCAGTTAGACCTTGCTTTATTGTGTCCGCTGCGCCGTTGTCCAACATGTCTGTGTGTGTTCAAATGCACACACATGCACACGCATACAAACCTTGAAAATTCAAAAGGGATTCCCAACCTTTCGGTCGAAATTAACTCTTTATAAAGGGGCCTTTACAACTTACATCCACAAAACAAACACTAAACACAAGAGTCAGGAAAAAAGTCTAAATTTCCTCATGTTTAAATGCCAATAGTAATTTATAAACATAGAATTTAAAAAAAATGGAGAAACACATTTAAAATGAACTGTAAACGGACAGACTAAATATACATTTTGCATTAACATCATTTAATTTAGTTCTATAACAACAATCAAATAAGTGATACACGTTTCTATCTCACAGAGAAACAAACAGACAAGATAAAAATTTTCACTTGTAACATAGTTTAAATTATCTTACTTTTTGAACTGTCTGGGTAGGACTGATTCAATTATATATATATATATATATATATATATATATATATATATATATATATATATATATATATATATATATATATATATATATATATATATATGTGTGTGTGTGTGTGTGTGTGACCTTGCTATATATGTATATATATATATATATATATATATATATATATATATATATATATATATATATATATATATATATATATATATATATATATATATATATATATATATATATATATATATATATATATATGACCTAGCACCATTTGTCTTTGTCATGTTGTACTATACCAATAATTTTCCATCAGACGTATTAGAAAAGCATCTTCCTTGATACATTTTCTTGTTTTTCAGCCAACTCTCAATGAAACGGCAATAATAACAGGGATACTGGTGAACTATAGTGCATTGATAAACGTAACCTGGCCAAACCGATACATAGTGCAATACAGTGCAGATGGTATAACATTCACTGATGCGCCAAACCTGACTGATTTTGTATGAACAGCACTGAGAGAGAGAGAGAGAGAGAGAGAGAGAGAGAGAGAGAGAGAGAGAGAGAGAGAGAGAAAGAGAGCATTTAATGAGTGGGATTTCTGCAACAGTATACGTTGCACAAATAATATTCTACGTCTATTTGTTAAATCATATATGTATTTTATCTGGAAAGGACAAAGTACATTATAGCAGTTGATAAATCGAACGTGCTTCAGACTGATAGGCTGCTTGTATAATGCTTTGGTTCTTTATATAGGCGGGTCTATCTTTTAGTCAGGTAGAGCAGAGTACCATAATGACAATTTTTCACATTTCAGTGGAATTCGAAAGGCATGAGAGTCAACACGAACTTAGAGTATTTCATAAGTATGCCAATCATATCGAACTATGTTCGTCTAAGCACTGACCCAAATAAAAGTGGCTGCTGGATCAACAATTATTTTGTTACAAGACCCGGTGAGTAGGAGCAGTTATTTTGGAATCGTTGGACACCATTGTTTAGAGATAGATCTGATGTTTATATTTGTACACACGTTAAGCACTGTATCTGAGCTTTCTGACTGTATTTAGTGCATACTAATTTGAATGTTTATACATATACCACATCTGCAGCATCATTTGGTAACTTCCAGCAAGCAGTTGTATCCTGCAAAAATATCGGCTAGCTGACTTCTTATAATATCCCGATGCTATTGAAATAATGATCCAGTTCCAAAGTACCAAGGGAATACGTCGCAATTCCAATGAATAATTTAAAACTATATATCGTCTGTTACTAAAACTAAACCCAACTGAAAGACGGATTCCACTTTAAATGTCTATATATGATGTGTAATAATACTAATAATATTATTACTACTACTACTACAACTAATAATAATAATAATAATAATAATAATAATAATTAATAATAATAATAATAATAAATAATAATAAATAATGAGGACTTTGTTTAGCGCCTAATCTTTCGAAGCTCGTAAAGCTTTGGAACATTAGGAAACACCTAAAACATATAAAACGATATGAATTAAAAATAGAAAAACAGCGTACAATTAGAAAACAGAAAACATGCTATAAATATTTTAGATAAGTAAACATGAATAGGTGTTTAATCCAGTTCTTGAACAACATAATATAAAAACCTAAGACACAATGAATAGACCAGGATGATATTCATATTAATGGAAGCTTCCATCAAAATGGAACATAATTCGTTTCTTGAGGATCAGTGCTGTATGTAGAACCCCAAACCAAGTAAACGTGTTTACTCTACTTGAGATTATTTATGCGAGCCCAATCCCGTATTCTCAATTATGGATAAAGGTCCATTTTAACAAATCAAATTAGACACACATAACAAGGAAGAGTAATTGTATCTGTAGCTAAGAGATCATGGGGAAATATATTGATGGAGGCACTAGCGTATTGCAGGAAGTTCTGGAGGCGAAGATATTCCGGAGGGCGAAAGGGTGCGTAATGAAAACGTTAGTAGATATATCAATGCGATTATAAATTACCATTTTCTGGCATGGTGCGCAATTTCGTTTCCATCATTTTGCTTTGTATTTTATTTGTTTGTTATAACATACAAATGTTAACACCATGACGATACTTAGTGTGGGAATGGTATGTCTCGCAAACATTACTGTTAAAGACAAAAATCTATATTTCCGAGTGTATTATCGACAACAAAAATGCTCAAAACAATATTTATTTTTCCCATTCTTTTCAGCTGCATCAGTTCTGAAGATCTGGGGAGACGTGAATGACACTCTTTTGTTTAAAATGAATAAGGTCTTTGACAGAAACCCAGGCACCTGCTTCGTCCCACCAATTAATGGAGTAGACACAAATCCACCAATGCTGTGGTTGAGAATGAACCTTTCCATCTTTAATCTGACATTGGGGGCCCCCTACAACGTGAAGGTGACTGGAGAGAACCTCCTGTGCGACAGACATTCCAGTCCTAAATCAATGCATGTACGCAACCTACCATCAAATCCTAGTTCTGCATCTAAGCAATCAATGCTGAACAGATCAGGTTTTATTTTGATGTATTTTTATTACTTAGTGTGGAAAAACCAAACACAAGCTTCTTCTCACATTTAGGATTTCGTGTTGTTGAAATACATATATCTGAGTTTTTAAATTCCAAAATAATTTTGTTCTGCTGAGAAATCAAGCATAAGGTACTGTATGATTTATACTCACTCGGAATTAAGAATAACATATTTTGTGTCTAATTATTCTTTCATTAAACAGTCACGACATGACAGTTATCCCATTGGATGCATTTGTAAGAACATTAAATACCTTATTGTAATGGACTGTAAATGGATTAATAGTCCAGCAATGGTAATATTTTGCTTGAGTGGTTACGTTTTATAGAACTTTGGTAAATATGTTTTGTGCAATGAATCTAACACATATCTTCTTGATTAACTAATTTATTGTGGTGCCTACTACCAATGGACATTATCTGATATTAAATATTCGTGTCAAAGTGAATTCATGATTTACGGATTTTTTTAAAATTATTTTGGCAGGTGGCCTATCCGCATGAGACGAAAAGCAATTATGATTTCGAAGGGTACTTTAGATTCTGCACTTTGTCTGGCAATGCCAATGACTCCTCTACTCAGTGTACCTTCAACTGCCGTTGCACAAACTCCGTCTCATGCAAGGAAACATTTCTGTACATGCGCAATGACGGAGACACAATCAACCCAGCCAGGCTGTGTGAACTTCAAGTAACATTGGCGTAAGGCAGAAAGTACTCCATGTCTGAGTTTGACTTTTTTCTTCCTATATTAGCGTTTAAAATGTTGATTGCTTGTAACGTTTGTACTTTTGAGCACAGTACAATACTTCAAATTTGTAAAAACTGTTGTTGGTGCTGATAAAGACCATTAAATGACGGGGTATTTCGGTATGCACCGTAAAAAAAATAGGGAATCATCAATGAAACTAGCAACACGAATCAGACATCAGACCGATATTGTTAATGAAGCCGTTTAGTTCATGGCGGAGGGAGGTGATAGGACTTAGGATACATATCCCGGAAACAGAGGCACTTGTGGTTAGGTGTGTTGCAGGACTGAGAAGATTTTTAAAGGTCAACGTAATTCAGTTATTTGACTGATTGACTTGTATGGTTTATCATCGAACTTGATATCTCTATGGATGCATTCCTTTCAATCACATGTTACCTAGCATGTATACTGCCCAAGCAAGTGAAATTTCAATTAGCTTCATGATCGAGATGAACTTTTGATTTTTGTTAAAATTCAGCTAGGTTACTTTCTCGTGTTATTTGTGTACGGGATATTGAGTCATAAAGATACGTTTTTATGGTTTAACGACATTTTTAAGCACAATATAGGCTATACATGGCGGCCAGTATTAATGGTGGAGGAAGAACCCGGAAAAACCCCGGAAAGAATCACCGACCCACGAGAAGCTACTGGCAAGCTTTCTCACATAACTACATTAGCCGAATCTTAGACTCGAACCCACGCAGACAGAGGTGAGGTGGCAGTGATCCGTAACGGACAGCGCTTTAGACCACTCTGCCACTCTTGGCCCCCCATAAATATACAAAAAAATTTTCCGAAGTGCTTATAATTTCGAAAATGAAGTTAATATTCTTGACTTTGGCAATAACTATTCCAATGTTGCATGACTGATATACATAATGACCTTCCGAATTGAATGTTCGATTAACTCTCTGTGAGATGATTTACTTAGTCATTATACTATCTGTCCTATTTATTTATTAACTTAGATAAACTTTGAATATGCTTTACTTATTCTTCGCCTAAATATTGTCAAGTTCGCTTCGTTTCAATAATCTGTAGTGTTGACACCCACTTGAGTTCAATAGAACAAGCATACTGTATTCAAAGTTAAAACGTGTAATGCATTTCTTAAATATTCCACAATATCAAGAAAATGAACAGGCATATCCATGTTCAACTGGTAAAATTTATATAGTTGTAGCCTTTGAACCCCTTTCGAACTAGAAAATTTGTAGAAAGGAGGGATTAGATAGTACATAAACTGGAAATCTTGTTGGGAAAAGAAACAAAACTTCAGTCTGAAACAAGATAAAGAGGGTACCAAAAATGGAATACAAAATATTATTCTAACTGGATTGTTAGAAGAAATGGTCAATACAATATGGAGAATGGTTTTTAAAACAATACACTGAATTACGAGAGAAAGGAATACGGACGAAATAATTGAAGAGGCAGAGCAGAAATCAGGAAAGTATACATGCGTTTAGAGGGGGTGGCGGCAGTGCAACTATAAATAAAGAAATGTCTAAATCGATTAAATTGAAGGTACAAATAATGAATATTTTTCAGTAGCATTATAGTAAGAAGATAATGAAAACAATGTGATGGTAATGCAGAGGTACAACTTATGTTAAAAATGCAACATTTAAACATGATGTATTACGAGTTTAAATTGAACAATATCGCATACTTAGTAATGACCTTCCTGAAATATGCATGGTAAAAGAGAAAACGATAGATGCTATTTCAAATAAGCAAACCAATTCTTCTTTGCGATTAAAATCAATGGATGGAGCTAATCCGCTAACAATATTTTGGGACTAGATTGCTATAAGGCTGTATTATAATATAAAGATGGACATATCTAGAATAACAAATCTATGTGTGAAACTAATGAAACAGCATCAGCACGCTATTTCTGAAGAATTACAACCTGTTAAAGTTGTAGATAGTGAGAAGTTTAATGTAATAAACGTGCGTAATATTAAATAATGAACAGAAATGCTTAAAATATTTTCTATAAATATGGATGAAGAACAAACTGAAAGATTAAATGATTCTTGCTCAATGAAACATCTTATTTGTGCCAGAGATACTAGATATGTATAAACGTGTCCCTTCAGAATACCACATGCTAAAAGACAGGTTGTCTAGAAAGAACACATATATAAACCAGAATATTGCATTGAAATACCTGTAGAAAAATGTCCCCAAAGCCAACAGAATTGTGGATTGAAATGATGGTGATAGGTGGACATTATCACGTTGTGCGAAATTCCTATTCCCTCACATATTTATGTCTTCTGAAATTATTTCCTAATTCAAAGTACTTTGGGTAATGTCAATACGTATTCAATGATATTGCACGTGTGGACGTATTTTGAAACAAAGGAAATACTTGTCCGTGATATAGCCATTGCGTTAACTTCACATTCGAGGTTATCTTCTTTAAATAACTTGCCAGAAACTCTGGTTGTTTGAAATTAACAGTGATGTCACCGGTTGAATTAGGCTTAGAGGCCTGTAATCCGATATTGTAAAATCTGTGATATCGCTGCTAGCTATTCATTAAAAGTCCGCTTGTTTTAATAAGAGGTTAGAAGTCATAGGTGATGCTATTATTGAAGTTGGTTTTTGTATATGTACAGATAAAGTCAAAACAGTACGATAATATCAAACACATACAAACGGAAATGAAGGTGGAAACGTTATTTCTTAGGCAAGTTATTTCAGATAGAGTGTTTATCAATCTTGTATCTTTTCAAAAGATATACAATGAACTTTCTTACACAGCTAGTTAATTCGTACGGACTGAAATGTTTGAGCTGTCTTTCAGTGATAAAAACGTGTTCCAATATGTGTAATCTTGTCGATCACATCCGAAAATGATCAATTGGTTTTGCTATTGCTGCACATTGAATGTTTATCAGGCAGCAGCACTTTCCGAAGTCTAGAAATGGCATGAAATGTAATTATCTACTTCAGTAAATTATTCTAGATCATTTATATAATTAAATAAATACAAAAGAGGTTACTGCATTTGTATGTGAAAATATGTACTAGTACTTGGTTATGCTTGTATGAACATGAATTTTGTTCAATGGATATTGGACAGAATGTTGAATTATCGATGAAACTATCCATGGCACAGCAACAAAATGTTATGGTTTATGGTAAATCAGATAGTGAATTAGATGAACACGATATTCAGTTAGAAGAATCAGACAACTAGTGTAATCCATGACAAGATGAGTCAAAAGTAAGAAAATTATAAATTATAAATCTAGAGAAATTAATAACGAAGGATTAAAGAGCAATAAATAGAATATCAGAATATCTGAAAAACAAAAGAAGGAAAGAAGGAAAATTTAACATTAGAAAAGGAAAATAAAATTGAGAGAAAAGTTATCAACTAAGAAAACAAAGATATGACAACACCTATATAACAAAACAAATAGCAATAACAATAAAGAAATCAATGAACAAGCAAGTATATTTTAAAAAGAAAGTAAATGAATGAAGTCCAGAGAGCGTAAAGGAAAAGGAGCAACGCTGCTAATGTATGTCATAAAAGGATAAGCGTTAATCTGTGGGAAATGAATTTGTACCTAAAATTACAACCATGAATAGACTGGCAGGCACATTACCATCTCCTCCTTCTGTAGATTTTAACGGTCGTGCATGTAAATAGTTATGAGTATTTGGATCATATTTTCGAATCCAATTGTTCATATGAAAAAGCCTTGAGGAGACTTTACAGATCGTTGTGTACTCAAATAATCATGCTTTTACGCAAGTTTCAGAATGGTTCATTGGATATCAAAATTGGATATCAAAATACGATTATTCAAATCTGATTGCTGAGCAATTTATTGTGATCCTCTGTGGATAAACTTTAATGAATGTTTCGAGGGAAAAAACTTGATCTTGGTTATAAAAATTGTCTTCGTTTTATATATGATCGTCCTAGATGGAATAATGCCTACATCATGTTCTGGAAATTATAACGTATTTAGCTTTAATAATGTGACGAGAAAGTATGAGTTCTCAAAATATGACTAGAATATCTAATTGTAATAACTGTATTTTAATAATAATAATAATAATAATAATAATAATAATAATAATAATAATAATAATAATAATAATGAGGACATTGTATATCGCCTACTCTTTAGAAGCTCTAAGCGTTTTACAACATCCATAATGATGTGACTACACTACGGAAAAAACAAGAAAAAAACCTCCATGAAATTTGAAAACATATAGACATGCTGAAAAGATAAGATATTTTGAAGTCTCTATGGAGCTATCATATTTATTTAAATTCTAGTATTATTGGTAGAAGACATTATTCTTTAAATGTGCTACGTAATGGTATTGTTAATGTCAGTATACTTGTGTATTATATATATATATATATATATATATATATATATATATATATATATATATATTATCTTTGATGTATTCATTACTTTGACTTAATATCTATATTTTATTTCAGATTTTTGGACTATGTTGTCTGAAATAAAGAAATCTTTTTCTTCTTATTATTATTATCCAAGAACACGATCGATCAAACTAGTTCATTTTAAAACGGACTCTTATTTTAAAAACAGGTACAAAACATTTCTGAATGAATGATGACAACAAGCGACGAAAGCGATAACCCTTAGGCAGTTACCCACGTCATGTATAATATTTTGATTCTTTTAAAAATGAGCATTAAATACAATACAAAGTACAGCATTTTAAGATGAATGTATTTTATAGATATAAGTGAAAACCGGGTTTCAATAATCCAATATTCATTAACAGTTTATTTTATATTTCCGGGATAAAAACTTATACAGCGACAATTTTCAGCAAACCACATTTCCTTTTTCTCATACCAAAACACTTTAAAAAATGGCACTAACAGCTGCCTGGCTTGGCCTTCAGCATTAAGAGCTTAGTGTTAAGACTGGTCGGCCTGGTGTCAGGATAATGTGACTGGGTTGGACATGTGCGGCATGATACCCCAGTGCTAGACATCACTATAAACTGCCTCAATGCAGATATCGTAGCGATATGACTGACCGATTGTCAAAGCTACGTTAAAAATCCTAAGCAAAGAAACAAACAAAACTCTCAAACAATGCAATTCACATTATATTGTATACCATTTCCGTTCGTCTGCCACATATTGGTTACCTTTTTTTTAGCTCCTAATATTTCAAAGAACTGTTATGGGGTAACTGTGTTTAATGAATCGATGACTGCAGACAAATACATTTCGTTATTTTCATATCAAATTCTTCCCTCATCAGTTTTTCATATATTTCATGCGCAATCTACACAATATTTTTACAAAAAAATGAACACAAATTATATTCCTCCAAGGAATAATTAGACATTTTCAACTATTCTTTGTTTAAAATGTTTTCTGCATACAAAATATACTATTTGATATCCTCAAATATGTTGAAGTGGACACTAATATTTATCTTTAATGCCTTGCTATCAAATCCTTGGAACATGCTTGCATATTTGTGACCTCAATCAAAAGGTCACTGCTATTTCTTAAGAAATGGTGCATTTGAAAATCACAATTACATTTCATCTGATTCTCCAAGGACGCGTGATCAATAGTTTAGAATGCTACTCCTATAAACTATCAGTTTTTGTAACATATACAAAATTACATTTATATGTATAATTTATGTCTTGGAAATAGTGTATATGCATGATTGGAATTGAAAACAATTAAAGGACATAAAATTATTTTACAAAACACCCTGAAGAGTCACGTGTATATACAGCTAGCCATGCGTGCAGTGACACGAACGCCAAATGATCGATTGCTTGCAAATAATTGACGCATCTTTTACAATATATCAAGTGCATCACAAAAGATATTCAACATGTGCTTTTAAAGTGATAGCTCAGCACGTTCTATCGTCTGAATGCAAAGAGGCTGTGTAGTTGCTATTCACATATTCATTTTAAAGTCAGTAATTGCCTCTCAAAATCTTGTAGACGTTCATACTATGGTCAACAAGTGTTAGTTTCCTGACTGGATCTTAGGTAAATTTCAACAAAATCTACCATTAGTTTGTTAAATGGTTCATCAAATGTAGGATTACGTTGCAGTTGATTCTTACGTTTTGATTGGGATTTTCTGCAATTTCTGTAAGTGTGACACTATATATTGTATTTGCAAACATCTCTTTAATTTTTGGCCAGTTGAAGTGATTCAAGATCTTTGATAAGCCTACTAACTGACAAATGACTGGCCAAAGGAAAAGCTTTATCACCATGACCGTTCGTTTCGGTCTCTTGACCTAGCGCGGTCGTTGAGTCCCTGTGCTTCTGAACATCTAACCCGTTCCTTCCACTTGTCATGATCATGTACCAATGCCCGTATCTGCGCAACACGTTTCCTGGTCCATTCTTTCATGTTGTCAGTACACGTTCTTCTCTGTTTATCTTCTCTTCTGCCACTCGTGACTTTGCCATGAAGTTCTGTTGTGGATAGACTGTTAGCTCTAGTAACATGGCCATTTCGTTTCAGCTGTCTCTTTTTGACAGTGGCGAGAAGGTCTTCATAATGGTTTACTTTGTGGATGAGGGTGTTACGCACTTCTTCATTTGTTATATGTAAGAGATGCCAAGGATGGTTCTGTAGCATCTCGTTTCAAGTGCATGGAATCTCCGTTGTAATTCTTCTGTCAGGGTTCAGGAGTCACATGCTTACAAAACAATTGAGATGACTAGTACTCTCAAAAGTCTGATTTTAGTTTTCAGACAGATATTCATGTCTCTCCAGATGGGTCTTAACTTTGACATAGCTAGAAGCTTTATGGTTGATCACTAATAGACCTCTAAACGAAATCCAACATATCAGCATCGTGTTCATGTTCGACGATGCGTGCTTTTGACACCCTGATTAGACTAAAGAAGACGAGTAGCACAAATAATATAAATACATCTTGTTTCAATAATACAGGGATATTTAATCATAAGACTGATCGCTACATGTTTCAGCTAAAGGAATAATCTTCTCAGCATTAGTGTCAATATATATTTTGCCATATCTCTAGCAACTAGTAACTGAACAATTGAGGATACAAATCAGGGATTTCATTCTCAAGAGGACCAACGTCGTGATTACATCAAGCTTCCCAGTTAAACAAGTGGATTAAACACAACCTTATCTCCAGCTAATAAATACATACTCTTAATGGTCTTAATGGTAATGAAGTCACTCCTACGAAAGTGACGGGTTCAAGAGTAAATCTTACACCAAATAAAGTTTGACACTACCCCTTAATAAAAAACACTTCAACTGTCCCATGACTTTTTAGAAAAAGGGGAACACAATATCTCTATTGTTTAATTATTTTCCATTTCGTAGCATTCAGAATGAGCAGCAGAGGGGGCGAATCGGACAACTTTTGATAAGCATCCATCTGGAAAACCAAAGATTCCTCCAAATCGTAAAAAGAGTCTATTTGGCAAACCAAGGCTTCCTCCAAAATCATAAAAAAGTTCCCTATGGAGACGCAAAGTCGTTGTCACACCCCCTCTGCTGCTATGGGGTTAAAAATCTTTTTTTTACGATTTCAACCGAATATTTGAGCAAATCCGATACGATATCTGGATCATGCAAATGTATCGTTACAAATCAATTTGGGATTGACTGAACGTAACTAAAAAAATTTCTAAAGAGATTATAATCCATATCACCGCCGTACCAAGTTTGCCAAATATTTCGTAGCGTATGTGTGTCATCTCCGTTGAATACAGCAAGAATATTGTAGTTATCTCTGATCACGTTTGGTATTTGAGTGTATCGTTGAGTGACATATATCAGATCGGTATTTTTATGACTACCTCTAGAAAATATCCTAGCGGGATTCTTTTGATTGTCTAACATGACATCATCATATACGACTAAATTATTAATACTTCCAACAATATCATCAATAATTAGTTCTTCCTCGATATTGGTTATAAACTTCATAATATCCTCATCGATTTTGCTTTCTCGTTAAAATCCATTAACACCTCGTAACATCGCTGATCGTTTACATTCGGGGCTACTAAATACAACTTGTCACATGTCATCCATCTCGTTATTAAATTAAGTAGCAGTTTTGTTTTGCCACTTTCAGATGGTCCGATTATAATCATGCGAATAGAATTTGGTAGCGCTGCATGATGCTTAACTGCTTCTCGTGTTTTTGTCGCCAAAAAATCAATTACAATCATTTTATTATAAATGAATTATGGATCTAATATATTGTGTGAAATGTAAGAAGCGTACTAGCACAAACGACTTGACGACGATTACAACTACAAATAACAGATCAGTACTTGCTGGTAAGTGTGCACAATGTGGTACAAAAAATTAGATTTATTTCCCTTGATAAAATTAAGGATTTAAAGAAACGAAGGGGAAGTTAGTAAAACTCCCAGGAACACCATGGGCAAAATATCCAGAAGGAAAACATTTTCCAGGGTATAGTTATTGTTGACCCGGTACCAGACTCGATATCCGACTTGTTTGTCAAAGCCAACCGCGACCCGGTGAATATCTAATACACGTTATTGATAAGCCATTCGAAACTCAAACCGTGAAACCACCGGGTGATTTGTTGGGGGTATGGTGGTTTGAGTTTGAATGTAGAACAGCCCCCATGTGTGTGTCCTATTTGTATATCAAACCAAACCTTATTGGATTTCGCTAAACTGTTGTCGTACAGGTTAGGTAATCTGATAGGCTGTCGTAATTCATTGGATTTCGCTAAACTATTGTCGTACAGGTTAGGTAATCTGATATAAATCATCATGTATGTATGTGTGTGCCTTGCATACCTTCTCCACAACAGAGGTCAAAGGCTGTGTGTTTCTTAATTAAGTATGTATATATCAAAAATAAAATGGGTCAAAATTGACCCCTAATCTTTTTATTTTCATATTAAAAACATAATATTTCATATATGAATTTCGAAAATATGAATGCCATTATTAACGAGATTACAAGTTTGAAAAATCAAGGAATTCAATTGTCAGATAAATTAGATTGTAATCAGATTCTTTCTGAATTTAAAGATATTGATGATAACGCTCGGAATAACAGGTATGTGTTATCGAAATGTGGTTCCTTTATAAAGAGAATTCAACACGCTATTTATGACTCCCGTGGATTCTGAAACGACATCAATAAGTTCTTCCCGTTATTCACTGATGTCGAAAAGGTCAGAAATGAATTGGGAAAACGATATGAAATCAAACGCATAATTAACTCGAAAATTAAAAAAAAATAGAGATTATCCGCCAAAATGAAAATTCTCCTTCGATTGCCTCATCACAGTAAACACGCCATACATACATGAGTAATACGGACATTCTATAGAAAGGTATGCGCTTACTCACCTAGAACATAATTATATTGACAGGTATGCGCTACTCACCTAAAACAGAATTCTATAGACAGGTGTCACTGGTAATTTATCACTACGCGGAAGTATAACACACAAAATAATTTTGGGGGTGAGTTTTTCCACTTACAATTTAAATAGTATATTAATTTATAATGATAAATGAAACACTGATAACTAAATTAGCACGTGAATGATTAGCTTCGATGAAGAAATGTATTCCAGTTTGTGATTCCGTTCGAAATATGCTCCAAACGACACAATTTCAAAGTGATTTTGCAGCAGATACTGAACAGCTTTTCAAACCACTCAACGGGAAAAGTCGTATCAATCACTGAAAAAGCCATATGAGGAAATATTCCTGAGAAACAACGAGAGAAAGATAAACCAGCCCTTCTTCCTGTCCTTGAAAAAATAGCAAAGAGATCCAAGGAAGCAAAACAATCTTTAAAAAGACTTCCTGGTGATATAGTAACCGCTGTACGACTGCAGGAACAGATGGTGGTATCATTGATATTGGTGTATACCGAGAGTTTATTGATGAGTTAGCCGAAAATCCTACGGATTTGTATGGTTACCATAGTGATTAATTTGATTCGTTGAAATTCC
Source organism: Unio pictorum (assembly GCA_030141615.1). Lineage (NCBI taxonomy): Eukaryota > Metazoa > Mollusca > Bivalvia > Unionida > Unionidae > Unio > Unio pictorum. The sequence continues at coordinate 2,831,569 of JARLTB010000161.1, read as the reverse complement.
AAAGATGGGAAATCGAAGATTTCCTACGATTAGATAAATAGCATTTAAATAAGATGATCATACACTACAACCACAGCAAACCAAGTATGGTCTATGTAGTAAACTCACGATAGCTAGTTTATAGAGCGTACTATGGAGATGGTCTCGGTAATACCATTGCAGGGTTATTTGCAAGAATGGCTCTCAAAATAGCACCAATCGCAAAACAATTATGGATGAAAGCTATTGATGTTATTCGTGGTAAGGGTACTACCGCTGTTGGTGATTTTGCCGGGAGGGCATTTTCCGGGTCTAAAGAAAAACTAGTAGTGTTAGTTCGGCGGCAAAAGAAACCGATGACTTCGTCACCTATGACTTCGTCATTGGGACTATTACCATCTACGGAAATTATGTCTGCAAGTATTAGCAAAATAATAAACAACCCGGTGGATCAAAAATAGCATCACTGAGCAGCGAACCAGGATAAAATTGCTGCAAATATGATAGCTGGAAGTGGCTTGAAATCGCGAGCGAGATCACGATTTAGATCAAGAAATATATAATATTATGTTCAAATCGGCTCCTCATACAGCGTTTGATTTAGATGCCCCAGTGCGCAAAGATGATTATGTACTTAATTCTCAGCATGTTTCCTAAAAGGCAGTACAACCCAATCTTCGATCAGGAATCGAACTTCAAGTCCAAGATACTAAGAAGTTCTTTCTAACCTCTGAAGCGTTTATCGAAGTAGGAAGAGAAATTGTAATAAATAATCGTGCTGCTAATGATCCGCCAGATGCACCTGATGACAAATTCGGCTTTGTCAATAATGGTATTATGGCGCTATTTAACAGCGCTAGATACATGATTGATGGAAAGGAGATTCAATCCATAGAGCGTGATGTTGATGTTGCCACAACAATAGTGGGGTTGGCAAGATACTCTGACAATTATACAAGATCGTCAGGTCCATTTATGATGTTCTCCAAGGACGTTAATTATCACCCCGAACCCGTTCAGTATGAAATTAGACAACCAACGGATCGTGGTACCCCTGCTGCTGGTGCTAATCCCGCTGTTCCTCCTGCTCCTGCTAATATCGAAAATATGAATCCAAATACACATCCAATTACAACTTAGGGCTTGCAACACGCGTATCAATGTTGGAAGGACAGCGTAGATTATTCGCATGCGCGATTCCACTAGATCATATATTTGGATTCTGCAGAAATGTTAGAAAAGATATCTATGGAGCGAAGGATACAGTAGCCTTAGTACGGAAAGGTAATGATAATGATGCAATCTGGCATGGTGCTGGTGTTGATGATGGCAAGGTGAATATAGAAAAACTAAAACTGTGGATGCCAGTAACGACTCCATTAATCACCATAGAGCAAAATTTGCTATCATTTATGAGTACAAGCGGCAAATCATTACTAAGTTGGCTAACAACAACCACGGATATGGTGGAGAATACTCTTAATGGAACACTTACTTGGCAACTGACATCAAAGCGAGGTGTTTCTGCGCCGCGGCATATATTTGTTGCGCTACAGAGTATGGCGCGACTGGGTTTACAAACACGCAGCCATATGATATTTGATCAACTCGGTGTTAATGAAGTCTCGTTGAGTGTAAACGGCCACAAGGAATCAACCGATGATATTTTACTTGATTACTTACAAAACTAAATAGTACGCGCGTATCATCGTTTGCTATCATTTATGGGACGGGATAATAATATAGATACCGATCTGCAAATATCACAGTTGGATTTTAAAAAAACTATATCTATTACTTTTCGTTGGAACATCTTGACTTAACCAGACAATCCGTCGTTGAAATATACTTTCGAGCTTGTGTAACCGCTCCACCCTCTCCTAGTGGTTACAGAGCAGTTGCTTTTATTCTCAGTGACAAATCAATGCTACTCGTAGGTGTTGGTGGACGAATGAAAGTAATTGATGCACCAGTGGAAAATATGTAATGTAACAATAATATCAATTTATTATTAATAAAATGACATATAGTCATGTTAGTGTTACGTTAACTCCTGGTCAAATTAAAAAATTGCAATCGGAATCAGCTAAAAAATGTGGAACCACAATATCACTGGAGCAAAAACAGATGTCTGGTGGTCAGAATAAACTATCATTGACAACTCGTCAGATAAAACACTTCAATGATGGCATCAGGGATAAAAATGGTGTTCAGGTCTCTCTTTCTGCGGCCGCGATCAAAGACATGATAAAATCAGGTGGTGTATTCCCGTTGATAGCTGTGGCCGTCTCTATGGCTTTTTCATTGTAATCTTTAAACACCTTGTAACATCGTTTATCATCTACGGTCGGTGCCATTAAATATAATTTATTCCATTTCATCTTCTTATTATGATATCAATTAACAACTGTGTTTTACCTCTACCTGAAGGTCCAATGATAATCATTCGAATAGAGTTTGGTAACATAACATGATGTTTTATGGGTTTTGGTTCTCGTGTTGATGAATCATCAATTACATTCATATCCATATAACATAGCTATATTATGGATTTATATTGTGTGAAATGTAATAAACGTATTAGCACAAACGACTTGACGATTACAATTAGCAATAACAGATCAGCGCTTTCTGGTAAGTGTGTACAATGTAGTACAAAAAAATTTAGATTCGTTTCCAAGAATTTAAAAAAAACGAGGAGGTGATATTGCAGCCAAGTTAGTAAAACTCCCAGGAACACCATGGGCAAAATACCCAGGAAAAAAACACCTTCCAGGGTATAGTTATTGTGAACCCGGGACCAGACTCGATATCAGACTCGATGATCAGATTCAACCCCGACCCGGTGAAAACCCAATAAATGCCATTGATAAGGCCTGTCATGCTCATGATGTCGCTTATAAACGCATCAATCTGCAACACAGACATATCGCAGATGTAAAATTGATTCATGCGTTGAATTCTATCACTGATAAATCCTTTAAATAAAAATTGGCTTCATGGTTAGTAAAATCGGCAATGAAAGGTAAACTGATGTTCGGTGCTGGTAATTAATAACATCATGGAATCTATTTATTATTCTCCAAGAGGATACTGGAGTGGTAAAGCAGCAATCATTAAACTCGCAAGCGACGCAAAGGTGAAAAATACCACTGTAGCGGATTGGTTATCTAAACAGGCGATATGGCAAATTTATCTACCACCGCCTAAACGAATTAACTACTCGCATTTTGATGTGACCGCCCCTAATGAGGTTCATCAGGCTGATATATTATTTCTGCCGCATGATGGTTTTTACAAGTACGCGCTAACCGTAGCTGATGTTGCGAGTCGATACAAACAAGCAGAACCGCTAAAGAAAAAAATCATTAACTGAAGTGGCTTCTGCGTTTGAAAGGATTTATCGACGGGGTCCTCAGCGTCGGCCAAATCTATTACAAGTTGATCCTGGCAAGGAATTTCAGGGTGCGGTTCTATCAATAATGAAGAATCATAATACTTCGTTACGACGATGACAATGCATTGCATCGCGATCAGGCAATTGTTGAACGATTTAACCGAACGCTTGCTGAGCGGTTATTTAGATATGAATACGCGAAAGAATTCATCCAGGATAAACGATCTCGTGAATGAGTCAAGATATTACCAGCTGTGATTACTGCGCTGAATAACGTGATTGCTCGAACAATGAATATGAAACCTAATAACGCAATAAAAAGGAAGTCTATACCCGTAAATCCACAAAAGGATTTTTGAAAATAACCAATACTCGGTAATGTCACTGTTAGGTATTTTTATGAACCAGGAGAGCTCGAATGTGGCAAAAAAAGAGCTACGGATCCTATTTGGAGTGTCACCGCGCATAAAATATTTAGCATAACACGATCCACGGGCAGACCTGCAATTCATAGATTGGATTCAAATGCTCCTCAGCGAGGATGTACTCGTGAACAACTGCAAGTGATATCAGAGTATAGTCAATTATCGCCGCGTGGTCTGAAATAGCACCTCTTCGTCTGTTGCATTCAAGACAAATAAGCATCACATTATCTCTGGTATGACCAATACTGCTATTTTTTCTGTCTACGGTAAATTGGCGAGGATCTTTATCCGACTAACACCAACTCATTATACAATTGCAACTCTCACAGTGATTATTCTGTTGTTGGTTTAGTGTAATTATTAATTCGGCATCAATGTCAAATTCTCGTTTATTTTTTTTATCCTGTTGTTTATAACCAGAGAGTGTTTTACTGATTATATCATCGCTGACAATATCATTTATTGTAGTGTCATTGTAGTCTAGAACAACTCTTCGAAGTTGATTTCTTATTCGTACTCTGGATACTGCAAGATAAACTAAATTCGACCACTCGATGTGATTATCTATAATCCAAACAATTGTATTTGGTATAGTCAATCCCTGTGAAGAATGTATTGTCGCTGCGTAACCTAGCGTCCAAGGGGATTTATCAGCGTGCAATGCATCTTCGACATCATTGATATCAACCAGCACAATATCATTCAATACGAGAATTTGTTTTTCACTTTGTCCTGGAATATCATCTTTGATATTTTGTTTTCGTGTATCCTTGGGTCTATAACACAGCGGCGTTGGAAGTGTTGCAAATTTTTCTTTATGTAATTCAAATAACTTCATCTGAAGTCTGTCTCTGACTATCTTTCTACTTGCCACTATTAAATCGTTTGGTCTCCATGCTTTCCAGAAATTATTTAATGGTGTTTCCGAAATTATTTCACGCCGTATTTCACATTGGATTCTATCCGTTTGTAATCTAATTAGTTTCTTGAACTCGCGTAATTGTTCGTCAAGTGCTCTATGATCGGTATTAATTTCTTCATAGTAGTCTTCACAATTCTTCAGCCAATCATGTGGGGATAAACCGACAAATGGTGGTGGTTGGCCATGGTCGCCACACATTATCACTTTTGTATTCGCTAGCAATAGCCAATCAAGAAGTTTTTGTAATACATCTAACGATACCGTGCATATCCCATCCCAAATTATGACTTCAGGAATAAATTAATTTCTCGTCCATTCGATCAGAAGTCCATTCATCGCCTTTCCATCGAGAAAACCTGTGTTAAGTGCAAGCAATAATTCCTCGCTATTTCATCTCTCTGGCAAGTCTGTGTGTCGGTATTAGTACAGTTATGCTTGATTTGGAAACGCTAGCGTGAAAATCCGTAGGATTTTTCCCACGAAATAATTCAATCGTACGAGTCATCTTTCCTGACCCACCACAACCGTTTAAATAAACTGTTTTATATCTACATATTGGAACAGATATCGACTGTGCATTAGATAGTTCTGATATCTGATTTTTTTTCAAGTAATTGTTTTAATCGTAACATTTGCTAATTTGGAATAATCACACGGCATTTCCTTTTTAACTCTCCATGATCCCCAACTCTCGTCAGAATTTGTGAATTCTGCCACTGTTTCGCTGAGTTTCGCGTTTATATAAAATGAATCAGTGGCTACTCTGACTGCAGTTTCAGTAAATCTATTTATTATCGAAACTAAATTGATAGAAACATAAGCTAGCATAGATGCTCTCAAATGTGTATACTGAAGACTGTATCCATCGTTGTAAGTAACAATTGTGCCCAATTTGGTTCCATCGGACAAGAAAGCGTCTTTACGATCTACGTATATACCCCTAGATATTACAGCAGCGATTATAAAATCGTATCCAACACTATCTATAATCAACCGTGAAAAATATCGTTTATTGTCGTATTTTCCACCCTGAGTGAATTTACCGATTATTCTTCTACCGAGTTCTTTTGGGTCTTTTTTTCTAATTTCAAATAGCTGTTTGGACCATTTCATGATATTTTCTTCGTCGAGATCGCGAATTTGTTTTTTGTTTTCGCTGATTATACTATCTAGACTATCAGGTTGTGATAACCAGACTTCAGTCTGCGCTCGATATGAGATAATCGCTTCACTGACAATCAGTGATATCAGCATTTTAGAATCAATCATGTACCGTAATAGCACTATTGGCATCCAGTGTTTTTCAGATATATGTCTATCAATCCAGACATACAGCACGGATGAAGTCCTATAGCCAATGATACCACACGAGCGAATCCGGTTAAATCAAAATCGGGTAGTGGGCCATTAATTGCAACACGGGTCATATCATGTGTGGGATGTCCAAATCGCTTGAAGTACTTAGCACACTCTCCGTACCCGGGAAAATTCCCGGGATAACACGCAACCATATCAACCGAAATAATACTTTTAAGGTCGTATTTTGTATTCCATTATCCACCTTGGCCACATTCGATGCAGCTTGATTTGATATCTGATAGAAAATCTGCGTGTGTTGGTTTCCACGTGTTTTTCTTTCTCGCAAAATGAGCTGCAACCGATGAAATTCTAATACAGTTTGTTAGTAATTGTTCGTCGTGTTCTGTTGAAAAATTACTAGCTAGTTTTTTCATCGCGTCATGGAGGGCTTCAGTGCGGTATAATTCTCCATTGGGTCGTACAAATGGATCGAATTTGCCCTCTTCGTGCTCAAAACTGTGAAGTAACCACACTGAGACAGGATCATGTTTACTCAACTGGTGAATAAGATCAAATAATTTCTCCTCCGGGGAGAATTCCGGGTATATATTTTATTGTTCTATCCTGCGGAAATATTGTTACCGCAGGTGTCCATGCATGTTCGTTATGATCAATAATTTTGATTGGAGCTCCTCTCGAATTATATTTCGGTTCATATAATATCTCGCCTGTTATTGTCATTACCTATATTGGGAATTTTAGTATTCGTTCTAACGCTGCCACATTTTGAATTGTTGCTCCGTGCTCCTTCACTGTTAGTCCCCATTCATTTATTTTTTTGCGTCTTAGATCAGTCAATAATTTGTTTCCCCGCAACGCATTTGTGAAGTATTCTATTATTCGTTCTGCCACACAATTCATTTTTGACGAAGTCAAAAATGATAGTTTCATTGGTTTTAGTTTTTCAATACTCAGTTTATCATTTAGCGGATAAACAACTGCTGTTTCAGGATAGGATCTCTCGTAGTACGGTTTGTCAATTCCAGTCAAAATTCCTGGTTTGGAATCTCGACTCACAGTGACAGTGTTTTCATCTTTCAGGATGGGGTCATATTTATCTCGGATAATCCAATCTCCTGTTTCCGAGCGGGTAAGGAATTTCACTCTAGTAGCATCAACACTACCATCAATTCGAAATGTCGACCAACAGTGAGCTGCTCCACCGCGCTTGAATTCATTAAAACAATCACGAATTCTACTTATTATGCTTCTATCACCTTTTAGACTCTCTGGTGCTACGGAAACTCTATCGAGATTGAATTTAGCATTTTTCCAAAGCGTAATTTTCGATAATGGCTCGAACTCCTTCTCCTTCATATTATAATTAAAACAAATATTTAAATAGAGAATTTATATATAATGAATCATTGCAAATGGTTGATGATAGGATCAGTAACCCCGTGTAACAAATCATGCAAACAGGAGTTCTATGGATATCATATGCAAAGTTTTTGTCGTGGAAGTCTTGGCCCGATCCCTTGTATACAATGAGGTGTAGAGGTGCGCTAGCAAAACAATTATCGATGAAAGCCTTTGATGTTATTCGTGATAAGGATATAAACGCGGTTGGATATGTTGCCGGGAAAGCGCTTTCCACCTAGAAGGATAAACTAACACCGCTAGTTCGATGGCGAAGGTAACCACCAGCGACTCCATCATTGGGACCACTACCATCTACACAAGTAATGCCTGTTAGTAAAATTATAAATAAAGCAGTAGATCAAACATTAGCATCATTGGTGACTTCATCATTGACAGCAAGTGACCAAGATAATATTACTGCAAATATGATAGCGGGAAGTGGCTTAAAACCACGACGACGACGATAAAAGTCATGATTTAGATCAACGAATATATAATAAAATGTTGAAACGGACACTTGATCCAGCGTTTGATATGAACGCCTCAGTACGCAAGGATGATTCTTGTTTCGATTATCAATTTTATTCTTATCACCCAATACAACCAAATCTTCGAGGAAGAATCGAACATCAAGTTCAAGATACCAGCAAATACTTTTTGCCGTGTGAAGAGTTTATCGAAGTAGATGGAGAACTTGTAACAAATGCTGATCCATCGTATGACGATGACCCATTCATCCGATTGTGTTTTGTAAATAATGGTATCATGGCGTCATTTAGTAGCGCTAGATATATTATTGATGGAAGAGAAATTGAAACCATTGAGAACAATGTTGATGTTGCCACAACAATGAAAGTGTTTAGCAAGATACTCCGACGATTATACAAGATCGGCAGGTCCATCTATGATGATTGCTTAGGATACTAATAACCACGCTGAACACATCCCGCATATTAAAGTACTACAGCGCACGCTACTGCAGACGCAAGACCAGCAGCTGCGTTATACAACACGTTAATATTGATTACAATCTAGGATTTGCAACACATAAATCGACGTTGCAAGGACAACATCGACGATTTTCATGCTCGATTCCACTACATCATATATTTGGATTCTGTAGAAATGTCAGAAAAGTTATCTACGGAGTGAAGCATACAGTTTTACTCGTGAGAAATAATGATAATAATCAGGCAATCTGGCGTATTGCTGATGTTCCTGCCGGTAAAGTTATTTTATCAAAATTATCACTGTGGATGCCAGTGTTGACACTATCAATCGCTGCAGAGGAAAAATTACTATCATTTATGGACCAAGGAGGAAAGTCGTTGCTGAGTTGGTTATCAGTGACCACAGATAGTATTGATTCTGATATTACTGGAACTTTTACATGGCACCTAGCATCAAAACAAAGTGTTGCCGCGCCACGTCATATATTTATTGCGCTACAGAGTAGAGTACGATTAAATAGTCAAACGCACAGCCATATGATATTTGATAAATTAGGTGTTACTAACAAGAACCATCCGAAGATATACAACTTGATTACGAAACCAACCATATTGCACACGTGTATCATCGGTTATTGTCATATATGGCACGCGATCAAAACGTTGATACTGGTCTACAAATATCACAGTTGGATTTTAAGAATTTATATCCGATCTATTATTTTTCGTTGGAACATCTTGATTTAACAAGACAGTCCGTCGTTGATATACACTTTAGAGCCCGTTTAGCCCCTGCTGGTGTTAATTATAGAGCGATTGCTGTCATTCTTAATGATAAATCAATGCTACTCGAAGGCGTAGGTGGAAGAATGAGAGTGATAGATGCTCGAGTGGAAAATCTATGATAACAATTAGATCAATCTGTTATTGTATAATGTTATATAGTGTTATCGGTGTTACATTAACTCCCGGTCAAATTAAAAAATTACAATCGGAAACAGCTAAAAAATGCGGAACCACGATCACGCTGAACCCAATCAAATGACCGGCGGGGCGAATAAATTATCGTTGACGACTCGTCAAGTAAAACATTTCAATAACGCGCTCAATAAAAAAGGCATTCAAATCACACTCTCTGCAGCTTCGATCAAAAATATGATGAAAACCGGCGGTATATTCCCGTTGTTAGCTGCGATTCCAGCGATGATTGCGGCAGCGGCTCCAGCGGTGGCTAAAGCGACAGCGTTAGGAGAAGTTGGTACCGCGACAGGAATGGCACTAAAGAAAGCAACCGGACGAGCATATAAAAAAGGGAAAGGGGTTAAGACTACCAGGAACTCCACACTCGTGGTACAAGGAAAGCGGCCTGAGAAACCCAGGAATATTTTACTAACTCGGGAATCAAAGATTCCTCAACCGAAGGTTTCGTCTATAGTTTCCATGCCCAATTTTGATTTACTTGATGCTACTAAAAAAATTGGCGATAAAAAACTCCAGATGTGTCTTTATGAAAGATCAGTTGCCGGCACAACCAAACAGCGTTGAAACCGGTATCATTAATCTTGATAACAGCACCAGACCTGGAACTCATTGGGTTGCATACGCGATTGATCCGCGTGTGATTGCTTATTTCGATTCATACGGGCTAGCGCCGCCTAAATAATTTCTGCGTTATATAAATCGCTTAAACACCCCTCGTTGGTATTCAACGCTACCAACACAACAAATGAATGACCCAAAAATATGCGGCAATGAAGTATTAAATGTCCTTGACGCTATTTCATCATCGGGAAATATACCTCACCGGGTCGTAAATAAATATAGTAGTAATCGCCTTTTAGAGAGCAATTTTATAGAATAACATGATTAATATTTGGGGACAATCCTTATCAACGTTGATACCCGGTGCCGATGGAACTGCAAACGGTGATATAAAAAAATAATCGAAGATGAAAAAGCAGAGATGTTGAACTTAGAAAGTGTTGATCCCAATGAAATAGTTGTATTTTAAGATCGTCATGGTAAATTGAAAACGAGTAATGTTTCCCTTGATGATATTTTAGTTAAATAACGCGGTGTAACCAGTGAAAACCAGCATGACCTCAATAACTTCAACGAATCCTGAATTCAGTGTGAATTTCCCTACTCCGATCCCCGTGAATGAGATAGCACTAGCAAAGTTACGAGTGTATCACAGTTGGCCTAATATTAGATCGGCACCATTTGGCGGTCAACAACCGAATATGTCCTTGGTGTTTGTGAGTAAGAGTAAACCCGATGGCACACCAGACTGGAACGTTGTTTCGATACCAACTGGGTGTTAACAAATCGAACAAATCAATGCTGAATTACAACGTATAATAAAATCCAATACTGGAAAAGAATCGAAAATCGCTATAACGGTTCATGAACCAACATTATCATCTACGTTTGAAATAACTCGTACGGATATGCCGTATATATCTATCAGAGTTCTATAAGAACAATATTAGGGTGGCCTGAAAACCCACCTCGGACACTTATCAAATACCCGAACCAAAAAAATCCAATTATGTCACAGATGAACAGTCATATCATGAAATCAACCCATCATATCGAGATGATTTGTATAATATAAAAAGTGCTAAAGTAACCGATAGATTTGTATTTACCGAAAACAATGCAATGGGATTTTGTTTTTGAGAAAATTCTTGATTCATTCGTTACTATTGCATTTACGCTCAAATAAATCATTGATTGCTTTAGTGAGATTAATTAATTACATAAAACACAACTAGAACGACTACGTCGGAGCTTCCAAGAGCATCTCTCTGATATAACAAAACCACGTGATGAGATCATAAAATATGTTTAGATATTAAATCAACTTGTATCTGAAGATATCAACAAACGAATAATTAATGACAAGAACGGAGATAAACAAAACTTCCTAACAGGCTACAATATAACAGAAGCTAATTTACCCGATTTCAAGTTTCCTGGATATAATGCAAGTGAACTAAAAAAATCTGTTAATGCTCTTATTAAAGAAAACTTTTTTTTTGCCAAATGGACCCTTTCGAGGAGGCCATGGTTTGCCAAATCGGCCGTTCTATTAAGCATTTACGAGGAAGCCTCGGTTTGGAGAATCGACCCTTCTATTTACGAGGAAGCCAAATCGACGCCTATAAAGTTGGTATGTTCCCCCCCCCCCCCCCCGTCTGCTGATTGAACGATCAATTACCACAACAACCAAACAGCGTTGAAACCGGTATCATTAATCTCGATAACAGCACCGGATCTGAAACTCACTGATTTGCATACGCCATCGATCTGAGTGCAATTGTTTATCTTGTATTCTACGCTACCAACACAGAAAATGAATGACCCACCAATATGTGGCATAGAAGTACTAAAGGTCCTCAATGCTATTTCATCATCGGAAAAACCACTCCATAAAACCGTACACGAATATACTAATAATCGCTTTTTAGAGAGAAATTATATAAAATAACATGATTGATAGTTGGGGGACATCTTTATCAAGCCTGAAAAAACCCAACACGGAAATATCTGCAACCGGTGATGTAAAAACAATTATCAAAGATGAAATAGCTGAGATGTTAAATCTCGCAAGTGTAGATCCAAATGAAATAGTTGTATTTCAAGATCGTCAGGGTAAATTGAAAACCAGTAATGTTTCCCTGGATGATTTTTTAGCCAAACAACGCGACGCAGTAGAAGATATTATCGCGTTGTTTTCTGATCAGGGTAAACTCAAACCGGGTGTACTTATTTCAACTGTTGTGGATAGAATTAACAATTTAGAACCATTAAAACAAACGTCGCGATGAATACGACGACCATATAACTAAATTCCATCTGTTTTCTGAATTACAAAGAAATATAATTGACAAGATTGACAAACCTCTATTAGATTGCTTTGCAAATCCACCAGTGACCACACCGAAACTCACGAAGATAAAAAACACTATCGATGTTTTGACAAAACTACGATCAGATTATGACGTTCGTATCGAACAATGTATTATGTAACGTAAAATAATTTTACAAAAAGTTGCCAAATAAATCTCGAAACATTAAATCAACCCAGGAGGGATATATTTTATATTCATTTGCACCAACAGCTCCACCCGTATTTTTAACAATTGAGGACCCATAATGTCTTTGATGCAATTCACGATAATCTCTAAAAAGTGATTTACTGCTAAATACGATTTATGTCCTAAGGAATTTCAATGAATAATTTAAACAAATGCTTTACCTCAAGCTTGTCCAACATGGGGATGCTAGTAAATCTTTCTGAGAACGTGGTTTTTGAACTTATTATTATAATTATTTATAATCATCCATACGTACACAATTCCAAAGAGATTGCTTAGTTAGCAAGTTATTCCCAACTATAGCGGGTTGCAGAGCGGGCAGAGTCACTTTCCTGATACGTCATTCCCATCTGGGTACTGCTTGATGGGTAAGATTTAATTCATGCCAACATCGACACAAGGACTGGCAACCTTATTCACGCAGTATTGGCTGGCCATCAGCAATACAGGTAAAATAGCCCTATATCAAACATGAACATGTATAATGCATCCAGAAAAGAACGAACAAGAATGCAATACTCCAGTCAATACAAAATTTGCTCCAACCATATACCACTACTACTACTAATAAAAATCATGATGATGATGATCATCATCATCCTTCTATCCCTTCACTTCTTCAAAGACACACAAAGACACCCACCCACACCCAAATCCATCCCCACACCCATCCACACACACTTGCTCTCTGTTTGAATCGTCAACTATTGTGTCGTGCTTGCATAAAACACTATGTTGAGTTATGAATAGGAAGTCTTACATTATTTCTTGGATACGTTTGACGTATTGTTTAATTTAGCATCTTGTTTGCGTAATAATTAGGTTATAAGAATGTAATACCTTACATTAGCTAATATGATTTACGAGAATATATGTGAATTCACCGAATTTGGATTTCACATATGATTTAGCGTCAGTGTGTATTGACTAGGAAGCTGGAATGTATTCAATTTATTTGCTGTGTAAATTAAAGCTGGGCCAGATTTCAAATCCTCGAATATGGTGTGTTAATTTGTAAGGTCAAGGCGTAACAAATTTGCAATTCGACTAACTCCGGTCATTTGAGGACACCTGTAGTTGATTAACAGCGATAAAATCTTTTTACCACTGATATAAATATCTGACTTTGCAAGCAAGGATAATGTAAGTTATCAACTGTATCAATGTATCAATAATAACGAGAGATGTATGATGTTGTTTAATTTCTTGTAAAAGGGAGAATATAGATGTTTGGACGTATTGATGTTACGTAAACTGAGACGTATACTTAGAAAAAGAAAGAAATTAGAGGAAAGGGCAGTGGGACGCATAATCCAATGGTGAAATCTGGCATCTTGCTGAAATTATACGTGTTCATAGTGTATCCTGAGACGGATGGTAGAAGGTGTGATAGGCCAAAATTCTGAACATCACATAAGAAACTTAGACTGCGGTCTATCAGGTTATGAGATCGCACAAGGCGTTGACTTCGATTGTTTCACGCGATTATATGATGATCTAAAGCTGTCAGTAACAGTTGCAATCAGATTTGAAGTGAAATACTGTATAGGATTAACTGTGTTGAATACTGTGTCACTATTTAGTCTACTTTTACATAGTGTTTCAAACATAGCACAGTCGGCCTTCTTTATTTTACATTGTGGAATTGCGTCACCAATTTTAGTGTTAATTTTAAGGTTGATTTGAAAGTGATCACTGCTGTGAAGGTCACTCATAAACCAAAAGCAGCTAAGGAGAGCACATTGTCAAATCAATGCACGTGTATGTACCCGTTCCTGGGTGTAAATATGTCGGTGAGGTAGTAATATAGAAACACAGATCGTGTCCAGAAATGGAATCTTCTACTTTTTGGCCTCATTCTTTTATGTCATTCGATCCCTTTAGAATGTTATGGGCGTCATCATCTCCGAATAAAAAGAAGGGCGCGGGGAGGTGTGGAGCACCATTATTTAATTCGTGTGCTACTAGGTTGGTGTTTGGAGGTAAGTAAATAGAGCATAAGGTAATCACTCGACGAAGAGTGATGCTTATGAAGTACCTTTGGGTTGGCGCCTCCAATTATATAGCAAAACAGGAGAGGTATTACACGAATCGAAATATAAATCAAATGTAGCTCCAGTCAAAATTATTGACCATAATGAACACGCTTGGACACCTGCGGTAACAATATTTCCGCGAGATAGAACGATAAAATATTACACGGGAAATTTATTTGATTTTATGTACGAGTTAAGTAAAAACGACGATCCTGTGTCAGTGTGGTTACTTCACAGTTTTGAAGACGAAGAGGGTAAATTCGATCCATTTGTAAGACCCAATGGCGAATTATACCGTACGTAAACCCTCTACAACTAGATGTAAAAAAAAAGCTAGTGATTTTTCAACGGATTACGACGAACAATTATTAACAAACTGTTTTACAATAGCGCCAGTTGCAGCTCATTTCACGAGAAAGAGAAATCTATGGAAACCAGCACGCACAGAATATCTCTCAGATATCGAATCAAGCTGCGTTAAACACGGCCATGGTGGATTATGGAATACAAAATACGACCCATAAAAGTATTATTTCGGTTGATATGATTGCGTGTTATCCAGGTAGTTTTCTTGGGTATGGAGAGTGTTCTGAGTATTTTAAACAATTTGGTCACCCCATACATGAGATGACCCGTGTTGCGATTAATTGACTACTGCCCGATTTTCATTTAACCGGATTCGCTCGTGTGGTATCATTTAAATCGTATATAGGGCTTCATCCATGCTGTTATGTTTGGATTGGTAGACACATATCTGAAAAACACTGGATGCCAATAGTGCTATTACGGTACATGATTGATTCTAAAATGCTGATATCGCTGATTGTCAGTGAAGCGATTATCTCATATCGAGCGCAGACTGAAGTCTGGTTACCACAACCTGATAGTCTAGATAGTATAATCAGCGAAAACATAAACAATTTCGCTATCTCGACGAAGAAAATATCACGAAATGGTCCAAACAGCTATTTGAAATTAGAAAAAAGACGCATAACAACTCGGTAGGTTAATTCGTGTGCTACTAGGTTGATGTTTGGAGGTAAGTAAATAGAGCAAAAGGTAATCACTCGACGAAGAATGATGCTTATGAAGTACCTTTGGGCTGGCGCCCCCAATTATATAGAACAACCTTCAAATCTGTACCGTCGACAATGATGCCTGTCCCGAGATTCGAACGATCGGTCCCAGGACGAGATCCCATCTGTGTATGCAATACACTAGTATTCGTAATCTACAAGTCTATAAATTTTTATACGATATATGTGTATGTCGTAAAGAATTTAAAGAATCATATATCAATCATAGATGGAAATCATAGATGTAAATCATAGATGAAAAATAGTAGATTTTTACTGTAGTTACAAATCGTAGACAAAATTATAAATTTTCTAGTCCAAACCAACACAAAAATTGCCATTTAGTCTGACTATGATCCCATTGAGATACGTAACAACAACAAAAGCGTGATCGTTGTTTGAAAACATATACCAATCCCACACGAGTTATTCCCATTAAACATCAAATATCCTTGAGTATTCACAACACCCACTAGGTTCGTCAGCCTGCGGTGTCTGACAATACCATCACGAGATTCTTCATAATCAATGATCGTAGGATGTGGCTGACATTTTTGGACGATAACAGGAGAGGTATTACACAAATCGAAATATAAATCAAATGTAGCTCCAGTCAAAATTATTGACCATAATGAACACGCTTGGACACCTGTGGTAACAATATTTCCCCGGGATAGACCATAAAATATTACACTGGAAATTTATTTGATTTTATGTACGAGTTAAGTAAAAACGACGATCCTGTGTCAGTGTGGTTACTTCACAGTTTTGAAGACGAAGAGGGTAAATTCGATCAATTTGTAAGACTCAATGGCGAATTATACCGTACTGAAGCCCTCCACAACGAGATGAAAAAAATAAGCTAGTGATTTTTTAACGGATTACGACGAACAATTATTAACAAACTGTTTTACAAAAACGTCAGTTGCAGCTCATTTCACGAGAAAGATAAATCTATGGAAACCAGCACGCACAGAATTTCTCTCAGATATCATGCTGCGTTGAACACGGCCATGGTGGATTATGGAATACAAAATACGACCCATAAAAGTATTATTTCGGTTGATATGATTGCATGTTATCCAGGTAGTTTTCTTGGGTATGGAGAGTGTTCTGAGTATTTTAAACGATTTGGTCACCCCACACATGAGATGACCCGTGTTGCGATTAATTGACTACTGCCGGATTTTGATTTAACCGGATTCGCTCGTGTGGTATCATTTTAACTGGCTAAAGGACTTCATCGTTGATGTTATGTTTGGTTTGGTAAAACACATCTCTGAAAAACATTGGATGCCAATAGTGTTATTACGGTATATGATTGATTCTAAAATGCTGATATCGATGATTGTCAGTGAAGCAATTATATTATATCGGAAACAAACTGAAGTCTGGTTACCACAACCCAATAGTCTAGATAGTATAATCAGCAAAAACAATAAACAATTCCTCGATCTCGACGAAGAATATATCGTAAATGGTCCAAAGAAATCTTTGAAGTTAGAAATAAACACGCAAATATCTCGGTAGAAGAATAATTGTTAAGTTCGCACAAAGTAGAAAATACGACCACAAACGATATTACTCGCGGTTGATTATAGATGATGCTGAATACGATTTTATAATCGCAGATGTAACATCTAGGGGTACATACGTCGATAGTAAAGACGCTTTCTTGTCCGATGGAACCAAATTGGGTACAATTGTTACTTACACAGATGGAGAAATCCTCAATATACGTACTTCAGGTCTTCTATGCTGGCTTATGCTTCTATTAATTTACTTTCCACGATAAATAGATTTCCTGACGCCGCAGTTAGAGTATCCACTGATTCATTTTATATAGACATAAAACACATGGAAGCACTGGCTGAATTCACTAATTCAGACGAGAGTTGGGGATCATGGATGATCAAAAAGGAAATACTGCGTGATTATTCGCAATCAGCAGATGTTACAATTGAAAACAATTATTAGAACAATAATCAGATATCAGAAGTATTTAATGCACCGTAGTGTTCTGATCCAATATGTAGATATAAAACCAGTTACTTAAACGGCTGTGGTGGGTCAGGGAAGACGACTCGTGTGATCGAATTATTTCGAGGGAAATCAAACATGATTGTTCTAACACCAACACACAGACTTGCAAGAGAGATGAAACAACAAGGGGTAAATGCTTGCACTTATCACAGTTTCTTTCGATGGAAAGGTGACGAATGGACTCCTGACCGAATGGGCGAGAAATATTCCTGAAATCATCATTTTTTATGAGATATGCACAGTGTCGTTAGATATATTACAAAGGTTTCTCGATTGGTTATTTCTAGCGAATACAAAAGTGATAATGTGTGGCGATTATGGTCAACAACCACCATCTGTCGGTTTATCCCCACA
Source organism: Unio pictorum (assembly GCA_030141615.1). Taxonomy (NCBI): domain Eukaryota; kingdom Metazoa; phylum Mollusca; class Bivalvia; order Unionida; family Unionidae; genus Unio; species Unio pictorum. The sequence continues at coordinate 2,813,563 of JARLTB010000161.1, read as the reverse complement.
TGATTGGCTAAAGAATTTTGTAGACTATTATGAAGAAATTAATACCGATCATATAGCACTTGATAAACAATTACGCGAGTTCAATAAACTAATTAGATTACAACCGGATAGAAACCAATGTGAAATAGCACGTGAAATAATTTCGGAACCACCATTAAATGATTTTTGGGAAGCGTGGAGACCAAACGATGTAATAGTGGCAAGTAGAACGATAGTCAGAGACACACTTCAGATGAAGTTATTTAACACGCATAAAGAAAACTTTGTAACACTTCCAGTGCTGCTGTGTAGGCCTACGGATACACGAAGAAGAAATATCGAAGCTGATATTCAAAGACAAAGTGAAAAGCAGATTCTAGTGTTAAATAATACTGTGTTAGTTGATATCAGTGTTTAAGCCAGGATACGCAGCAACGATACATTCTTCGCACGGGTTGACTATATCCGATACAATTGTTTGTTTCATATATAATCGCATTGAGTGGTCGAATTTAGTTTATCTTGCGGTGTCTAGAGTACGAAGAATAAATCAACTCCGAAGAGTTGTTTTAGACTATAATGACACTACAATAAGTGCTATTGTCAGCGATGATATAATCAGAAAAAAAAAACACTTTGGTTATAAACAACAGGACAAAAGAAATAACAGAAAATTTGATATTGATGCCGAATTTATAATCACACTGAAGACGGTTTGCAAGTATAATTTTTTTTTAATTGCGTCTTTAGGTTTTATATTAATTGTTCGAGAAATCTCATTTTTCAGCTCGGTAATTATGCCTGGTAATCCGTTGACCCATTCACGAGATCGTTTATCCTGAATAAGTTCCTTCGCGTATTGATATCCAAATAACCGCTCAGCAAGTGTGCGAATAAATCGTTCAATAATTGCCTGATCGCGATGTAGTGCAGTATGTCCTCGTCTGATGGTGACTTTATGATGCTTCATTGTTGATAACACTGCACCCTGAAATTCCTTGCCAGGATCAACTTGTAATAGATTTGGCCAATGCAGAGGACCCCTTTGGTAAAACCTTTAAATCGCAGAAGCCACTTCAGTTGATGATTTTGTCTTTAGAGGTTCTGCTTGTTTGTATCGACTCGCAACATCAACTTCGGTTAGCGCAAACTTGCAAACACCATCATGCGTCAGAAATAATATATCAGCCTGATGAACATCATTAACTACGCTGATATCAAAACGCGAGGAGTTGATTTGTTCAGGCGGCGGTAGATAAATTTGCCATATCGCCTGTTTGGATAACCAATCCGCTGCAGTGGTATTTTTCACCTTTGGGGCGCTAGCGAGTTTACCGATTGCTGATTTACCTCTCCAGTAACTTTTTGGAGAATAATACATAGATTCCATGATGTTAGTAATTACCAGCACTAAAACATCAATTTACTTTTCATCGCCGACTTTATCAACCATGAAGCCAATTTTTCTTTGAAGGATTTATCAGTGATAGAATTCAACGCATGAATTAATTTGACATCTGCGATATGTCTGTGTTGCAGATTACCGCTTTTATAAGCAACATCATTAGCATGACAGGCCTTATCAATAGCGATTATTGGGTTTTCACCGGGTCGGGGTTGGTTTTGATCATCGAGTATGATCAAAGTGTATAAAGTGTATATCAACGACAGATTGTCCTATTAAATCAAGATGTTCCAACGAAAAGTAATAAATCGGATATAGATTTTTAAAATCCAATTGTGATATTTGTAGACCAGTATCGACGTTTTGATCGCGCGCCATATATGTCAACAGACATTTTTAAGGATTTTAGATTTGATATTTCATTTATAATGTCATCAATATCTTCAGAGTTCATATATAATTATATAATATATGTCTAATACAAAAATACATTCATATATTTTTAAAAAAATAAACAGTACTCGTTATAAGCGGTTATTCATTCATTGGGTTCCTTATTAGGTTGTGTCTTTCATAGGGTTTGATGAGACGTGATAAAAATGAATGATGGGCATGTCTACATTCATACGGACCTAATTCATACAACCAGACAAAATCCAGGGTTGTATGAATACAAAAAGTATCCATACACCGCGAAAAGTGTATTGTTGTATGAATTATTAATGTATGATTTTCGACGCTATAGCTCATATAACACAGACGATGTAGTATATAAGTTGGTTATAGATGAAAGTTAAACACAAAGGTGTGTGATCGCTATATCTTTCGTGTTTTTAATGATAATCATAAACAGAATTTAAGTAAGACTGAATACTTGGAAAAAAAACTAAAAAAAGAATATAGTTGTTTGTAAACAGTTCGTATTTTATTCGTTTTCCTACAAAAATAGATAATTGATTGAGATAATCAATTATCTATTTTTGTAGGAAAACGAATAAAATACGAACTGTTTACAACGTTGAGAATCGTGATAATTATAACAGCCAATCAGAAGATAGCCCATCAAAATTGGCGACACAATCTAAGGGAGATAACTCTTTCATAGGCCGTAAACACACCTAAACAATTGTTAACTCATAGCAGCAGAGGGGGTGAATTCCTACTACATTCGCGTCTTTTTTTTGGCCAAATGGACTCTTACAAGGAAGCTTTAATTTACCAAATAGACCCTTATATTATATATTTACTAGGAAGCCTCAATTTGTCAAATAAACCTTTCTAGTAAATATATAATAGAAGGAAGTCTCTCTGACGCCTACAAAGTTGGTTTGTTCATCCTCCCTGTTAACCCCATAGCAGCAGAGGGGGGGGGGTGCGCGAAAGACCATGGCATATAGGTTGCAAGATTTTTTTGTTTTCATAAAAGGTTTTTGCTTAACAAATATTTGCCTAAAAGTTGGTATGTCCACCCCCTCTGCTGCTAAGAGCAATACATAGAATATCAGAATATCAGAAAAACAAAAGAAGGAACGGAGGAAAATTTAAAATCAGAAAACGAAAATAAAATGTAGAGAATAGTAAAATAAAAAGATATGAAAACACCTATATAACAAAACAAATTGCATTAACAAGAAAGAAATTAATGAACAAGAAAGGACATTTTTTTTAAAGAAAGAACATGAAGGAAGTCCAAAGAGTATAAAGGAAAGGGAGGAACGCTGCTAATGTATATCATAATAGGATAATTGTTAATATGTGGGAAATAAATTTGTAACTACAATTACAGTCATGAATAGACTAGCAGGCACATAGTCTGCATAGGCTGTTGTTGCAAGAGTGGAGAGAGAGAGAGAGAGAGAGAGAGAGAGAGAGAGAGAGAGAGAGAGAGAGAGAGAGAGAGAGAGAGAGACAGAGAGAGACAGAGAGAGAGAGATGAATACATCAAATTACAAGGATGTAATCATTGTAACGACAGTAGAATACGCTTTTGCATATTTCAAATTTCATTAATTTTCTAAAACGTATCAAAATATCAACTTTCTATTCTTTAAATTGAGTTTCTACCTAGTATGTTGGAAATATCAAAACCTTAATCGGTGTATACATGCATTTATGTAACAGGTTTGAGCTTTCTCATTTAAACTGCATTTCCATATCTTCCTTTTCTCTATGCATTTGAATTACCTTTTCAAATACACTCACAAGAAGAATTCGAATTCATCCCTTCTCACTAATCACTGAATAAGGCAATACATATCTAGGTTTCACCTTATCAACATGGATTTTTTCTGGTTAAGAAACTGAACTAGCATGTATCGTGTCGTAGAATGCTTCCAGCGAGAGACAATAAAAGCACAGTATGCACGGGTACATTACCCTTACTAATACACATTCTCGTGTAGAGTTGAGGTCTCTGTCTCTTTGTAACTGACATACTGGTCTTTGAATCTTGACAAGGAGTGAACGTTTGCCTTTACTACTATACACACTTGAAACGTTGTGAACTTTTTAATTGTTACAAGTCGCTATTAAGGGTTCAATTTAGTAGGATATATATATATATATATATATATATATATATATATATATATATATATATATATATATATATATACCTGTTATTATAGCCAGTTTGGTTTCATTTTTTATGTCTGTTCCTGTCTATACGTCTGTGTACACGTATGTCTATGCGTATGGTGCATTCATGAAAGGTGAGCGTGGCCAATACAATTGGGTGAACCCAATTCAGGATAGCCGTGTGCTGTCTGTACGTATGTGTATGCGGGTATAAATGGCTGTCTAGGTGGCCGTGCATCTATTCGGATATGGAAGATGAAGTAACCGACATGGCCATTTAAAGACAAAATAGCTAATATGCAAACGTGTTCGCATGCTGGATCCATGAAGAGTATGTGCGGTTGATACAAATTTGGGGCAATTCAAGAATTCTGGAGAACTATGTAGTTTGGCAGTTGACACATTTCCAAGATTTTCCAAATATTTGTTTTGCTTCTAATTGATTTTAGTTTCAATTGAGTACAATTGGAGTCATTTTGATTACATGCAATTATTTGAATCTCACTTTCATGATCCGAAATTACATGCGATTTTTTGATTATCACTCATTACATGAGATTATATGAATCTTATCGTCATACATTTGAATATAAGAATCATTTTTGGTTTTTTTTTTGTTTTCCTAAGTGTGAATGTTTGGATAGAATAACGGAATGAGACGTAAATTTGCATTTTTCATCACATTGTATTCTGTTGTCATTTGATTCAAACATCCATTCGAATCTATCCCGTTACATACGTCATTTTTAATATTGGTTCTTTCATAGTTTGGAACATCTTGACTTCATGTGATTTCGAGCTAACATTTTCATAGTTCTTTTGTATGGTTACACAAATATGTTGTGTAAATATTTAGCTCTAATAAGAAATAGACTGTTTATATGTTACAGGAGCTTCTGAAGTCTTTATGTGCCTTCTCATCTAGTTGTTCCCCACATGTTTTTATGAAATACTATTTTTCCTTGAGTCATACACATGTTTATATTATATATTGCTCTTATAATATAACTTTAACTACATAATGTGTGAGTGTGAATACTTCCAACATGAACTCATCTTTTATGATATCCTTTTAAATTAATTCATATGTAGCACTTGCACTTTCCACCTTATTTAGTATTAGTCTTTGATCACATTTTGCAAACTCCTGGCCTGACATGATTTCGTGCTGAAAATATTGCATTTCTTAAATATGGGTATATAGATATATTTTACGAACATTCATCTTGAAGAATAAATTCACTTTGTCTTTGTTTCCGGTACTTTGAAAGACTTTTTGTGCCTTTCTATCCAAGACAAACTCCTGGCCTTACATGATTTCGTGCTGAAAATATTGCATTTCTTAAAAATGGATATATAGATATATTTTACGAACATTCATCTTGAAGAATAAATTCACTTTGTCTTTGTTTCCGGTACTTTGAAAGACTTTTTGTGCCTTTCTATGCAAGACTTACTCCTCAACAGTTTGAAAATTTAGTTATGATAATATTATAATTTATAATATTGCGTATCATATATTTTTGATGGTTTTACAACAAATTTTTATCACAGCATATCTGAATTAGTATGATGTAAATTATGGATGTTGCAACATTAAGATTTGGATATCCCAAAGTTTAAGTACCATTGGCTTTATACATGCACTGTACAGTGGTTTACGAAGTCCTTCATAAGGTCAGATACTTATCATATTTAGATGATCACAATCGTTGTCATCTGAAGGTTGGAGTGGCTGGTTCTGTTTTGTGCGTGTGCAGGTTGCTGTTGATGCCAATCTTTGCAGGGAATGTCCGATTGCATAAGGGATAAGAGAGGGTTGCTGACACGCACTTTTTTTGGTATGCCTCTTCATCATTGCAGCTGTTTACCTGCTAAATTCACACATCTTAGAGCCTTTGCGCACCGTGATTTGATCGCTTGTTGTTTGCTCCTTGAAATCAGGGTTTATGTAGAATGCTTTAATGCAGCTTTCAGACTGTCTTCAATGCGTTTCTTCGGACCTTCATGTGATCAATGTCCTCGCCGTATAATAGTCTCTTAGACAGCCTGTGGTCTGGCACGCGAACAACATGCCCCTCTCAGCGGAGCTGGGACTGCATCAGGATGGTTGGGATGGATGGATAAATCTGCTTTGGCGAGTACGCCAGTGTCTGGAATCTTGGCCTGCCACTTGATGATTTTCCTGAGAAATGTGGTGTGAAATTGGTTCAGCTTCCTGGAGTGGCGTGTTTACACAATCAACTTTTCGCATGCATTAAGTAGTGTGGGTAGAATAACTGCCTTGTTGATCTTTAGTTTGGTCTCGATGCTGTTGCCACTTCTACTTCAGACGTTGGCATACAGCCTGGCAAATGTTGGGCTGGCTCTGGCAATGCGGAGGTTCATCTCTGGTTGAAGCGGAGCATCATGTGATGGCAAGGTGCTTTCGTAACGACTTGAGGGGAAGTTTCATGGTCATGAGTCTGATCCGATTTGACAATTAGTGCTGTCTTCACTGCCCCTGTCACACATTGCACCTTCTCCTGCAAGTCGGGTATCGCTAAAGACAGCAATTTATACATTGTATCTGGCGAGTTCTTTTCATATTAAGTCGAATCTCCTCTGGGGTCTTTCCGAGTCGTCTCTGTCCAATACGGTGCGTACACTCCATGCACCAAGTGTGAGAGGAACACTTCTCATATTCTTCTTTGTATTTCAACCGCTGAAGTTAGGTACCCGCTAACCGCGTCAATCTAGCTAGAGGTGTTTAAAACAGGCAATGTTTAGGGCCCCCTTTCCAGCCCCTTCCTAATGCCAAGGAGGAGAGCAGAGCATTTCTGAAGAGGGCTGCTATGAGGTTCAACGGGCTACTAAACTCCACTGCTACTCCGTGTCAGTGGTGAACGACCCGTATGGCCTGATCATGTTTGCGGCTATGGCTGCCAGTGTACCCACACTTGCCGCATCGTCGCTTGCCTCTCGCCACTTACATTTAGTGGGTGATGATATAGGATGGGTGGATGACACTCTTGTATCGGTAACACCCATCATTCAAGTCCGATGCTAACTTCCAATATAAATTACGCACTAAACGTCGACCATAGTTTTGTAATACAAATCTGATTTTAAAAAATAAGAACACGTTTGTATAATTTGATTCCTTGTTATTAATGTCCGCTTCTCCTAGCATTAATGTTTCGTGGGTTTATGAACTTAGTTTATGTCATACTGTGCTACAGACTATATTTTGACGTACCCATGTGCCGCGTAGAGTTATTGAGTTATGTGATCTTTAGAAGAGGCTTAATTCGGAGTTTTGACGCAAATATTCTCACACGTTGTGTTTATTTTAAATGGTCTCCAAAATATTTCAAAGTAGTCGTATGTCAGTGTTTTTGCTCATTTATTTTGTTTCAGCGCGTTTTGAAAAATGGCATAAGCATTTAATTTCGCCTAATATCTTGCATTAAACGCCCCATGCGATATACACTGAATATAGACATTTGACCTTTCAAACGAGAATACCTTTGGCTATAACACTATTAGCTTTGTACAAATACAAGCGTTTAAAGTAATAATATTGATCGCCAGCGCCCACTATCGATGTCCGTGTTACTTCCGAAATATTCGAAAGGAATTCATATCCGTGTAATATTCAAATGAATTTTAAATTTCGTACGAGAAGCCCAAATGTCTTTGTAACTATCTATGGGTGCTTAACCTATGTAACAAAAAAAGAGCGCCAATCAAAGTTTCTCTAGTCAAAACATGAATTTATTTCCTTAAACTACAAAGTGAAAGAATTGAAAAAAACTTACAATAGATACAAAAGTTCATTAAAACGTCCTAACAGTTTTGTCGATTTCCAGTAATCCAGTTACGTCTAAGTGTGTCTTGTTGATACGTATAGTGTGCTTATTACCAAAGCTGTATATTAATTACTATGATTTTATTCCAAAATATACTTGAATAGCAGCTACACGGTGGAATCGTTCGAAAATAAATCCCAAATGTTCTTGAATATACAACATATTAAACCGTAAAGTTGCTATTTTTTCCAAGAATTGGAACAATTGTTTTTTTTTTCTTTTGCACCACAATTCCATAAACAACATTAATTTAAAAATCAAAAATAAATAAATCAGTTCGTTATTTTCAATTGTCAACAAATCATCTTATTCAAACTGACTAATATAGAGATCGGTCAGGGACCTTTGCAGAAACAAGCGTGACCGCCAGTGATGGTCATATTAGGTCACGTACTATTTTTCCTAATTCTTTAGGCATCGGCCTTATAGTTTTATGAATGGAAAGTGATATGCACTTCACCTGATATTAACTCACCTTTAACGTGCACAATACAATGTTGAAATACCAGAAATGTTAACTAAATGACTCATACTAAAATCATTTTTTTGGAAAAAATATACATTGTGAAGCATTTTCTCAAATCAGCCTTGACCATGGAAACCTTTTGACCTGATACTGGTTTTAAAATATTTGTTTAAAGAATAAAGTTTGTGTATAGTAAACATGTATTGTCAGCTCGTGAATGTGAAACTAATGAACGAATGCGTGCTGTATTCAAAACCCCCCAGACAGAATTTACAGTTTGAAAGACACAACCTCATAGCTACATTTTTCAAGATTATTTGAGAATAAAAGTGACTGCAGAAAAATATGGAAACATTTTCTTAAATTCTGTTCAGAATTAAAACCCGGCAGTTATGCTAGTTCAGAAACAATAAAAACGTCTTAAATATCATTATCAGATCATTAGCTTCAGTACCTGGATGAGAAGTGTTCTGTCGAAACACACGATTGTTCACCCGTTGTAAAGTCTGAGGAGATGAAAGTACCATTTCATGTATCATTTTAGATTCTTTACATATTGATTCAAAATATAATGGACAAGTTAGACTTTATGCAACCTGTTCAACAAGACTAGATGGAATCTCGTTTACTAAATCAGGCTATCATCACAAGTTACTGCTCCTTCAATAACTAGCATTAAAACAAATTAAAATAATGTTACGGTAATATTTCCAGATAATCTGAATGACACAATTGCATGAGGCACCCAAAGATATTTCGTATACACGACGCTCCAAGGTAATAGATGTTTGATATCCAATCGTATTATACTGAGTGAATATTCGCTATTACGACCATTAGTTGGATTGAAAGAAAGTGGTTACATAAGCGAGATAGTCTCAACATATGGGTTGATATGTATGTATGTATGTATGTATGTATGTATGTATGTATGTATGTATGTATGTATGTATGTATGTATGTATGTATGTATGTATGTATGTATGTATGTATGTATGTATGTATGTAGGTAGGTAGGTAGGTAGGTAGGTAGGTAGGTAGGTAGGTAGGTATGTATGTATGTATGTATGTAGGTAGGTAGGTAGGTATGTATGCATGTATGTATATATGTATGTATAGATTAAATTTAGTTTTTATAATCTGAAGTCTATTATTGGAAAGAAAGCTCATTAAATTTGCTAAACATAGAAGAAGTTTATAATTGGTAGCTCACCTGAAACCCAAACCCCAAATTGTAATACCCTCCCTTTATATCTTTCATGTACATACCCCTGTTTACTGTTAGTATGATTAATTTCAGACGTGTGTAAATATGAAGATTTCCACATTACAGGTGTGTTGGAGATCGACATTTGTAATATGCGTGTACGTTTTCTATTCTTAAGCGCGTGTGCATACGGTATATATTTGTAGAATAACCTTGAGCAAATAATGAAACTACTTGCAAAAGAAAAGATTGTATTCTAGTGTAAATTATGCCCTTTTAACAAAAAAAGAGAAAAAGTTTATCAGTGTATGTACAAATTATAATTTTAACCTTGATGCGCGTGGGGATCTCGTCGAATAATTCGTAACGAAAGGTGAATTATTGTTAACCAATTCGTGAATTGTGCGCAGATGAAAACACTAGACCATGCTCAGCATTGCAGTGATTCCTGATTAGGTGATGATGCACCAGTGGAGACAAAAATATAATTAAGGTGGTTAACCGATCCTGACAACTGATTGTGGAATACGTGGTATAATATAATATGATACCGAATACGTATGCTAATTATGCGTCGACAAAGAGGGGAAAATATGGTGAATATAAACAGACAAGTTCAAGGTCATTCATTGTGCACCTATATACTAACAATATGACTACGGAATGGATACAACCATGAAGCCAAAATGACTAGACAAAGAACAATAAACATTCAAATAAAGAAGAAATACAACTAGAAACGGAGAAGTAAAGAATGAACCAATGGCTTGGTAACCCTGGATGTATTGCATGCTAGAATTTGGGTATGTTTTATTTTTATGTTTGGTCCTGTATATGTACAAATATTTCAAAAAGAAACTTTTATATTACCCTCATTCATAAATTAGAATTATTTATAAATTCTAACATAGCTAAAAGCCATCCAGCCTAATAAATACCACATGTATGTCAGTTTGTAAAACGCACGAACGACAGTCGTTGTTTCTCCATGGGCGTATAAGACATTATAAGACATTAGACGTATTTTCAAAAATTGTCTTCAGACACAAGGTTAATGATTATAAAATATTTTGTTTAATGATTTCTACTAGGCTAAAATGCATCAGAATAGTCTACTGCATTTGGCGTGACAATCTTTATAAAATTGTACTTGATGTGATTTGTTAGCAATTTGTTCTAATAAATACCTTCTTTATCAGTGTGATACGACACATTCTTGAAATTTGCTCTTGAGGAAGTTTATCACTGTTGGGCCAGATATTTTATGTAAGACAAAAATAATCAGACGAATCTAAATTATTTCAGGCGATAGGCTCGACAATAGAGCTGGCATCATGATACATTCCTTTGTGAATTAGCCTAGTAACAATGCAACCTAAACAGTTAAAATATTGGTTGATACGATCTATGGCTAACTCGAAGGGCGTCTCTGAGCCTTTTTGGGTGAGAACATTGTCATTACAGTGACCGAATTTATGATGTATATTTAAGTTTAATTCTGTACTTCGCTTTACTTGAGGATTCGTAACTTATCATTTGTCAATGTTCAGTCTCTCTAAGTTAATTTTATGAGTTTCTTATTTGTATATATTGTATTTCAAATTACATATATAGTTTGAAACCCTTTCCAGCTTTTCAGTTTCATTTTCAGTTTATTCTACTATGTCCCCTTGAACGTTCTTGAAACGGACTTCACTAAATGTCTCGTTATAATTTATAATTCTCGTAATTTATTTATATTGTTTTTTTTTTTTCTTTAACCTTGATATCGTTTGCAATTCTCTAATAATATGGAGTTTGTTGTTCTTTATTTTAAACATTAGAAACATAAATTAACCTCTTATTTTTAATAAAACACTTTTTAAATAATTGATCTTTAAAAGAGAAGCTAATCTTAAAAATTTAAGTTAGTTCTAAGTTTTAAATTTGATGTAAGAGTCATATATTTGTTATTTTAACAGGGAATTGTGTAAATCACAATTGTTATATAGTGTAACGTCTTCAAGGTATCATGGTGTCACTTTCAGAAAGTTCTGTGTTTTTGTTTCTTTTTTCAAAAAATAAGAATTGTTTGAACTGGACAGGGGTCAGTTTCATAGACTAGTTCTATATATGAAACAGTGACACTAGTACAGCAGCTGCAATCCGTCTGCTTGTGGTAAATTAATTACAGATATATTTGTAACTCGAATATGACACCGTCATTCTATCTAGTGACTAAGTAACAACTTTAAGTTTTTAAATTCTAAGTGTCATAAAACATAAGAAATCTGTGTTAAGAGGTTTGAAAGTACTCATCATAAAGTTCCACGTAGTGCTAAATATAAATTTAAAGCTCCTCAAAGACCTCTTTTAACGTTTATTGTTATGTATTTTATAATTTAATTATTGCACTTTCAGGAGAAAGTATTGCTCACTCTGGCTCATTTTCATTGTTCTGATTTCAATAACCATAAAGACGCTGGATAAGGGGGCTGAGTGTCAATGAATGACTCTTAAGACATCGTTTATAATTCTGGGATGTGATACAACACTTTTCGAATAAACTGAAGGATTACAGGTTAGACTAGGTCGAATGACCTATTAAGAACTGGATATAAAACTGTTAAATAGTTTTACAGGTTTAAGACTCGTAATAGTCGATTATACAATGTAAATATAAAACAATATGCAAAAACATAGTGTACAAGCTATCTAAACGGGAACTACATCACATGGCAAAAACGGCTTACTCATTTTCTCTGATAAAGTTTATTTTAACCGACACTATGGATCCAAGTTGATGTAAAATAGTCCGAGGTATTGAATCGTTGATTACGTTCTACCGATAGGAAATCCTGTATATATTTATTTAAATGACATTCAGTGTAACTTGTAATATTAGATATTGAAATATTATTGAGTTAATATTGTGTTTGTTTGTGGAGACAGATGGACTGTAACTACAGGGATTAACCGGATGGGTGTTATGGTTAAATCCAAATTCATCCAGTATTTATAGTTGTAATATACAATGCGGTTTACGTAAGTATGCGCTCTGAGTCAATCCGATTTAGGATGGACTCAGTTTGTAGAATCTAATTTAGAGAGAGAGAGAGAGAGAGAGAGAGAGAGAGAGAGAGAGAGAGAGAGAGAGAGGTTTCTGCAGCATCTTAATACTTACAAGAATGTGACTCAGGTTCTGATAATTGCATTGCGACGCAATCCAGAAGATGACGAAAACAAAAGCAGGCAAGATGAGCTGAAATAATATATTGGCAAATGTTGAGATTGACTGGATAAAGCGTTGGTTATTGTGACATGCATCTTTCTTTCTGGTACAATCCCTAATTCATATATCTAAATAGCTCCAATACACATGCATTCATTTAATTCTATCTATCTATCTATCTATCTATCTATCTATCTATCTATCTATCTATCTATCTATCTATCTATCTATCTATCTGTCTGTCTGTCTGTCTGTCTGTCCGTCCCTCCGTCTCTCTGTCTGTCTGTCTGTCTGTTTGTCTGTCTGTCTGTCTGTCCGTCCGTCCGTCCCTCCGTACTTCCATCCATCTGTCTATCTAGCGATCTATGTATTATATATATGAAACTGTACTAACATGACACATGATTAGCATATATACATTTTTTCTTTAATTTGTGTCCGTGAGTGAGGTTCATTGATGCTTTATTTAGCTGCCGTTGATATGTTTCTAAGTTCTTACAAGATAGTTGGGCATAAAAGATAAGCATCAATTGTTATTAAGTTTAACTACAATTTTCTTTGGAATAATAATAATAATAATAATAATAATAATAATAATAATAATAATAATAATAATAATAATAATAATAATTATATTAATAAAAATAATAATAATAAAAATAATATTTAAATACTGATATGTATGTGATTACCGATGCAAATATGATGGCAATTTCTTACCGACAGGTGAACTACCGTCAGAAATAAATGCGACGTTGCTCCACAAATGATCATGCCAACAACCAGATTAACAACTTGAATTATGTGATGTGCCACTATCACGTTCTGTAGTGTGCGATTCACTTCCATTTCCGCTCCTAGTGTAGGAATGAAACTACCTAATGTCAGAAAAAGATTAAGTTACTAATTCGTTAACGCCATCGGCTATCATATGTCAATATGTGCTAGTCATCGTTTTCACAGTTATCTCCAGAATTGGAATATCTCTGGAAATTATCATCAATAGGAATCCCTTGCATTTATTATGTCAAGAAAGCGACACGAATGATATACGTGAAAATCATGAACTATTTGAAGGAGTACGTGGCAAACACGCAATGTAACTGGCTGTGGTTCTTTTAAGCAGTTTATTTTAAATGACGTTATGACGTCAAACAAGCAATTTTACATTCTAAATGGGTAAAACAAAAATAGCTAAACCGAAAAATGCGTCCATTTTTTCACTTATTTGATCTTATGGGTCTAAAAGAATTCAAGCTTACATGACATTCTAGAAAAGGCGTCAATCCTAATTGAACGTGTGCTGTAATACAATTACATTTTCGGTATCATGTACTCCTGTGCCACTGTGTTTCGTTTTAAAGACATGAAAGGAATATACCAACAAAATATATTTTTATGCAAAAGAGCTTAATATAAACTCTTAGAAGTCCAACAGATGTTCGCATGGAAATTCCACCTAACACTTCTGATTTACTGCATTACAGATATGATTGCGTCTGTCTATGTACACTTTAGTCTTTGTTCTGTCTATACTGCGCCTCCTATTCTCCTCAACATTTTTAGTTTCCAAGATGATATCGAGAGAGACTTGGGGTCACAAGCTTGTGCCTTAATCACTCAACTTTTTAATTATTCTAATGCTGACCAACCAAGTAATGTAGATCATTATTTCTACCTTTAGGCCGAGAAAGGGGACAGTGTCTTTCATTGGAAAAGTATTTTCATAAAGAAGTCTGATAAATTATATTTGAATTCTTCTAAGTCCATAGTCTTATATGCTGATGCGAATTGTTGTTTGTATCTTCTTTTTGATGATAATCCATACTAATATAGGATACAGCAGTTATCATTTATGGTAGTTTAAACAATGTCAATTTGATGCAAATAATGATTAAAAGTGTCGATTCACGATACATGAAAAGCGGCAGTACTATGTATGCGGAGAAATAGGAGCGATAATGTCAATCTGCATCCTTAAAATATACATTGTCAAAGTAATTCAATATCTAGATAAAACTGCCCGTCTTCCACTACTACATAATTCATAACCAATTCTGCATTATAGCAATGCCAACGAGGAAAGAGATATTCAGATCAACATAATTACCAGTTTAATGTAACTTTACAGGACTTGAAACAAAACATATTTTTATCGAATTAACAACATTTACTTGTCATTGATGAGCAATGACAATATATGTAGAACATAGAATGATAACACTACTATGCCTGCATTAATGATAATATTTGCAGCATTAAATGTAAGTTTACTTTTCTAATAAGACAAATCCCACAATAAAGAGGTGATATCAACAGTAAATGTCATCTGGGTAAAGGTTGTTTTTCTTTGACACACACCATATCATGATTTAATACGATAAGAAAGCATTAAATATAAAAATAAACTAAACAAAGATTTTAAGATCATAATGTTCGTGTTTACTTTTCTTGTCTTTTAGCTTGGTATCTAGTCAATACAAACAGCAATTCCTATAGCCATATTTCTATCTCAATCATTTGAATACAGCTCAAATATAAGATAATACATTTTATTAGTTTATCAAACTGGTCAATCGGAATTAATGCAAAGAGAAATGTTTCATTAAATGATGTGCCATAACAAAGATTTATAAGACAAAAGCTCACTGAATATAAAACTTCGAAATTTGGTTAACCTGATTGTGGAAACGTTTCATTTTTATGATGGAAAACGTAACGAATGACGAGGTTATATACATAACACATTAACTGTATATCAAGAATATGATGAGTTGGAATATTAGATTATAAGATTATGTTAAAATACAACATGATTTAACAATTAGACTTTTAACGTAACGAATGACACAGCAAGGCATTCAATCTAAATGTTGAAGATTTACCCCAAACCATTATTGTTGGCATAATAAAGCGATAATTATATTGATTTATTGTAACGGCGCACATACATGTTATGCTATTTATCGACAAACAATAGATTATATGTGAAAGCGTTAAAACATTAAATGTTTTAATATCGACCAGCGATACAAAAACGAAATAGTTAAAAGTAGCACGCAAGATGGTAACGGTATCATATAAAGCTTCTCGATCAATGGGGAATGAAAATATGCATAGTAATGAAGACGGATGAAAAGATATTGAACATAATTGATGGTATTTACAAGACAGAAAAGTACTCTAGGTGATGGCCTAAAAGTAATAGTTTAAAATAAAGATTTACTTCCTTCAAGAAATCTATAATGCGAGTGATATTTTTAGCACCAATAGTTCCTTCATTTCATGCAGATTATAATACTTATCACGCTTAAGTTGCATATAGAAACACGCCAAATGGTTCATTGCACATAACGCACTATGGTGGATCTTCACCTCTTAGTAAGTTTAAGTGGGTTATGTACGTATGACCAATTAAACTTATTACAATGATTACCTCATCTCTACGGATGGTTGGTTCGATAGGAAGAGTACATTCTCCAAGGGTTGATTTGATGGCGTGAAGTTTGTCATGTTATTCACTGCATCATTCCACGATGCCTGAAACCTTTGGCTTAAATACTCGTGGATACGAGGTTTAAAATCATTATTCGATATTTTAAAATCAGATGGTTCTTGAGATAGGGCTATTTTAGTAGCGTGATATGCTTTTTCATTATCTTTACTACCAATATGGCTAGGTAACAAATATTATATGCTATTGTGGTAGGTACTCAACTCAGTACGTTAGTCAGCAGATTGATTAGCAATCGGTTCTTCAGTTTTCTATTCTATAGTCACTGATGCACTGTTAGTGAGTCACAGAAGATTGATTGATTGTTTTTAAAAGCTCACCTCCACTTTGGGATATTTATTGCCAGACAATACGTCATATGCATAAACGTTTAAATAAGGAGCAGCAGAGAGGATGAATCTCACAACATTTTCAGACAAAAATCGATTGAATCCTTAAAACAAAAAATAGAGCCTTCCTTCGAAATCTCATATTTTAACCCAAACAAAATAAGTCTCCATTTGGCAAACGGAGACTTTACGATTTTTCAATCAATTTTGGTCACAATGTTGTTGTCATTCATCCTCTCTGCTGCTGGAAGTCAGTTCTGGTTAACAAAAATAATAAATGATTTTAATCGAATATTTGATCGAGTCCTTAGGATCTCACAAACAGACTAATCGCTTACACCTCCTCTTGTAGATCAATCAAATTATTTGACTGGTCTGTGAGTTTGAAATTAATTCTGGTTAGCGAATCATTATGACACCGCATATTGACTGGATTAACCGGAGACTCAATTATTAAATATCCTGGAGGGGCTATTGGTGCAAACGAGTATAGAATATATCCTTGCTGAGCTTGATTTGATCGTTCGAGATTAATTTGATAGCTTCCTTCGATAACATCGCATACTAAATTGAGCGCAATCACTGAGGATATATTCACGTTGAACGGAGCGATATGTCTGCCGCCATCATCTGGATCATTATTGTGAGTCAGGATTAATAATTTTTTCACTAGTTTCCTTTTCCATGCGTCGTAAATTGTTTTAAATCCAATATCAATGATGTAGTTAAGATGTTTCTTTAGTTTTGATACGTTATATCCGGGTAGTTTAAATGTTGGAATATCTTCAATGGGGATATTATATTTTTTTGCAAATCTTATTCTCGATGAGGGGGTTTCATCATCGAGTATAACTTGAATAATTCGTAAATTAAATTTTTCCATATCGTCGATGATTTTATTGCATGTTTCTACGACGCTGATATATTCATCTCGGGTGAGAGAGCCGGATTTAAGAGATATTAACAACAGTGAAAAATCATTATTCATTGCTGTGAAATTTTTAATAATTTCAGGTTCGTTAACAAAATGATACCCCTGATCTGGTCCACCCCCCACCCTAGGTTCGTATGCTAACCCAAAAAACTCTATAGCTATACTGTACTCTTTATAACTTTTTATTGGATTATCAGGTTTTATTTTGTCTGTGACATAATCAGATTTTTTAGGTTCGGGTGATACAACAACGGTTTCCTGAGGTGGGTTTTCAGGCCATCCTAGTACGGTTCTAATAGAACTCTGATAGATATCTACGACGTATCCTTCTGTGCTTATTTCAATTGCGGATGATAGCGTCGGCTCATGAACCGTTATAGCGATTTTTGATTCTTTTCCAGTAATCGATTTTATTCTACGCGCGAATTCATTATTGATTTGTTCGATTTTGGTATGACCCTGTTGGTATCGAAACAACGTTCCAGTCTGGAGTCCCGTCTTCTTTATTCTTATTCGCGAGCACCAAGGAATTATTGGGTTGTTGACTGTTAAATGCTACCGATCTGATATTAGGCCAACTGTGATACACTCGTAGTTTTGCTAGTGCTATCTCCTCCACGGGGACTGGGCTAGGGAAATTCACACTGAATTCAGGATTCGTTGATGTTATTGATATCATGCTTGTTTGTACTGGGTTCGTGTTCTCCACTATTTGTTGAAGTAATTCCATCGGTGTTGTCATTGTTATTATACTCATGTTGTCGCTCTAATTTTGATATCGCGGAATCATAAATACTGACCATCACTGAGAACTCAGTATCTGATATCGTTGAGGTTATTTAGATCATTCTGGTTTTTGGGTTTGTGTTTTCTAATTCCATCGGTGTTGTCATTATTATTATACTATTGTTATCGCTCTAATTTCGATATCGCGGAATCGTAAATACTGACCATCACTGAGAACTCACTATCTGATATAATTGTATTATCGAGTGACGAGGATATCATCGAAGATAATTGCGAGTATGCGGTTGATACAGTATGAAATTGAATTAAGTAATCTTGCAGTTTACTCTGGCTGCATGATGATATCTTTTTTATGATCCCGGTTGATATACCCGCGATTGTAGCCGCCGCAGATATGCAAATTGGAACTACGACCGGGGCAATCATTGTAACCGATGCAAGTATTATTCCTGCGCCAGCGAGAACGCTTGACACAGAGTACACAGTAATATCAATAGCGGTGATTCTTCGTCGGTATTTTTTTATGTTTATTTGATACTCCTCGGCGAGGGTTTTGAGTCTAGTTTGAAATTCTCTGACTTGATAATAGCGACATTGCGTTGATGAAATCATTTTTATTTTAAAAACACTAGCGTTTTCAATTGTGAAATCCTTCGGATTTTCTTTTCAATTTAGTTATTTACTTAAATCCGCTATGAATTCCACATACCATGTTACTGAAACCCTAACCAAATTTTTATCAGTAGATGTTATCGTGAACTTTTCCGTTGTATCCTTGTCGATGATCGTTGAAATCGTATTGTTGACCCCGGATGAACTCGACGATGATATATTAAATTGAATTGGTGTTACCAGCGTTAATCGATAAATACCCCTGACAGTTGCTGTGATTTGTAAAGCGTTAGATGTAGGTGTCCACTCAAATGCTCCAGATTGAAGTGTGAATACGTTATTTCTTAAGCTATCATAAGGAATTTTTATTTCATCGAATCGTGTAGTGATGTTATCTAGAGTTGTTTTAACATCTTCGGGTCTAGTATTTCGTTTACCAAAGAATTTATCAATGATTTCAACGGTTCTGAGGACGAGTGTTCGTACTGTGTTAAAAAAACTTGTATGAGCATCATACTCAGATCGTAGCTTTGCTAAATTGTCGATTGCGGTTTTTATCGTTTCAATATTCGGTTTGGTCACTGGTGGAACGCCAAGAAACTCTTGTAGCGGTTGATTGAATTTAACAATGGTGTCATCGATTCTGCTGAAGTTTTCTCGTAGTGCGACAAAAGCAGCTATATGAGCATCATACTCAGATCGTAGCTTTGCTAAATTGTCGATTGCGGTTTTTATCGTTTCAATATTTGGTGTGGTCACTGGTGGAACACCAAGAAATTCCTGTAGCGGTTGATTGAATTTAACAATGGCTTCATTGGTTCTGCTGAAGCCTCTTCGTAGTGCGTTAAAAGCATCTATATGATTATTATACTTAGATCGTAGCTGTTCTAAATCGTCGATTGCGGATTTTATCTTTTTAATATTCGGTGTGGCTACTGGTGGAACACCAAGAAACTCTTGTAGCGGTTGATTGAATTGAATAAATTCATCGCTGAGTGTTTTTAATGAGTTTGCTGTGTTATCTACTGTTGTTAGTTTCTCTGTGACCGTCGAAACAAGTACACCTGGTTTGAGTTTACCATTCTGAAACAGCGCAATAGCGTCATCGGCGGCGTCATGTTTTCGTGTTAAAATGTCATCCAACGACACATTACTGGATTTCAATTTACCCTGGCGATCTTGAAATACAACTATTTCGTTCGGGTCAACACTTGTTAAGTTCAACGTCTCAGCGATTTCATCTTCGATTATTTTTTTTATATCACCCGTTGCAGTGCCATCGGGTTCGGGTTTTTTCAGCGCTGATAGAGGTCTTCCCCAAATATCAATCATGTTATTGTGAAACTCTCTCTCTCTCTAAAAAGCGATTGCTGGTGTATTCATTTACGACAATGTGTGATGGTTTTCCCCTTGGGTTACCCAAATAGTTAGAAATAGCGTCAAGTACATTTAATACTTCGCTGCCACATATTGGTGGATCATTCATTTGTTGTGTTGGTAGCGTAGAATACCAAGTCTTCATTGGAAAAGTTTTTAAGCGGTTTATATAACGCATAAACGCTTTTGGCGGTGCTAATCCATATGAATCAAAATAGACAATCCCACGTGGACCAATAGCGTATGCAACCCAATGAGTTCCAGGTCCGGTGCAGTTATCGAGATTAATGACACCTGTTTCAACGCTGTTTGGTTGTGTCGGCAACTGATCGAGATTTTTAGCAGCATTGAGTAAATCAAAATTGGACATTGGCGTGAAATCCGAAGGATTTCCAATCGAAGATTTTTGAGTTAATAAACCGGTCCAAGTCTTAAACCCTTTCCGCTGTACCACGAATACGGGGTTCCTGGTAGTCTCAGGCCTTTTCCGCTGTACCACGAATACGGGGTTCCTGGTAGTCTTAGACCCTTTTCCTTTTTTTTTATAACCCTGCCCAGTTGCCTTTTTTAGTGCCATTCCTGCCGCGGTACCAACAGCCCCTAACGCTGCCGCTTTAGCCACCGCTGGGGCTGCTGCCGCAATCAACGCTGGTAACGCAGCAAACAACGGGAATATACCGCCTGTTTTAATCATATTTTCGATCGCAGCCGCAGAAAGAGTAATCTGAACACCCTTTTTTGCTACTAGTGCATCATTGAAATGTTTTATTTGACGAGTTGTCAGCGATAATTTATTTGCCCCACCAGTCATTTGATTAGGTTTCAACGTGATTGTGGTTCCGCATTTTTTAGCCGATTCTGATTGCAATTTCTTGACTTGACCGGGAGTTAACGCAACACTAATAACACTATATGACATTATACATAATAGATTGATTCTAAATCGTTTACAATTTCAATCAAAGATTTTCCACTGGTGCATCTACCACTCTCATTCTTCCTCCAACACCTTCGAGTAGCATTGATTTATCACTGAGAATGACAGCAACCGCTCTGTAATTAATAATACCCCCAGGACGGGTTACACGGGCTCTAAAGTGTATATCAAGGACAGATTGTCTCATCAAATCGAGATGTTCCAATGAAAAGTAATAAATCGTGCAATATGATTTTGACCGTAATCAAGTTGTACATCCTCAGATGGTTCCTGCTGTCCGTTTATTTTCAGCGAGACTTCTCTAACACCTAACTGATCAAATATCATATGGCTGCGTTGTTGATTACCAACTCGTTCATTATTCTGTAACGCTACAAATATATGACGTGGAGCTGAAACGCCTTGTTTTGATGCCAGGTGCCATGTGAATATATCATCGATATTATCCAGTTTAATATCCGTAGTCACTGATAACCAACTCAACAACGACTTTCCTCCTTGATCCATAAATGACAGTAATCGCCCTTCTGCTGTGATTGATGGAGTTAACACTGGCATCCACAATGATAGTTTTGTTATTTTAACTTTACCCTCCGGGACACCAGCATCACTCCAGATTGCATCATTATCAGTACCCTTTCGCACAAGCGCCACTGTATGCTTCGCTCCATAAATAACCTTTCGGACGTTTCTACAGAATCCAAATATATGATGCAGTGGAATCGCGCATGAAAACTGTCGACGCTGTCCTTGTAACGTTAATACGCGTGTTGCAAACCCTAGGTTGTAGTTAGTGATATTATTTATGACATCAAAAGTACCAGCTGGTCTTGTATATCCGGCTGGTGCCGGATCAACTGCGGTAGCTTGTGTTGCCTTTACTCTAGAATACTGGACGTGTTCAGGGTGATCAGTAATATCCTTAAAAAACATCATAGATGGACCCGCTGATCTTGTATAATCATCAGAATATCTCGCTAACCCTATGATATTTGTGGCAACATCAACATCACGGTCAATGGATTAAATTTCTTTTCCATCAATGAGATATCTAGCGGTATCAAATAACGCCATGATACTTTTATTGACAAAACCAACTCGGATAGTTGGGCTAATGTCATATGGTGGATCATTATGAACAGCATCATTTGTTACGAGTTCACCTTCGATTTCGATAAACGCTTCACAAGGCAAAAAGTATTTACTGGTATCATGAACTTGAAGTTCAATTCGCGATCGGAGATCGGGTTGTATTGCGTGATAAGAATAAAATTGAAAATCGCGTACAGAATCATCCTTGCCAACTGGGGCATCCATATCAAACGCTGGATCAGGTGACCTTTTGAACATTTATTCTATTTATCAGAGTCTAAATCGTGAAATCGTAAACGATTTTCACCGTAGGATTTTCATCGTCGTGTTTTTTTAAAGCCACTTCCCGCTATCATGTTTGCTATCATGTTATTTTGGTCACTTGGAGTCACCAACGACGCTAGTTTTTCATCTACTGCGTTATTTATAATTTTACTAACACTTGCAGGCATTTCCGCTGTAGACGGTAACGGTTTCTTTGAAGATCCTTTGGATTTCCTCCGTGATTTCGCTAATGATGTTATTTTATTCTTCGCGGCTGAAAACGCTTTTCCAGCGAAATCTCCAACAGCACTAATACCCTTATCACGAATAACATCAATGGCTTTCATTGATAATTGTTTAGCCAACGGCATCACTTTTGGAGCCATTCTCGCAAATAACCCTGCAATTGTATAACCTAAACAATCTCCGTAGTATGCTCTATAAACTGGAAACCATGAATTAACTACATAGACGGGGATTGGTTTATCATGATTGTAGTGTATGATCATTATTTGAATTGTAAACAATTTTTCAATTGTAAATTTCAGTCCCGGTGATTAATCACTGTGATACCCACTTTCCACTAACTCGCCAATGAAATCTCGATATGTGCTAATATCCATGATACCACCTTGAAATAACCGTCTACAAATATCAGCTGCTTCATTAATTATTTCCGGTGAGTTATTTCCAGCTCGGAACCCTCCTACAAGAACTTCTAATCGTGATATATCACTGATAACACTATCAGGACAGGTCCCACTGGAATCTTGCAATCCACTTCCGCTATAACCAGTTGCTTCATCCAGTTTTTCTTCATCCGTGGGTTGTAAATAATCAAGAGTATCATCATCATCATCATCATCAGGTGGTAGTTGTTGTTGTTTTTTAGGAGAGTAGAATACTTTCTTTGCAGGTTGCTGTCGCTTTCCTTGCAGTTTTTGCGGTTTTTGTTGTTGTTTTAGTTCTTCAAATTGTTTATACACTATAACCACCGCATTAATATATTCAATGTATGATGCACTATCTGTCTTAATTTGACTTGTTTTAGTTTTGATTTTATAGAATAAATCAGCCCAGTGAGTTATATTTCTAACATATTTATGATGTTCTGGTTTCAACATTTTTTTTCTGTTTTCATAAGTCGTAACAACAAGCGCAGGAGTTTCTGTTGGATCAGTCCCATCAATTGCTGTTAACCCTTCCTCGTTAAATCTCACGTGTAAATCATCTACTGTTCTTTTTTATTCTATTTTTTGTATAGCCTGTTTTGTTTGTTCAGTTTTCGCTGCTATTTTTTCGAGTTCACCGATAACAGATTTCCCCGTCTCGGGAACATCTCCCCGTATAGCACGCTCTACCCATTTCGTTGCTGTGGTTACTGGTTTAAACAATTCTTCAGATCCCTCAGCAAAATCAGTCTGAAGACTCTGTCGTTGTTGCAGTTTATTACTTACAGAGTCGCGAATTGGTATAAATCTCCTAATTGCGTCTAGTCGTTCACGAGCCAATCTAGTTGTCAATGCTTCATTGACCATTATTTGAAATTGTAAAATATTTTTCAATTGTAAAACAATTTTCCCGAACCTGACCTAACAGACGAAAACACTTTTCAGTTAATTCGACACGTCGGATGATTTTTAACATCACCGTGGAAGTATTTAACAGCTCTATCATCGATGAGGAAAGTCACATAATTGCCATAAATAAAATAATAATGTGACTTTCCTCATTCTGAACCGTCCATCAATTTTTTATTCACTGATTTTGACATTTTTAATTAAAAAATGCTAAAAAAAAATGAAAATCTCTTTTTGAGGGTCAATCAATCAAAAAACGACAAAATCTCTTTGAGGGTCGGTCACGGTCAAAATCGTTCATTTTCTTGAATTAACGCTCGTAGGTTTCTAACTTTAGAATTGATATCGTTTTTCAATTCGTATTCGTTACCTAATTCTTTTCGTATTCCCTCTACGATAGTATATAACGGGACAAACACACTTACGTCACTGGAAAATGAAAGAGAGTCCCGAATAGAATTCTGAATTTTTTTAATTAACGCGTATTTCTTTGGCAGCATATATTTGTTAGTGTTAACTCCGTATTCTATATCCTGAAAATCCGACATGATTTGATCAGGATTCAAACCATCTGATAGTTTGATATCCTGACTTTTCAATTTTGCAATTTCATCAATAATGCTATTCATTTTTTCAGGATTCATATTCTATGATAATTACATATTTCTAAATGAAAAATATAGCGTATCAGACATAACTAAATCGAGTTTTCTGTCCGGTCTCTTTTGAAATCGCCGATCGATAAATTCCCTCTGCAACATTTCGTACTGAGGCACTACAAATATTGAAATACCCACTGGCTTCATATATCGATTGAAATATCTTTTTTTCGTTAGTTGTTGTATTCAAAGATTTTACGGGTCTCGCTTTTTTCGAGCATTTTCCAGATTTTCCTCGTTTCAAATTTTCACTTTGAGTAACAGCCTGTAGATTTGATAAAGAATTATTCTTTGGATTGGAATCTTTATGATCAATAACAAAACCATCATTGATCAATCCCTGGAAACATTCTTACACACTTCTGTGATTAAGGTATCTCTTCTTTCCAGCGCAAAACCTCAAATACCCTTGATTACTCACAGCACCAACAGGTTTCTTCAGTCTACGGTTTCTTACAATACCATCACTGGATGCTTCATAATTTGTAATCACAGGGTGTGGTCTGAATTCTTGGTTCATTTATATACTATACTATTGTTTGTCTTATTCATTGTTTGGTCTAATAATGAATCTTTCAATGTAGTTTTGAGGGGTTCTTATGATTTTATCCTTGATACTGACTTTGTCAGCGTCAAGGACTCTGTCAATGACTCTGTCGCTGACTTTGTCAGGGACAGTGTCAGAATTTTTGATTGAAAATCCATTTTTGATTCTTTTATCATAATAACGCTTCAACTCCCTGTATCGCTTTCCACCACAACCGATACACAATTGCGATTTTCCCCTGACCCCAACCCCACATCGTATACAAGCTAACGGACCAAGGCTTCCACGTCGAAAACTTTGCATATGATACCCACGGAATTCATTTCTGCATGATTTGTTACACGGTGTCGTTGATCCAATCATGAGCCATTTGCAGTGATTCATTATACATAAATCTTTCATTTAAATGCTTGTTTTTATTATAGTATGGAGGAGTTCAAGAAATTATCGAAAATTAAGCCTTGGAAAAAAGTTAAATTCAATCTCGATAATGAGTTCAAGAGATTATCGAAAATTAAGCCCTGGAAAAATGTTAATTTTAATCTCGATAGAGTCTCTGATACACCAAAACGTCTAATCGGTGATAGAACTATACTGGGTAAAATCAGGGAGTGTTTTAATGAATTCTACCGAGATGGTGCAGCACACTGTTGGTCGACATTTCGAATTATTGATGAAGATGTCAATGTACCGAACATCGATGCTACCATGAACGATGAAAGAGCAGCTGAGATAATTTCACATCTTGGCTCGCCAACGGGCTGGAAATCCAAGGGATTTTCATTGCAAAGTAATTCTCAACAGAAGTATTTTTTCAGAATAAAATTCATTATCGAAGTAGAAGGCAAATGGATTATCAGGGATAAATTTGAACCAATCCTTAGGGATAAAAAAACTGTCATTGTGAGTAAAGATTTCAAACCAGGAATTCTAACTGGAATCGACAAACCATACTACGAGAGATCTTATCCTGTAACAGCAATCGTTTATGGAATATATCCGTTAAATGATAAACCCGATTTTGCAAAACTAGCTTCTATGAAATATTCTAGTTCACTGAATTGTGTAGCAACACGGGTAATGGAACACTTCACAAATGCATCCCGAGGAAATAAACTAACTGATCTGCGACGTAGGAAAATAACCGAATGGGAACTGACAGTGAAACAGCACGGTGCAAAGATTTCTGATATAGCTAAATTAGAAACATTATTAAAATTCCCAATATCAGTAACGACAATAACCGGGGAAGTATTACACGAACCGAAATATAAATTACAAGGGGCGCCAATACAAATTATTGATCATAACGAACACGCGTGGACACCTGCAGTAACAATATTTCCACGAGAACGAATCGTGAGATATATCCCCGAGGAGTTCGTCGGGGATGTTTTCTATGAAGAGAAATTATTCGATGCTATTCATGCGTTGTGTAAAGATGATCCTGTGTCAGTGTGGTTACTTAGTAGTGCTGGTTCCGAATCAGGATTCGATCAATTTGTAAGACCAAATGGTGAATTAGATCGCGTTGAAGAGTTAGATACTAGAAAGAGAAAAATTGCTAATAATTTTTCACCGGAGAGTTTCCATGAAAAATTATTAACGGATAGTTTTACTATTCCATCAGTGGTAGCTCACTTTGCAAGAGAAAAAAACTCATGTCGTCCAACACGAAGTGATTTTCTCGAGGACGTTAAATTGAGCTGCGTCGCATTTGGTCATGGAGGACTGTGGAATACAAAATACTCACGTGATGGTATGATTTCAATTGATATATCCGCGTGTTATCCTGGAAGTTTTCTCGGGTATGGGGAATGTAGTAACTATTTTAAACGATTTGGACACCCCACGCATGAAATGACTCGTGTTGCGATTAATGGTCCATTGCTTGATTTTGATTTAACTGGATTCGCTCGTGTGATATCATTCGAATTAGCTACAGAGTTACATCCGTGTAGTTATTTTTGGCTTGGTAGACACCTATCTGAAAAACACTGGATGCCAATAGTGCTATTGAGATATATGATCGATTGTGGTATGCTAATATCGTTGATTGTTTCCGAAGCTATTATATGCTATCGAGCTCAGAAAGAAGTTTGGCTACCACAACCCGATCTAGATAGAATAATTAGCGAACAGCGAAAACAATTTCCTGATTTCAATGAAGAACAAATCATGAATTTGTCTAAGGAGTTATTTGAAATTAAAAAAGAACAAGCAAAGGATTTTGGACGAAGAATAATCGGTAAATTTACCCAGGGTGGAAAATACGACAATGCAAAATATTCTTCGCGGTTGGTCATAGACGTCGCTGAATACAATTTTATTGTAACGGATTTAACGAAACAGGGAAAACTTGTATCCCGTAAAGATGCTTTTCTATCCAATGGTGAGAAATTAGGTACGGTTGTTACCTACTATGATGGATATAATTCCCAGTACACACATTTGAGAAGTTCTATGCTAGCCTATGCTTCTATTAATCTATTTTCGATGATAAATAGATTTCCTAATACCGCGGTTAGAGTAGCCACTGATTCGATCTATATACACAATAAATACAAATCAGCTGTAGCGGCATTCACAGATCCCGAGGAAAATTGGGGGCGTTGGCGATTTAAAAAGGAAACACTACATGAGTATTGTAAATCCGCAGACGTTACCATGGATGATAAATATCTTTCATATAACCGTATTGAAATTCAATCAGAATTTTCTAATGCACCACCGGTATCTGATCCAATATGTAGATATAAGACAGTTTATTTAAACGGTTGTGGTGGGTCAGGAAAGACAACTCGTGCAATTGAATTATTTCGTCGGTCAACCATGATTGTGCTAACACCAACTCACAGACTCGCCAGAGAAATGATACAACGAGGGGTAAATGCCTGTACTTATCACGGTTTTTTTCGATGGAAGGGTGACAAATGGACTCCTGATCGAATGGGTGATAAATTCATTCCTGAAATCATAATTTGGGATGAAATATGCACAGTGTCATTAGATGTATTACAAACATTTCTTGAATGGTTGTTAAACAAAAACACAAAAGTCGTCATGTGCGGTGATCACGGTCAACCAACACCATTTATCGGTGCATCCCCACATGAATGGCTAAAGGGTTTTGTAGACTATTATGAAGAAATTAACACTGATTGTAGATCACTTGATGAACGATTACGAGAATTCAAAGCGCTAATTGGATTACAACCGGATAGAATCCAGTGTGAAATAGCCCGTGAGGTGATTTCAGAGACTCCAATGAATGATTTTTGGGAAACGTGGAGACCAAACGATTTGATAATTGCAAGTAGAAAAATAGTCAGAGACACACTTCAGATGAAGTTATTTGAAACGCATAAAGAAAAATTTGCAACACTTCCAGTACCGTTGTGTTATAGGCCTTCGGATACACGAAAACAGAATATAGAAGTTGATATTCCAGGACAGCGTGAAAAACAAATTCTCGTATTAAATGATATTGTGCTGGTTGATATCAGCGTCGTTGAAGATGCATTGCGTGCTAATAAATCCCCATGGACGCTAGAATACGCAGCGACGATACACTCCTCACAGGGATTGACTATCACAGACACAATTGTTTGGATGGTGGATAATCGCATCGAATGGTCGAATTTAGTCTATCTCGCAGTATCCAGAGCACGAAAAATAAATCAGCTTAGAAGAATTGTCCTTGAGAATCCTAATGACAATCAGAAAAAAACTTTCTGGTTATAAACAGCAGGATAAAAAAAATAATAGAGAATTTGATATTGATGTTGAATTAATAATGACGTTGAAACAGCAACCGAATAATCACTGCGTGAGTTGCAATTGTGTAATGAATTGGTGTTGGTCAGATAGGGATTCTCGACAATTTACCGTGGATAGAAAAAATAGCAGTATTGGGCATACAAGAGATAATGTGATGCTAACATGTCTTGAGTGCAACAGGCGCCGGGGTGCCAGCACAATGCCTCTGGGGGGTGCTAGTTAAGACCCCGTGGTGGTAATTGTGTATCCTCGGGTATTACTTGCAGTTGTTGTCGAGTAAATCCTCGTTGAGGGGCAGTTGAATCCAGTCTATAGATTGCTGATCTACCAGTTGATCGTGTTATGCCGGATATTTTATGCGCGGTAACACTCCAAATAGGATCAGTAGCCCTTTTTGTGCCACCTTCCAGCTCTCCTGGCTCGTTTAAATACATACATACATAAGAGTGACATTACTACCAAGAATTGGTTGGGAAATCTAGAATCCTCTTGTGAAATCCCTTGAATTTCCATTTTAGGTATAGACTTCTTTTTAATCGCGTTGATAGGTTTCATGTGAATTGTTCTAGTAATCTCATTATTCAGTGCGGTAATCACAGCTGGTAACCTTTTGACCCATTCACGGGATCGCTTTTCATGGATGAATTATTTTGCGTATTGATATCCAAATAACCGCTCAGCAAGAGTCCGAATAAATCGTTCTACAATTGCCTGATCGCGATGTAACGCAGTATGCCCCCGTCTGATGGTGACATTGTGATGTTTCATTGTACATGCAACCACACCCTGAAATTCCTTGCCAGGATCAACTTGTAATAGATTCGGCCAACGCAGAGGACCCTTTCGATAAATCCTTTCAAATGCAGAAGCCACATCAGTGGCTGCCTTTGTTTTTAACGGCTCTGCTTGTTTGTATCGACTCGCAACATCAACTACGGTTAGCGCGTATTTGTAACCGTTGTCATGAGGTAAAAATAATATATCAGCCTGATGAACTTCATTAGGGACAGTCACATCAAAATGCGAGTAATTAATTTGTTTAGGCGGTGGTAGATAAATTTGCCATATCGCCTGTTTGGATAACCAATTAGCCGCAGTGGTTTTTTT
The DNA here is from genome assembly GCA_030141615.1 of Unio pictorum. NCBI lineage: Eukaryota > Metazoa > Mollusca > Bivalvia > Unionida > Unionidae > Unio > Unio pictorum. The sequence goes on along the minus strand of JARLTB010000161.1, from coordinate 2,783,388 downwards.
CTTTTTTGCAGCGCTAACGAGTTTATTGATTGCAGCGCTACCCCTCCAGTATCCCCTTGGAGAGTAGTAAATAGATTCCATGTTGTTATTAATTACCAGCACCTAACATCAATTTACCTTTCATAGCCGATTTTATCAAAAATGAAGCCAATTTTTCTTTGAAGGATTTATCAGGAATAGCATTTAATGCATGAATTAATTTCACATCTGCAAGATGTCTGTGTTGCAAATTATTGCTTTTATAAGCAACATCATGAAGGTGACAGGCCTTATCAATGGCGTTTATTGGTTCTTCACCACGTCGATGTTGGTTTTGATCATCACGTCTGATATCAAGTCTTATTCCCGGTCCACAATAACTATACCCTGGAAGGTGTTTTTCTCCTGAATACTTTGCCCATGGGGTTCCAGGGAGTTTAGTTAGCTTGGTTGCGATATCACCTCCTCGTTTTTTTAAAATCATCATTTCCTGCATATCTCATAGAAACAAATCTAAATTTCTTTGTACCACCACATTGTACGCATTTACCAGAAAGCGCTGATCGGTTATTTTTGGTTGTAATCGTCGTCAAGTCATCTGTGCCAGTACGCGTTTTACACTTCACACAATATAGATCCATAATTTATTTATAGAAATATGGATATAATTGATTTTTCAGCGACTAAAGCAAGAGAACCGGTTAAGCATCATGCAGCGCTACCAAACTCTATCCGGATGATTATAATCGGGCCATCTGGATCCGGCAAGACGCAATTGTTGCTCAATTTAATAATGAGATGGATGAAGTGGGATAAGTTGTATTTAATTGCCCCTAGCGTAGATGATCAACGATGCTATGAAGTGATAAAGGATTTTAATGAAAACGCTTCAGAAATTAAAGGCTAGAACGTCGTTGATTTTATAACTGATATTGACGAGGCACCATCAGTAGAAGATCTCGATGGAAGTATCAACAATTTAGTCGTATACGACGATGTAATGTTAGACAATCAAAAAAACCCAGCTAGGATATTTTCCCGAGGCAGGTATAAAAGCACGGACGTGATATATGTCACTCAACGCTACACACAGATTCCAAAAGTGATTAGAGATAACTGCAATTTATTGTGTATATTTAACGGAGTTGATAATCATACTCTTAGAAATATTTGGCAAACTTGTTGCTGCGGTGATATGGATCATAATCGATTTAAAAATTTCTTTAGCGTAGCTCAGTCAACCCCGTACGGATTTGTAACAATAAATTTAGCAGACCCTCGGACACGATATCGTATCGGACTGGATCAAATATTCGGTTAAAATCATTTATTATTTTTGTTAACCAGAACTGAACTTCCAGCAGCAGAGAGGGTGAACGACAACAACGTTGCGACCGAAATTGATTGAAAAATCGTAAAGTCTCCGTTTGCTAAATGGAGACTTATTTTTTTGGGTTAAAATATGAGATTTCGAAGGAAGGCTCTACTTTTTGTTTTAAGGACTCAATCTATTTTTTTCTGCTGCTTATGGTAAAATATATAAAATTAACCAGTGATATAAAAAAACTAAATAGTTGAAAGTAAAATGGTAAGATGGTAGTAATACAATTTGAAGCTTCTCGATCAATTGAAGATCTAAATGGTGTATGTTAATGAGGACAGATGAAAATATGCCGGTACTTACATTACATAAAAATACTCAAAGTGATATAATACAACTTATAATTTATATTATATGTTTACTTCCTTGAAGAAATCTGAAATACAAGTGATATTTATTATATCAGATTTTTTTCCCATCGTGTAATGTAAAAAGTACTTTTGGTTGTTTAAAGAGCCAAAGAGGTGTTTTAGAAACAATCATTTATTGAATTGTAGAAATATCAATTTTGTTAATTTCAATGATATTCTGAGGCCAAATGAAGGTATGATATTTGACTTGTTTTCGACAAGGTTTTGCATTTGGGTTGAAAAACAGTCGAAAATGCAGGATTCAGAGAGATTGATACTAGTTTGAGAGCATACTGTGCTTCATCAATTGTGTAGTTAATATATTAAATCTAGGGAGATTGAAAAGTGATCACTGCTGTAAAGGTCATCAGCGATCCTCAATTCATAGTCCAAAAGCAGCATAGTATAGCAAATTGTCAAATCCATACACGTGTATGAACCCATTCCTGGGTGTACATATGTCGATGATTTAGCATTATATCGTGACATCTGCTGTGTATGTGATTTAATCCCCATAGAATGTTAGGGATATTAAAATCCCCGAGCAAAAACAAAGGGCTCCGAAATTTTTGGAAGAATATTTTCTAATTTGTTTGATACTATGTTGGTGCTTTGTGGTATGCAAATATAGCAAAAGGTAATCACTTGATGCAGAGGAACGCTTACAGCAACGGCTTACATATTTATTTGTTAACGGATGACGCTGTGAGGACTCTATTCTTTACAAGAACAGAAAGTCCTTCTAAAGCCGAGTCGACCTTTGACTGTTTGCTGTTGACAAAGTACTGCACGATCATTGCCATTTGGAAGCAGGATAATATCATTGTAGTTGACTTTCAATCCTCGACTGATGCAATGTATGATGCTGTTCATTATAGGTTTATGCTGGATATTGTGGAGATTGTTTGGACCTTTCGCAGAGGTTATCTGTTTGGTTATTTGTCTGGAGTCTGTATAGGGTATATATTTTTGTTGCTCAGTTTTGAGGCACCCTGAGTACATGGAATAGTTTCTTCTGCCTCAATGTTCTCAATGCCTCCAGACCTGTTTTAGTGTTTGGATTAATCATTTGACCCCTCTTGCTGCTTATTTCCATGCAATTTACTTGTATTCATTGGTGAGTTCGGTGGTGGGGTGTTAGTGAAAGTTGCTTGTGTAGATGCCGCCTTCTTTCGTGGTTGGTAATGGGGTGATGTTAGTACTTTTTGTTTATTCGGGTGCATTAATCCGTTCTTGAACTTCCTTGGTTGTTTTGTGATTGTCTTTTACGAGAGTGGAAACGATTGGGCCAGGAAGGGATGATTTTCCCTAGACAAGTTTTCTGGATTCCTGATAGAGAATGTTAGATGTGTATTTTACCCTCTGAATCTCCTCCTGTTTCCAGGTATCACAATCTTTTGAAATTTGCATGATGCTCCTTGTCGCAGTTGACACAATGCGGAGTTGCTCTACAATCAGATTCCTGATGAGAATTGTCTCCGCATCGGCCGCATATTTTGACCTTTTAGCAGCAGTCGTCATGATGACCGTTAGCGTCGAAGGGGGTTGGGTGTGTATATCTCGACCTTCACTTGCCAAATACAGCTTTGATTACTTTGGGTACTGATGGTTTGTTGAAGGTGAGTAAAACTGTGTCCTACAGGTTGTTATTAGGTCTTATAAGTATCCTACATACTGCTGTGACATCTTCATTTTTCATCCATTCTATGACATCTGTATCGTTGATCCCAGCCAGGACACGACCGGGGAAGACGCCTTTGGACGTATTGAGTGTTTCCGAGCGATTGGTGTCACGGGAATATCGAGGAATGTTTTCAGTTTCATCGTCATCGCCTGTTTCACCTATTTCCTCACACATAACAAGAAAGTAAACTATAGAATTGGCCCGACTTATATCACTATGTGTCGTAAGAGGCGACTAAGTAGAGGCAACCTGTTTTTTCCGTGGGTTTCGACTCGTGTCGCGGGAGGAAAGGATCCTGGTAGTTGCAACACACTTAATTTGCCTCTACTTCTACTATATGGGTGGTCGTGAAGGGGCTGGTCTCGACAAATCGGTCTGTCTTTATTTACTTGCTCACCTTCACTATTTCTTGTATTTATATTTATACCACCATTGTCAATATATTCTATACCTTTCTCTTTTACTTGCCCAAGTTTTAGAAGACCTCGTAGAAGGAGATGTCTCAACGGGTCAATCGGGAGATAATTTTACTAACTCTTTGAAAGAAACTTCATGAGTCAATCCCAGGTAATTTTATCTAACGAATATAGGATCTGTGTATCAGTGGGATTTGAATATGAAATGTTAACTCTAATAATCATAGAAATTTCCAAAACAAAAACCAACAACAAATGTATCGTACCAAAGTATGACTCTAATTAAGAACCACGTGGCGTGGAATCATTTCCACGCTTCATGGTTATTCAGTCTAAGGATTACAAACAACAAGTTGCTGCACTGTCTTAATTTGTTAGTAACAAAAAACATTTCGGGATCCACTGGCACACCCAAAGGGTAAACAAAAATAAAATCGGGTTGCCTTCTTGTTGCGTGTAAGCGAAATGGTAAATCAGATAATATCATGAAAATGAAAATCTTTTTCGATATTTCCAGTGACCTCATTCGCCCACTCTACACTGCATTCGTCCAAAGGCGTAAAGAGCTGTCGTGACTTGGCTGGAGTCACCGACACATAAATCATTGAGGGGATGAAACATGAATGTGTCAAAGCGGTACGTAAAACACGTATTAAACTTAATAACAATCTGCAGGACACCAACACATTTGTACTTTTAACAAGCCAACAGTACCCAAAGTAGTCAACATTGGGTTTTTGCAAGTAAAACAAGTAATGGTAGAAATATACATTCCAAATTCCCTTCGATGCTATAAGTGTTAAAAATAAGGCCATCACGAAGACCAATGTTCCAAAGTCGAAATATGTGGCAGATGCGGAGACCACTCTCATCAGGAATGTGATTGTAGAGCAACTCCGCATTGTATCAACTGTCATAAGGAACATCACCCCAATTCCAAGGATTGTTATATGAATGAGATTCAGAGGGTAAACTTTACACCAAACATTCCTTACCTTTAGGTCTGAAAACTTGTCCAGGCAAAAAGTGCCTTCCTAGTCCATCTTTTTGCATATAACATCTACCCAAATTGCATTCAATAAGAACTCACAACCAAAATCACCAAACAATAAACACAAATCACAAACAAATAAGAAGCGAAGGGGTCAGATGAACTGTACAGCAGTTTTGGAGACTGTGATAGCATGAATGCAGAAGAAACTGCTTGATTTACGCAAGGTGGCTCCAAACGTATTAAAATTAAATTCAATCCCGTACTTCCTTCAGACAAATAACAACTCAAATTTCCTACGCAAATGGTCTAACCTAAATCCAAAATCGTCCGCTTAACTTTATAATGAAGTACGCCATCATACAATGGAACTGTCGAGGACTTAAAGCTAACTACATTGATGTTTTTTTGCTTTTAAATGACCACGATACTTCAGTACTATGTTTACAGAAAACATTCCTGAAAGAGACCTATAACATTACATTTAAAGATTTTTCCCTGTTTAACATACTTTCAAAACGCTAACAGGGCCTCAGTAGGAGTCTCTGTTGTTGTGAACAATAGAGCACTCCACAGAGTCATCCCTTTAAATACAAATTTACAATTCATTGCTGTAAGCGTCACTTTACATCTTGTGATTACCTTTTGCTCTATTTATTTACCACCAAACACAACCTAGTTGCACATGAATTAGACAAACTTATCTCCCATACCCTTTTTGACCCTTTAGACTCTCCATACAACTGTGGGAATTTATCGATTTTGAACAGGCTAGAGATACATCGGAGTGTTGCAATTTCTAGTGGAAGAGAGGACTGTTTGCCAAGATATAAAACTATGTGTTAAGATTATTTAGAAAGTCAGATCTCGTTTTATTTTTAAAGCGCTGAATCATAACGGGGTTGGGATTGGGCTTGATGTTGGGGTTGGGGTTATTACATTGATTTCCGGTTACGTTTAGAAAATGTAATACCCTCTTGTCTACATATCTTAGTTTATGTGTAAATCATGTTTATTACTTTCCAAGATTTAAAATAATGTGATACATTTAATTTAACTCGTTTATCTTTGAAAAGATAACTGTAAATTTTGAAGTAACTTGATCTGGCCTTACCACACCCACAGTGAAAGATTGATCTCTATGACAGATTGGAAGAAGCATGATAAAGTATGGTCTAATAAATACTTATTTCAACTAGCGCCTAGCACTTTTCGGTCAAAAAGCAATTGACATCATGGTAAATATTGTATCAGTTGGTCGTAAGCAGGTCATAGTACACCTACATGCACGTGTATGTATTCCCTACTAGCTTCCTCGTCCAGCAGGTCACAAAACATTCCTCCTTACGATTCGTGCGTTGTTATCAAGAGCATATTCTCTAATCCGGATCTCTTTGAAAACAGACTCGGTTTGTTTTTCACTCCTCTCGCGATATGACTTATATCAGCAGATAAGCGTATATTATCCGTAGGTTTTTGGTAGAGTATATCTACGGCCGTTGTGTAATCCATCCAATCCACTTCGATAGATGATGATTTGACGTTGACTGTTGGAAGGTGATTTGACAACGAAAGGACCGTCCCAGACCTGGTGTGTACCGCATGATATTCCAAAAAGACGTCTTCAGGATGATGACATTAATTAGATGCATCCAACAGCAGGAGTGTTAAATCATGGTTCACACACCCCTTCCGTTCCTTGTCAGAGAAATATAGCGGTCCAATGTTGACACTGCATGTAAGGAAAAGAGTGTTTTCCCCAGATGTGATTCAAAAGATGTAATTAGCAGATATAATGTCATAGGTACGTTGTTTCACCTTATATGCTTGTTTCGCGGTTACTGGATATTGTGTGGTGTAGCCACAAAATGAATCCTGATTTTTCTCGTTATATCTTTGGACTTGATTTTCAAAATTTGTTGTTTGATTTGTATTGCTAGGATATATTTTAGTCTGACGACCTAGGTATTTGGACTTTTTATGGCTCTTGGGTATGAGATTTAAAACTCAGCATTTGGTTGTGCAACACTCTTCAATGTTTAGAACTGTTTTTAATTTATTGGTCATCCCACGATGTCTCTGGACCTATGAATGATGGGAAAGTTTTCAAACCGACCAAACGATGAGAGAGAGAGGTGGTATCGTTACTAATTGATAGATTGATTGAATGTTAACGGCGCAACATAAAATCGGTTATATTTAAAAACGTTTAGAAAAGGTATCGAAATGATAATAATAAAAAAACAGTTGAAAGTAAAACGGTAAGACTGTAACGGTAGAATATAAAGCTTCACGATCATCAGGGTGTGAAAATGGCATATGCTAATGAAGACGGATGAAACATGTTAAAAAAGGGAATGAATTTACTGTATATAATGTTATCTAGGTAATGGTATAAAAGGTAGAGTTTAAAATCTATAATGCGAGTGATATTTATATTATAAAAAGTTCCTTCATGTCAAGCATATTATAATACTTCACACGGGTAGGTTGCAGGTCAGAAGATATCGCTAGTAAGCAGAAAACCGACTGATCTCTACTATATTATTATTCTTATTCTTATATATATATATATATATATATATATATATATATATATATATATATATATATATATATATATATTAAAATATCTCAATTATCTCTTGTTGGTTCGTCTTTTCACTTTATGTCAATTCCACATCACTTTTCATTCGACGGTATGTGAATGGATGAGCTTTTATATTAACCATGTGTTTATAGTGCTCTCCTTGTTTCATTAAAACCAGCTTTTATGTTTAAATAATAAGTGTGTATTATATTGATTAAATAAATGTGAAGAAACATAAAACCAAGAAAAGGAACCAATGACCTTATCAATATGCAAAGGTAATTGTAAATACGAAAATGTCCAAAGGACTCTCTCTCCCTGTGACTTATTTAATGTGAAGAAACCGAAACTGAATAATGGAAACAATCAATTTATCAATATGCGAAGATGATTAGTCACAAAAGGCATAGAGCCATATGTTGTAGCCGACCCACCTGGGGATTTAAAAGGCTCATTCAGATGTGCATTATCTAGAAATATCTTTTTCGGCCAATAAAATGAATTGAAAACATGTGATAAATCTTGCGGACTCCGAAAACACCAGACAACGTTGTTTCATGAGCTATAATATGAATATTACGTAGATATAACTTAGCAACAGCAATATCATAACATGCGGACCAGACATCACCAGTGGGAACATGAGACGGCTTCCATGTCCACACAATTATCACAGTTTTATCAACATAAGTTGATTGCTGTGTGGGTTCAGTTTTGCTAGGACCCTTCTAAAACAAACAGGAGATCTCAGGATAATGTTCATGTGAGACATATATTGATTGTCTTTTACTACCTTGATGATTACCCGTCGCTGTCGCAGAAGTGACTTCTTTACCATTAAGACCATTAAGAGTATGTATTTTTAACAAGACAATGACCTAGCTGGAGATAAGGCTGTGTTTAATTCACTTGGTTAACTGGGTCGCTTGATGTAGTCACGACGTTGGTCCTCTTGATAATGAAATCCCTGATTTGTATCCTCAATTGTTCAGTTACTAGTTACTAGAGATATGGCAAAATATCTCTTGACACTAATGCTGAAAAGATTATTCCTTTAGCTGAAATATGTAGCGATCGGTCTTATGATTAAATATCCCTGCATTATTGAAACAAGATGTATTGATATTATTTGTGCTACTCATCTTCTTTAGTCTAATCCGGTTGTCAAAAGCACGCATCATCGAACATGAACACGATGCTGATATGTTGGAATTCGTTCAGAGGTCTATTAGTGATCACCCATAAATCTTCTAACTATGTCAAAGTTAAGACACATCTGGAGAGACAAGAATATCTGTCTGAAAACTAAAATCAGACTTTCGAGACCATTAGTCATCTCATTTGTTTTGTAAGCATGTGACGCCTGGACCCTGACAGAAGAATTATAACGGAGATTCCATGCACTTGAAATGAGATGCTACAGAACCATCCTTGGCATCTCTTACACATAACAAATGAAGAAATGCGTAACATCGTCAGCCATAAAAGTAAACCATTATGAAGACCTTCACGCCACTGTCAAAAAGAGACAGCTGAAATGAAATGGCCATGTCACTAAAGCATAACAGTTTATCCACAACAGAACGTCATGGCAATGTCAAGAGTGACAGAAGGGGAGATAAACAGATAAGAATATGGACTTACAACATCACAGAATGGACCAGGAAACGTTTTGCGTATACACGGACGTTGGTACATGACCAAGACAAGTGGAGGGAAGGGATAAGATATATGCACAGTGCCTCAACGACCTCGCTAGGTCAAGAGACTGAAAAGGACGATCATGATGATAAAGCTTCTCCTTTGGATTGTCATTTGCCAGTTAGTAGTCTTATCAAAGATCTTGAATCACTTTAACTGGCCAAAAATTAAAGAAATGTTTGCAAATACTATATATAGTGTAACACTTGTAGAAAACTCCGCCTGTGGTCCGCTACAGCCAGTCCCAAGCCTGGATGAAGGAGGAGGGTTGGGCGCCGGGTTAGCACCCCGGCCCCGTAAAAACGAAACCGCTACCGAAACAACAAACGAAAACCATGAATCTCAATCTTATTGGCAAGATGCCCCCGTACTCAACACCGACGGTGTTCTCATGACGGTGTTAGAGCAAAGCCGTGAGGTCATCCAACGCCCGATGCGAGACGGGATCATCGACGCCAAAACAACAGTCCGAATCGGAACCTGGCATAATGTGAGGACGCTGTATCAGTGTGGCAAGCAGGCACAGTTACTCCGTAAATTTGACAATTATCGATTGGATATTCTCGGAATCAGCGAAATGCGATGGACAGGAAGTGGGAAAATCGTCAGTGAGGAGAAGACAGTCATCTACTCCGGCGAGGACAAGCACCACGTGCGAGGTGTGGGGTTGGTGCTGAACAAAGTAGCGGCCAGGGCACTGATCAGTTGGACACCAGTGAGTGACCGTATCATCACCGCCCGTCTTCAATCTCGGCATGCGAAAACTACTATCATCCAAGCCTACGCGCCGACCGATGAAGCTGAAGATGAAGAGAAGGACGCTTTCTACGATCAATTACAAGATGTGTTCACGAGTGCCCCTGGCTATGACATCAAGATCCTCCTCGGGGACATGAACGCCCAAATTGATGGTGACCGACGAGGATGGCAGGAGGTGATAGGTCCGCATGGGTCAGCGACAACAACAAGTGACAACGGTGATCGGTTTCTATCCTTCTGCGGCATCAACAATATCTGCATTGGCAACACGTACTTCGCTCACAAGACCATCCACAAGAAGACGTGGCGATCACCGGATGGTTCCACCTCAAATGAAATTGATTACATCAGCATCAACCAGCGGTGGCGATCAGCACTGCGCGATGTACGAGTCTTCCGCGGGGCCGATGTTGGATCCGACCACTGCCTCCTTGTGGCCACGATCAAGTTGAAACTGAAAGCGATGAAGATGAAGACAGTCACCAAACCATTTAACACGGCAAAATTGAAAGAGAGAACCACCGCCGAACAGTTTCGGATCGAACTGACCAATCGATTTCAACTGCTCGAGGACTCGGACAATATCGAAATGCAGTGGACGCAGTTCAGAGAAACCGTTACCGAGGTAGCAGAAAGAGTGGTCGGACGGAAACGAGGCACACAACGGAAGTAGTGGATCACTGACGACACATGGGCGCTAATTGACGAAAGGAAATTAAAGAAACGCCAACGAGACCAGGCGAAAACAGAAGAAGAAAAGGAAGAAACGGCACAGTAGTACCAAACACTGGACCGATTGGTCAAACGGAGTTGTAAAATAGACAGGAAGGATTTCTTGGAGCAAAAAGGAGACGAGGCCCAGGAAGCGGCAGACCGTGGAGATGCAAGGACTTTGTTCCGGGTGGTCAGGGACCTTACAGGGGCCAAAATTGGATCCAACGTTCCGATCAAAGACAAAAACGGCAAGGTCCTTGCCAGCAAAGAAGAGCAAGATGAGCGTTGGATGGAGCATTTCAGTGAGACACTCAATCAGCCACTGCCACCTTCCACTTTCGACTTCACCGATGCACCACCTCCTACAAATTTGGATGTGAATATGGAGGACATCAATACCGCCGAAGTCATGGCAGCGATTCGTTGTCTCAAAAACAATAAGGCGCCCGGCATCGACCAAATCTCAACAGAAATGCTGAAGGCAGGAGGAAATGTTGTTGTGCAGAGGATCACCAAACTGCTTAATGACTGCTGGAATAGCGAGTGCGTGCCAAGTGACTGGAGAAAGGGAGTGATCGTCAAACTACCGAAGAAAGGCGACCTGGCCGATTGTAACAACTGGCGCGGTATTTCTCTCCTCTCCGTTCCTGGCAAGGTCTTCTGCATTATCATCCTCAAACGCCTGCAACGCGCTGCGGACCAGGCCCTGCGGGAAGAACAGGCTGGATTTCGAAGCGGCCGGTCGTGCAGTGAGCAAATCTTCGCCCTCCGAAATATTCTCGAACAATGCACTGAATTCCAAAAGCCGCTTGTCGTCAACTTCATCGACTTCAAAAAGGCCTTTGATAGCGTCCACCGTGAATCCCTGTGGCTCATTGCAAGGTCATTTGGCATTCCACCTCGTTTCATCGCCATCTTCAAGAATCTTTATCGCGAGTCCATCTGCTGCGTACGAACGGACGCTGGCCACACACCCTTCTTTGGCATTGAGACAGGAGTCCGTCAGGGATGCATACTCTCGCCTTTCTTATTCCTTCTGGCAATAGATTTTGTCATGAGAAGGGCGATGGACCATCCGAAATATGGCATCACGTGGAAGGATAAGGCACGCCTGACAGATCTGGATTTTGCTGACGACATTGCGCTGCTGGCAGAGAATGCGAGATCTCTTCAGGAAATGACCACCAACCTGGAGGTGTAGGCGGCTAAAGTTGGATTAAGAATTAGCACAGAAAAGTCGAAGACACTGGCGGTCAACCGGAAGACACCTGTGCGGGTCAGCGTAGGCGGCCAGACCATCGGCCAAGTCGAGCAGTTCACCTACTTGGGAAGCACCATCGACAAGGAAGGTGGAGCTGATGCAGACGTCAAATGTCGAATTGGCAAAGCGGCAGCCGTATTCCAACCTCTTCTCCCAATTTGGACACGTCGGTCGATTCACACAAACACCAAACTTCGCCTCTTCAACACTATCGTCATCCCATCCGCCATTTACGCCTGCGAGACATGGAAAGGCACGAAGAAGCTGGTCAGCAGGCTGAACGTATTCCAACAGCGACGTCTGCGACGTATTCTTCGTGTCACCTACCACGACCACATCACTAATGAGGAAATGATCAGAAGAGCAAACACCCGAAGCCTGGGAGAAGTGGTCGCAGAAAGAAGATTATGTTTTGCGGGACATGTTCTGAGAATGGCCGAGACGCGCCACGCAAAGACGGCGATGTGGTGGACGCCAGCACGTGGGAAACGAGGCATTGGACGACCGAGAAAGACATGGCGACGGACATTTATAGAAGATCTGCGAGCCGTCAATATCAACTTAGACGCAGCGGAGGTTAAGGCTGCCGATCGAGATGACTCGAGGAAGCTTGTTGCCCTATGCGCCCCACTGCGCGGAAGGACATAAAGAAGAAGAAGAAGAACACTTGTAGAAATTGCAGTAAAACCCAATCAAAAACGTAAGACTCAACTAATGAACCATTTAACAGACTAATGGTAGATTTTGTTGAAATTTTCCTAAGATCCAGTCAGACAACCATCACTTGTTGACCATAATGTGTACGTCTACAAGATTTCTAGAGGCAATTACAGACTTTAAAAATAATACGTGAGGAGGAACAACACAACCTCTTTGCATTCAAACGATAGAACGTGCCGAGCTATCACTTTAAAAGCACATGTTGAATATCTATTGTGATGCACTTGATACATTGTAAAAGATGCGTCAATTATTTGCAAGCAATCGATTATTTGGCGTTCGTGTCACTGCACGCATGGCTAGCTGTATATACACGTGACTCTTCAGGGTGTTTTGTAAAATTATTTTATATGTCCTTTAATTGTTTCCAATTCCAATCATCCATATACACTATTTATGAGACATAACTTATACATATAAATGTAATTTTGTATATGTTACAAAAACTGATGGTTGATAGGAGTAGCATTCTAAACTATTGACCACGCGTCCTTGGAGAATCAGATGAAATGTCATTGTGATTTTCAAATGCCACCATGCTATATGAAATATCAGTGGCCTTTGAAAAAGAAATGATCAAATTTGATTAAGGTCACAAATATGCGAACATGTTCTAAGGATTTGATAGCAAGGCATTAGAGATAAATATTAGTGTCCTCTTCAACATATTTGAGGATATCAAATAGTATATGTTGTATGCAGAAAACATTTTAAACAAAGAATAGTTGAAAATGTCTAATTATTGCTTAGAGGTATATAATTTGTATTCATTGTTTTATAAAAATATTGCGTAGATTGTGCTTGAAATATATAAGAAACTGATGAGTGAAGAATAATTTGATATGAAAATAACGAAATTTATTTATCTGCAGACCTCGATTCATGAAACACAGATACCCCGTAACAGTTCTTGAAATCATGCGGAGTTCCGAAACGTAACCAATATGTGACAGACGAACGGAAATGGTATACAATAGAATGTGTATTGCCTTGTTTAAGATCTCTGTTTGATTGTTTGCTTAGGATTTTTAACGTAGCTTTAACCATTGTTCAGTCATATCGCTATGATATCTGCATTGAGGCAGTTTATAGTGATGTCTAGCACTGAGGTATCATGCTGCAGATATGTAGTATCATGTGCCACCCAGTCACATTATCCTGACATCAGGCCTACCAGTCTTAACACTAAGCTCTTAATGCTGAGCGCCAAGCGAGGCAGCTGTTAGTGCCATTTTTTAAAGTCTTTTGGTATGAGAAAAAATAAATGTGGTTTGCTGAAAAGTATCGCTGTATAAGTTTTTTCCCAGGAAATATAAAATAAACTGCTAATGAATATTGGAATATTGGAGCCCGGTTTTCACTTATATCTATAAAATACATTCATCTTAACATGCTGTACTTTCGTATTGTATTTAATGTTCATTTTTAAAATAATCAAAATATTATACATGACGTGGGGACTGTCTAAGGGTTATCGCTTTCGTCGCTTGTTGTCATCATTCATTCAGAAACGTTTTGTACCTGTTCTTAACATAAACAAAAATATGAACTAGTTTGATCGATAGTGTTCTTTGATAAGAATCAAAAGAAGAAAAAGATTTCCTTATTTCAGACAACATAGTCCAAAAACTGAAATAAAATATAGATATTAAGTCAAAATATTGAATACATCAAAGATCATATATATATATATATATATATATATATATATATATATATATATATATATATATATATATATATATATATATATATATATATATAATGCACAAGTATACAAGTATACAGACATTAACAATACCATTACGTAGCACATTTAAAGAGTAATGTCTTCTACCAATAATACTATAATTAAAATGAGTATGATAGCTCCATAGAGACTTCAAAATATCTTATGTTTTCAGCATGTTTGTATGTTTTCAAATTTCAAGGAGGTTTTTTTCTTGTTTTTCTGTAGTGTATTCCCATCATTATAGATGTTGTAAAGCGCTTAGGGATTCTAAAGAGTAGGCGCTAAAATATCCCCATTATTATTATAATTAATGTTATTATTATTGTTATTATTATTATTATTATTATTATTATTATTATTATTATTATTATTATTATTTAAATACAGTTATTACAATTAGATATTCTAGTCATATTTGAGAACTCATACTTTCTCACTTTCTCATCACATTATTAAAGCTAAATACGTTATAATTTCCAAAACATGATGTAGGCATTATTCCATCTAGGACGATCATATATAATACGAACACAATTTTTATAACCAAGATCAAGTTTTTCCCTCCATACATTCATTAAAATTTATCCACAGTGGAACACAATACATTGCTCAGCAATCAGATTTGAATACTCTTATTTTGATATCCAATGAACCATTCTTAAATTTGCGTAAAAGAATGTTTATTTGAGTACACAACGATCTGTAATGTCTCCTCAAGGCTTCTTCATATAAACAATTGGATTCTAAAATATGATCCAAATACTCATAACTATTTACGTGCACGACCGTTTAAATCTACAGAAGGAGAAGATGGTAATTTGAAAGAAGTTGACTGAAAGACCATTCATACGGATGTTTGTATTTTATAAATTATATCATTATCTAATGCGTATTGTTCACAGGTCTGTATTAATTCTCTTCAACATGCGATATACTGACTTGTCAATGATATATCTGCAGAAATAAAGTTTTTAAGAAACGAAACATTTGATGGCATACCTCACACCACTATGACACTGACCCAATTTAACTCGCAATGTATATATTAAATAACTAAAAGAAATAACACATTCTTGCCACATCACATAGGTTGCATGGTAAAAGCTGGATAATTCACTTCTGCAGCGCACACAGTAGAACTGTTTCTATTCCAGTTAAATAAAGTCTGAACTATGCTGACAGGCATTTGAATATCGAGCAAAGTTCAAAGAGTATCAAATGACTAAGAAGCATGCAAACATTGGACTGACATGTTCAACATCATAGCTGACAATTGCCGTAAAGTAAGAGAGACATAAATAAGTAGATTGTTGCTTTTTGAACCCAAACTGATTTTCGGTGATTGTGACTAAATGCGTGAATCATGATGCATGCAAATTTGTTTGAACTCTCTCTCTCTCTCTCTCTCTCTCTCTCTCTCTCTCTCTCTCTCTCTCTCTCTCTCTCTCTCTCTCTCTCCCAACAACTGCCTATGCAGACTGTGTGCCTGCTAGTATATTCATGGTTGTAATTTTAGGTACAAATTCATTTCCCACAGATTAACAATTATCCTTTAATGATATACATTAGCAGCGTTCTGCTTTTTCCTTTATACTCTCTGGATTTCATTCATGTACTTTCTTTTTAAAATGTACTTTCTTCTTCATTAATTTCTTTCTTGTTATTGCTATTTGTTTTGTTATATAGGTGTTGTCATATCTTTTCTCTCCATTTTTTTTCCTTTACTAATGTTAAATTTTCCTTCTATTATTCTTTTGTTTTTCTGATATTTTGATATTCTATTTATTGGTCTTTTATCCTTCGTTATTTACTTCTCTAGATTTATAATTTATAATGTTCTTACTTTTGTCTCATTATCTCTTTCGTATTCTTTCGCATCTTGTCATGGATTAAACTAGTTGTTTGATTCTTCTAACTGAATATCGTGTTCATCTAATTCACTATCATATTTACAAACAAATCCTATTGTTGTTGTGATATGGATAGTGTCATCGATAATTCAACATTCTGTCCAATATCCATTGAACACAATTCATGTTCATACAAGCATAACAAAGTAATATTACATATTTTCACATACAAATGCAGTAACCTGTTTTGCATTTGTTTAATTATATAAATGATCTCGAACCATTTACTAAAGTAGATAACTACTTTTCATGCCATTTCTAGACTTTGGAAAGTGCTTCTATCTGATAAACCTTCACGGCGCTGCAGGAGCAAAACCAAATGATCATTATCGGTTGTGAACGAAAAGATTACACATTTATTTGAACACGTTTTTATCACTGAAGGACAGCTCACACATTTCAGTCCATACGAATTAACTTGCTGTGTAAGAACGTTCAGTGTATATCTTTTGAAAAGATACAAGATTGATAAGCACTCTATCTGAAATAACTTGCCTAAGAAATAACGTTTCCACCTTCAATTCCGTTTGTATTTGTTTGAGAATCTCGCACTGTTTTGATTTTACAAAAACCACCTTCAACAATAGCATCACCTAGACTTCTAACCTCTTATTAAAACAAGCTGACTTTTAATGAATAGCAAGCAGCGATATCACAGATTTTACAATATCGGATTACCGGCCTCTAAGCCTAATTAAACCGGTGACGTCACTGTTAATTTCAAACAACCAGAGTTTCTCGCTACGCGGCAAGTTCTTTAAATAAATTAACCTCGAGTTTGAAGTTAACGCAATGGCTAAATCACGGACAAGTATTTTCTTTGTATCAAAATACGTCCACACTTTTCATAGTATATAACACGTATTAACATTACCCAAAGTACTTTGAATTAGGAAATAATTTCAGAAGACATAAATATAGGCGGGAATAGGAATTTCACACAACGTGACAATGTCCAAGTATCACCATCATTTCAATCCAAAATTCTGTTGGCTTTGGGGACATTTTTCTACAGGTATTTCAATGCAGTATTTGGCTTATATATGTGTTCCTTCTAGACAACCTGTCTTTTAGCATGTGGTATTCTGATCGGATACGTTTATACGGATCTAGTATCTCTGACATAAATAAGATGTTTCATTAAGCACGAATCATTTAATCTTACAGTTTGTTCTTTATCCATATTTATAGAAAATATGTTCAGCATTTCTGTCCATTATTTAATATTACGCACGTTTATTACATTAAACTTCTCACTATCTGTATCTTGAACTGGTTGTAATTCTTCAGTAATAGCGTGCTGATGCCGTTTGTTTAGTTTGACACATAGATTTGTTATTCTAGATATGTAAATCTTAATATTTTAATACAGCCTTATAGCAATCTAGTCCCAAAATATTGTTAGCGGATTAGCTCCATCCATTGATTTTAATCGCAATGAAGAATTGGTTTGCTCATTTGAAATAGCATCTATCGTTTTCTCTTTTACTATGCTTATTTCAGTAAGGTCATTACTAAGTATGCCACATTGTTCAATCTAAAATCGTAATACGTTATGTTTAAAGGTATGCATTTTAACTTAACTTGTACCTCTGCATTACCATCAAATTTTTTTTCATTATCTTCTTACTATAATGCCACTGAGAAATACTCAGTATTTGTACTTTCAATTTAATTGATTTAGACATTTCTTTATGTATAGTCGCGCTGTCAACACCCCCTCTAAACGCATTTATATTTTCCTGATTTCTGTTCTGCCGTTCAATTATTTCGTCCTTATTGGTTTCTCTCGTAATTCTGTGTATTGTTTTAAAACCCATTTTCCATTTTGTATTGCCCATTTCTTCTAACAATCAAGTTAGAATACTATGTTTTATTCCCTTTTTGGTACCCTCTTTATCCTGTTTCAGACTGCAGTTTTGTTTCTTTCTCCAACACGTTTTCCAGTTTATGTACTATCTCATTCCTCCTTTCTACACATTTTTTAGTTCGGAAGGGGTTCAAAGGCTACAACTATACAAATTTTACCAGTTGAACATGGATATGCCTGTTCATTTTCTTGATATTGTTCAATATTTAAGAAATGTATCATACGTTTTAACTTTGAATACAGTATGCTTATTCTATTGAACTCAAGTGGGTGTCAACACTACAGATTCTTGAAACGAAGCGAACATGACAATATGTAGGCGTATAATACGTAAGGCATGTTCAAAGCATATATAATTTAGTAAATAAATAGAACAAAAAGTATATTGACTAAATAAATCATCTCACAGAGAGTTAATCGAACATTCAGCTAGGAAGGTCATTCTGTATATAAATCATGCAACATTGGAATAGTTATTGCCAAAGTCAAGAATATTAAATTCATGTTTGAAATTATAAGCACTTCGGCAATGTTTTGTATCGTTATGACTCAATATCCCGTACACAAATAACACGAGAAATCAAAAGTTCATCTAGTTCATGAAGGTAATTGGAATTTTACTTGCTAAGGCAGTATACATGCTAGGTAAGATGTGATTGAAAGGAATGCATCCATAGAGATATCAAGTTCGATGATAAACCATACAAGTCAATCAGTCAAATAACTGAATTACGTTGACCTTCACAAATCTTCTCAGTCCTGCAACACACCTAACAAGTTCCTCTGTATCTGGCATATGTATCGCATGTCCCATCACCTCCATCCGCCATGAACTAAACAGCTTCATTAACAAATATCGGTCTGATGTCTGAATCGTGTTGCTAGTTACATTGATGATTCCCTGTTTTTATTACGGTGCATACCGAAATACACCGTCATTTAATGGTCTATATCAACACCTACAATTATGCAGCAACTAAAGTTTTTACAAATTTGAAGTATTGTTCTGTGCTCAAAAGTACAAAAGTTACAAGCAATCTACGTTTTAAACGCTAATATAGAAAGCAAAATGTCAAAATCAGACATGAAGTACTTTCTGCCTTACGCCAACGTTACTTGAAGTTCACACAGCCTGGCTGGGTTGATTGTGTCTCCGTCATTGCGCATGTACAGAAATGTTTCATTGCATGAGACGGAGTTTGTGCAACGGCAGTTGAAGGTACACTGAGTAGAGGAGTCATTGCCAGACAAAGTGCAGAATCTAATGTACCCTTCGAAATCATAATTGCTTTTCGTCTCATGCGGATAGGCCACCTGCCAAAATAAAAAAGTCTGTAAATCATGAATCCATTTTTTGACACAAATATATAATCTCAGATAATGCTCATTGGTAGTAGGTACCACAATAAATTAGTTAATCAAGAAGATATGTGTTAGATTCATTGCCCAAAACATAGTTACCAAAGTTCTGAAAAACCTAACCACTCAAGCAAAATATTACCATTGCTGGACTATTAATTCATTTATATAGTCCTTTACAATAAGGTATTAAATGTCTTTACAAAGACATCCAATGCGATAACTGTCATGTCGTGACTGTTTAATGAAAGAATAATTAGACACAAAATGTGTTATTCTTAATTTCGTGTGAGTATAAATCATACAGTACCTTATGCATGATTTCTCAGCAGAACAAAATTATTTTATAATTTAAAAACTCAGATATATGTATTTCAACAACACGAAAATGCTACATGTGAGAAAAAGCTTGTGTTTGGTTTTTCCATACTAAGTAATAAAAATACATCTAAATAAAATCTGATCTGTTCAGCATTGACTGTTTACATTCAGAAATAGGATGTGATGGTAGGTTTGCGTACATGCATTGATTTAGGACTGGAATGTCTGCCGCACAAGAGGTTCTCTCCAGTCACCTTCACGTTATAGGGAGCCCCCAATGTCAGATTAAAGATGGAAAGGTTCATTCTCAACCACAGCATTGGTGGATTTGTGTCTACTCCATTAATTGGTGGGATGAAGCAGGTGGTTGAGTTTCTGTCAATAACCTTATTAATTTGAAACAAAAGAGTGTCATTCACGTCTCCCCAGATCTTCAGAACTGATGCAGCTGAAAAGAATGGGAAAAATACGTATTGTTTTGAGCAATTTTGTTGTTGATAATACACTCGGAAATATAGATTTTTGTCTGTAACAGTAATGTTTGAGCGACATACCATTCCCACACTAAGTATCGTCATGGTGTTAACATTTATATGTTATAACAAACAAATACAATACAAAGCAAAATGATGGAAACGAAATTGCACCATGCCAGAAAATGGTAATTTATAATCGCATTGATATATCTACTAACATTTTCATTAAGCATCCTTTCGCCCTCCTGAATATCTTCGCCTCCAGAACTTCCTGCAATACGCTAGTAACTCTATCAATATATTTCCCCATGATCGCTCAGCTATAGATACAATTAATCTTCCTTGTTATGTGTATCCAATTTGATTTTTTTTTTTAAATTGACTTTTATCCATAATTGAGAATACGCGTTTGGGCTCGCATGACTAATCTCAAGTAGAGTAAACATGTTTACTTGGTTTGGGGTTCTACATACAGCACTGATTCTCAAGAAACGAATTATGTTCCATTTTGATGGAAGTTTCCATTAATATGAATATCATCCTGGTCTATTCATTGTGTCTTAGGTTTTATAATATGGTGTTTAAGAACAGGCTTAAACAACTATTAATGTTTACTTACCTAAAATATTTATAGCATGTTTTCTGTTTTCTAATTGTACGCTGTTTTTCTATTTTTTTAATTCATATCGTTGTATATGTTTTGAGTGTTTTCTAATATTCTAAAGGGTTGAGAGCTTCGAAAGATTAGGCGCTAAACAAAGTCCTCTTTATTTATTATTATTTATTATTATTATTATTATTAATATTATTATTATTAGTAGTAGTAGTAGTAGTAGTAGTAGTAGTAGTAGTAGTAGAAGTAGTAATATTATTAGTATTATTACTCATCATATATACACATTTAAAGTGGAATCCGTCTTTTAGTTGGTTTTAGTTTTAGTAACAGACGATATATTGTTTTAAATTATTCATTTGAATTGCGACGTATTCCTTGGTACTTTGGTACTGGATCACTATTTCAAGAGCATCCGGATTTTATAAGAAGTGATATTTTTGCAGGATACAACTGCTTGCTGGAAGTTTCGAAATGATGCTGCAGATGTGGTATCTGTATAAACATTCAAATTAGTATGCATTAAATACAGTCAGAAATCTCGTATATAGTGCTTAAAGAGTGTACAGATATAAACCTCAGATCTACCTATAAAAATTGGTGTCCAACGATTCGAAAATAACTGCTCCTACTCACCGGGTGTTGTAACAAAATAGTTGTTGATCCAACAGCCACTTTTATTCGGGTCAGTGCTCAGACGAACATACTTCGATATGATGGGCACACTTATGAAATACTCTAAGTTCGTGTTGACTCTCATGCCTTTTGTATTCCACTGAAATGTTAAAAAGTTTCATTATGCTACTCTGCTCTACCTGAAGAAAAAATAGACCCGCCTATATTTATTAAAGAACCAAAGCATTATACAAGCAGTCTATCAGACTGAAGCACGTTCGATTTATCAACTACTATAATGTACTTTGTCCTTTCCAAATAAAATACATATATGATTTAACAGATAGACGTAGAATATTATTTGTCCAACGTATACTGTTGCAGAAATATCTCTCTCTCTCTCTCTCTCTCTCTCTCTCTCTCTCTCTCTCTCTCTCTCTCTCTCTCTCTCTCTCTCTCAGTGCTGTACATACAAAATCAGTCAGGTTTGGCGCATCAGTAAATGTTATGCCATCTACACTGTATTGCACTATGTATCGGTCTGGCCAGGTTACGTTTATCAATGCACTGTAGTTCATCAGTACCCCTGTTATTATTGCCGTTTCATTGAGAGTTTGCTGAAAAACAAGAAAATATATCAAGGAAGATGCTTCTCTAATACGTCTGATGGAAAATTACTGGTATGGTACAACAGGACAAAGACAAATGGTGCAAGGTGGCATATATATATAAATTTAAAAAATAAAATAATTGAAACTATGTTACAAGTAAAAATTTATATCGTGTATGTTTGTTTCTCTGTGAGATATAAACGTGCATCACTTAGTTGATTTTTTTTAGAGAACTAAATTAATCTGATGGTAGTGCAAAAAGTATATTTAGTCTGTCCGTTTACAGTTAATTTTAAATGTATTTCTCCTTTTCTCTTTACAATTAGTGTTTATAAATTATTATTGTCATTTAAACATGAGAAAATTTAGACTTGTTTCCTGACTCTTGTGTTTAGTGTTTGTTTTGTGGATGTAAGTTTTAAAGACCCCTTTATAAAGAGTTTATTTCGACCGAAAGGTTGAGAATCTGTTTTGAATTAATACGGTTATCAAGGTTTGTATGCGTGTGAATGTGTGTGCATTTAAACACACACACACATGTTGGACAACGTCGCAACGGACACAATAAAGCAAGGTCTAACTGATATTCGCTAGCAAGGTTTTGATACGTTAACCCTATCTACACCTTGGCGGACCGAACTGATAATTCAGTGGTTTGCCCAAGTAACACCTACTGGATTTTATAATTGTTTCATTTAGTACGTGATACCAACTAGCCAATAGCAAGTAACAGTAGTACAATGTACATAGACATAAAATGGTAGTGTAAATTGACTTCAAATAGATACTTTGTAAGTTTAACTTCGAAATAATGACTGCATGCCTGATACAAGGCTTAACAGTTAGTTGTATTTGGACAAAATGACATATTTGTACAAATGTGGAGCGATATTAGAACATTCCTTGTTTATAAGTCTATTCCAAATGCGTGATTCCCTTATCTCGATCATATAGGAATAGTGTTCCAATCTGAACAATGTTGATTTTGATTGAATGCGGTGGCTTGCAGTCGCAATAATGAAACTCATAGACCCGAAGCACTGTTATAGGACTGATCGATCCGTCAAGATTTAAGTGGGGTTAACATATCGAAAACTTGGCCAGCAACAATGGGTTTCACTCAGATGACGATGAAATACATACACAGACACACATATAATGACACGTGTAGAATAAAAAAAAATTACATTTAGCACAGAAGTAAAACTATACGGAATAATGCGAGGGTTTAACTAAATAAAAGCATCCACTTTCCCCGACAATCTTCCCGTCCCAGTTAGAAGACAAATGAGATTTGATAAAACATATCCTCTCAGTTATGATGTGTTAAATGAGATGAACTAGTTGCCATAGTCGTTAACATTCACCTTCTGAAATCACTCCCACAACTCACCTCTGTCTTGACTCGACTAACTATGATATGATAGACAGATTGAGAATAGCTTCCTCTGGGTTGGTCGTTCTTACCATGTTTTTAAGGTGTTCGTCTGCCATCACAAAATCATGACCACCATGTGCAAGATGACATGTTTCGTTAAACCCTACAAAAACGGACTATTTTATTTATTAAAAACTTCCTAAGAGACTCCGTTGCCTACAGATGTAAATGTCCTTTGTTATTTCGATGTTTTTTTATTTTAGTGACTTCTCTTGAATTGAGAATAAAACGTTCGTGAATCGAGACTCACTAAATCTGTCATACTTACTGGTTGATGTACATCGATGGCTAACCAACCGTTCCATATCTGGGTGTTCGAGTATTTAGCACTGTATCCAAAATAGCCGCTGTGGGATCCGTTTCGATTCCATTCTGTGCCGACAATCTCTATGTCCACTTTTAAAACAAATCGGTTGGCAAGTGGATCGCTGGAAAGATTGACGTTACAGATAACCGGAAATGTTATTATACCTCTTTTCCAATCGATAGATCCGTCCCTAGAATGACAAATATGTATATATAACCATTTTAATGCAATACAAGTATATAAGTTAACCGTTCCGTTGTCACAATCATTATGACAGTAATGGCTAAGAAAAGTAAAACATTTGTATATCATCCTACGTCTTATCAGTTGCTCTAGTTACGTATTAGTGTTGTTACCACTGAATTTGCTACATTCTGTCTATCAGGTAGATCTAAGTTACTATTAGAATACTGTGGGAACATCTTATTACCCTCTGTACAGAAATATTACCTTATTTTCGATTACCTCACAATAGTCATGTATGAACCATGATCGAGAAGAACAATGGACAGCTGGACCATATCAAATAATCTTACTTAGTAGGGAAGGAACATGCTCTTCACTGACTTCCTTTGTTTTACGCTTAAGGGTGCGTTATCTTTTAGCCGTGTCCATATTGAAGGAAGGTTATATATATTCCTCATTTGTTTTGGCTATTTAAACAGTTTATGGAAAGCACAATCAATTAACCACAACAGTG
Source organism: Unio pictorum (assembly GCA_030141615.1). Classification (NCBI taxonomy): domain Eukaryota; kingdom Metazoa; phylum Mollusca; class Bivalvia; order Unionida; family Unionidae; genus Unio; species Unio pictorum. Next base: position 2,758,890 of record JARLTB010000161.1, on the reverse strand, counting down.
TTCGTCTTTGCTTTGTGCGCCGTTTGCGCTGTTAGCTTTTTTTTTCGGTCAAATGCACAACTCAGTAGCATTTTTCATGCCTTCAAGCAAAACATGTGCGTGCGGTCTGGTATCAACCAATATGAAGAACTAAAGTAATATACATTATTTATATATTAAAGAGCCAATTACTCGCAACTAGTGATGGAGATATAAGCAGAAAATAATCGCACAGAAAGATGAAGGGACATATAATTGAACATGGTCATATTGTTATGTTATAAGACATATAGATTTAAATATGTATGATTAAATGCATTTAAACAACTTCTAACACGGTTATGTAAGTAAAAATTCGAAGACAAAATGTGTCAGTGTTCAAAATAAGTTACATTATAATGATATGAAACTATAAGATCTACGGATCTACGAATTATTTAACTTGAATATTCCAATTCGTCGTAAATATCATATCGTTTGTCTTTAGAAAAGTGTTTCGAGTAGATTGACCAACCCAACAAACTAAACAACACAAGCTAGTTACCATGTAGTAACATTGAGTTCAAAGGAATCATCTGGACAGACACATGTGACGTTCTTCCCGACATCCACAACCTCGGCTTTTCGAAAATATAGTCTTGACGTGGTGTTGTTTTGTAGAATCGGAAGCTGAAATTCCATCGGACCACTGACCACACCCTTTTCCGTGTCTACAAGAATTTTCACTGAAATTATTGTGTCTTGAAGGTAATTGTTGTCCTTGCATTCTGATAATATTTGAAACTTGTGCTTCGCCGAATTCTATAATGATTTTAAAAGAATTGTTATGTAGCTTGTATTAGAGTTGACTAAAACAAATACAAACATAACTGACAACTAACAATGCAAAGTTCGATTGAAGTAAGCCTAAACTCGCTTTCAATGAGTCGTTTATAAGAATTATAACTCTTTGCCATACAAGACAAACAATACACATAAAAGAAAGAGCTTGAAAAAACAAAACGTTTATACGATGATATGTTTAATGTAAGGATTGTTTGAAAATCTTAAATATAACAATTGATTGTATTGAACTTCGAAGATAAATTTTAACCTATTTGCATTGTTGCAATAGTCTATTTCAACGATTCGGTGAGATTTAAATGCTCCAACAAGTTCATCTCTCTCTCTCTCTCTCTCTCTCTCTCTCTCTCTCTCTCTCTCTCTCTCTCTCTCTCTCTCTCTCTCTCTCTCTCTCTCTCTCTCTCTCTCACCAGTGTGTGAAGGTACAAAAGGAAAACAAATCAGTGCATGATGTCTTGTTTACCGGGTATGCTATTTTGTCTCCCACAGTGAACGTAACGGTAGCTCCCTCTAAGGCGGTGCCTCCAGAAGATTTGGCCGTAATGGTCAATAAGTGCGTGTCATTCTGCGCAACGTCAACCCGGTCCATGAGTAACGATACTATGGTAAAGTTTAGTGTATTGGCCGTGCTATCATTAAAATAACCGATATTATGTAGAGTAAAGGTAAATGTTTTGGACGTTACAGTAGGTGGCAAACTTGGGAAAACAGATGAATCTACAGCTTTAAAATGAGAGTACGAACATGGCATATTTGTGGAGTGCACAATGGGAGTAAGCGCCAGCACGCTAAGGGCAGGATCTTTGCCAGAGATCGTGGAGGTAGACACAGTTATCTCGTACACGTGGCCAGTCTCAGGAGGGGTATGGATTGAAGCCATCACCATTGCGGGAAATCCTGGCGACAGTGATTCATTTCCAAGAGCTTCAGCAAATATTGATCCCTAAAACATGAGAATAGGATCAGAGCAATTTAATTCATTCATCCAAATATAATGATGGCATATATACACATACACAAAAGTTATTTGTAGGGCCTAATTATGGGAGCGTTTAAGAGGAAACAAACATCGAAGGAAGGAAATGGACAATAATTGCTTTGATAAATGATGACATGGAATGCTTCAAATCCAGCTCATATATAAACAACATTCCAAATAGTTCTACGATGATGACCGTCAAGGGATAACTCGTTAGAACAATCGAGTCGATTTGAGAAAGTCGATAAAACACACATCTAGTTGAAAGTGACACTTTTCGTACAAATTTTAATCTGGATATGCAGACATGTTCTACGTTGGTTCCAGTTTCAAATAATAATAAAGGTATTCTAACTGAGCGCAATTATATCTATAACTGAGTATACGATATCAAACACCAAAAAGGGATATGGAGGCTTATGAGATAAAATTAATACCAATTGTATTAAGATGTACTAGATGGTTCTTGAGCTTGGCTGGTTCGCAAGCGACACCAATGTGAAGATATGAAATCAATCTCAAGGGCCATACCAATTATCGAAATGGTAAAGTGGAGACAACACATATGCATTTCGCATTTATGTTTGTAAGTCAATGTTTAGACCAAACTTCCTTACAATATTTTGAATAGTTCTCGAGGGGTATGCGGTGACAAGTAACATCCCATATAAAGGTATGCTTAGTTTCAAGGGACATAACTCTATCCCGAATTCATACAATTAATATATACCAGAATAAAAGTACAAGTCGCCCAGTTTGTACTATTTCATAGAATAAACTGTAATTTCGCTTCATTCATTTGGTGGTAGCTTCCAGTTAGACCGTACGATGGAATAGAGTTTAAGTTTCAACTACAGTGGAGATGTAGGTTGCATAAACTACAATAATTTAACTGTAGATGAAATCTTATTGATATTCCGAATATTACCAGCATTTATTTTAAAATCTTGATATGTACTGTCTGAGAAACTACTTCAAATGACTGCACGATATCTAAGCGAACTGCAATTAAATACATTCCAAACTACCGATTGCGTTAATATTGTTTTCTCTTCTAAGATGGGTTTTCCTTAATACATCGATACAAGGAAATTTGTTTTGCAGGAAGAACTTACCGAAAGTGGATTCCAAGAAGGAGGATCGACGACTATAGCGAAGTGAGATACACATATTTCTTTGTTATCAATCTTCGCCCGTAGTCCAAAGAACAGTTGTGTTCCAAGCATGGCGAGATCGAACGTATTTTGAATGGTGGCTTCCACACTAATGGTATCGCTTGCTTCGTCTGAACCAGATACAGTCGATTCTGAACAAATAATGAGTGGGAATATAAATAAGACAAGAATGCCAGCTTATATTGTCTATTTATCTTTCTCGCTATCCATATTTTAGGTAGGCATGCGAGTAGAGTAGTGATGAAATTGTTTAAGAACCATCTGACAATATTCCATTTTATTGTCTTTGTTGAACTTTTATTATTGTTTGCATAGTTTACAAATGAGTTCAAACACCGAGAGATTAAATAACCACTTTTAAAGTTAACTTCTTGGCTTACCTTTGTTAATTAAATTAGGTATTTCCAATGCCAGAAACGGAGTTTGTGGGCAAAGAAAGTTTTCTGCAGCTATATCGCTCACGATAAGGAAGTATTTGAAGCTTTCTCCGACATCTGCTACTTTTATCTTTAGACAATAGTTTTCCGGATGCGTAGCATTGAGCCACTCTGCTTCAACACGTAGGGTGAATTTGGGGTTAGGAATCTGCATACGAAAGTGGAATGTAGATTTTTCACCAAGCTTTAAATTGGATGGCGCATCTAGAACGTTGCACTGGACCTTTGGATCACCAGGAACGCCCTGTAGGTAAATAATACTTGTTTCGAGTTTCTTTCAGAGACATTAAACATATTATTTGTTATCATAAGATTGATGAAAAGAAATACAAAGGTTGTTTTGTTCCTGTATTTCTTTGAAATCTCAGTTTTAATTTTTAAAACTAAATTCCAATATTAAACGTTTAACTGGTGATTGCATTTATTTTAATTTCTATAAACGTACACATTCATATGATTAGAAGACTGAATTTTCCTCTTGTTTTTTTAGCAAGTCTTCGCAAATCATAAACACGATTCTAAGAAAAATATCTCATTTGAAAGCGATATTTTTTGATTTCCCAAAATGGATCATACTATTTGAACAGAAATGAATTTCATCTTCTTCAAACGTTACGAATGGGATTACTTTTTATGGTAATGCGTCTGTAAATGTTGTACCTTTATCAATAATTAAACATCTATTCAGAAATATCGACGTGTTTACATGTATCGATAGTGAGGCTTCTATGACGTTTAAGAGTACTTTGTTTCAAACCAGTAGGGTACATTACATACTCCTCTACATATCCAACTTACCATGAATATTGCATCGAGCCAAACAGCATTTTGTACAAGTTTATCTGAAGAGACACACTCCTAACAGCTTGTACTCTTTCAGAATGTATCGCTGCCTTAAAGCTTATGTCACCCCTGAGCGACATATGTGCAACCTACAACCTGAGACATGGTTTTATATTCTTTTTATATCCAAAGGTGTGACTTTAAAGTATCAAATGCATTATATTCGATTGGCTTGGGGAATTTAACTTAACAGTAACAGTCGATGTTAATATCCTCTTGGAAACAAGACACTCAGTAACGGAAGGTTTGTTTGCCACCACCCAGTTCTATTTTAGCATCTCAGACTGTCCTTGGTAGATAATTTGAATATTTTCTTCGGGCGACCAATGTTATGTGCCCACAAGATAGACCTTCATACAAAATCATGACTTGTCCACCGGAATCGGGATCTCATGATCATTGATTCGTTACTGGTTAAGACTACTCTATCACGGACTTCTTGCTTTGTCACTCTGTCTTGCCATCTGATACCCATAATCCAGAGCAGGACTCGCGTGTGGAAGAGCTCAAGTCGTTTATTGTGCTTCTTGTATACTGTCTAGGCCTCACGTTCATAGGAGGCTTGATAGTACAACTGCTTTATATATTTTTGATGGAGACGATTATATTCCTGTGAATCAACACGAGAGAGCAGAGACGTCCTAGTGACTGACTGGCGCTGCTGATGCGTGCCGTTATCTCTTTGTCTACCGATGATTCGGACGACATGATAATTTCAAGGTACCTGAAGTGATCTACAGCTACAAATTTGGTGTCATCGATGAACACAATCGGGACAGAGCTTTGGTGCCTGGGATATGTTGGTGAAGTACCTCTGTCTTGTTCAAACTGATATTGATTCCGAAGAGCCTCAAGGCTTCCGCGATACGAGTAACGATGACCTGGAGGTCTGCTTGGGTATCTGCCATGAGAGCACATTCGTCCGTACAAGTGCTTCAAGAGTAGGTTTTTGTATTGTTTTGGACCGGACATTCACTCGGCCAAGGTCAAAGAGAGAGCCATCCAGTGAGTACTTTATATACACTCTTTCTTTGAGTTCACGTTCAGCATGGTTTAGTACACATATGAAGATTATGTTGAATAGTACTGGAGAGAGAACGCAACCCTGCTTCACAACTTTATAAACGTATAATGGCTCAGAGTAATCCCCATTGTAGAGACTGGGTCACCTGTCAGAAGCCCGTGTACAGTCAGTAGGTTTAGATTGTGAGTTTGATATTGCTCTCTCACCCACGGATGATTCGGCCTTGCAGTGTGGATTCGGGTAAGCTTCGTCCTTTTGTGCTATAGAGGGACAATGTTGAGATCAAGGATAGCCATGACTAATAGGTATCCGTTCTGCACTTGGCTTCCTTCAAGGTTCTTGTTAACCGTACTTCGCGAACATCTCTGTTGCAAACGATGATACTATCGATCGGTTGCCATTGTATGGATCTGGGATGCATCCAAGCTGCTTTATACTTGCTCTCTTTACGGAAGAATGTGTTCGAGATAGTCAGATTATTCTCTGCACACATCGACAGTGGCAGCAGTCCATTTGTGTTCATTTTTCCGATTCTATGCTGGCACAATACTTCATTACAGCTTAAATAGTTGATGCGAATTCGGGCGTTAAAATCGTTAAGTACGACTTATCGCATACTGGTGAAGCTATTGCAATGGCATCGAAACTTTGGTAGAAGGCCTCCTTGTCGTCGCTTCTATTCAAAGACACGTGCCCTCAGCACTTCATAGCGCATTGCTGAACAGCCTTCCTGACCATTGGATCTTCTGATTGATCTTATACTCCCAATTAGCCGGAGCAGTCTTGGCATAATGAGTTGCACAGTGTATGTATTTATTCATGTTTGTATGCATGTGTACGTGCGTGAGTGCGTGCGTGCGTGAATCTATGATTGCTGACTGATTGTTTTACCTCTTTATCAAAAATACATCAGAATATATCAAAACAAAAATTATATATAATGCAAGGTCATGAGACACAACAACGAAAAGAGAACATATACAAGAGACAAACTGTATCAACTAACGCCCTTACAAGAAGAAACTTTCGCAACCTAGACAGATGCTTTAGCCACGACGGCCATCGGAGCGATGAGGTAGAGAGAGAGAGAGAAAGAGAGAGAGAGAGAGAGAGAGATAGAGAGAGAGAGAGAAAGAGAGATATCAACTTTTACTATGGTAAGAATATTCATGTTGTGATCCCAGTAGCTTGAAACAGAATAGTATATATATATATATATATATATATATATATATATATATATATATATATATATATATATACCAGTCATTACCTTTATAGTTTTGTTGAGGGAATATTTGATCTCACTGTCTAACAAAAATTCGCTCATGAATTCAAAATACATGCTCACACCGTTGAAGTAGTTTGCCCCCGTCCCCAGACCGGCGTCCGATACCATAACAACTTCGTATGTGATGAAGATTTGGCTGGCAGCAAGGTTCGTATCGGAACCTGTGTTGGAAACCATGCCCAGATCGATGGTGGCACGAGTATTATATCGGACCTTCGTCTGCAAACAACGTCAAGATGTCGTTTGATTTTATCAATTTTTTTAATTCTTCAAAATAATATAATAAAAACACTGGAAATTGTAAAACAAAAAACTTTTTGGAAAGTAGTTAAGCATAACTTTGGTTCTCCATAACATACAGTCACCAAGAAAGAGCATAGTGGTTTTTTTTATGAAAATGAAACGTGTCAATGTTTTATGTCTCTCCGTCCCTAAGGAAATAATATTCAAGTTTTGTCTGCCCATCACTAAGAAAATGAATAGTTTTCATTTTGTGTCTATCCGTCGTCAAGGAAATTGTGTTCAAGTTATGTATACCCGTCACGAAGAGAATGAATAACTTCCAAGATCTATGTCTACCCGTCGGCAACGAAAAATATAATATTCAAGTTATACGACCACCGTACAACAATAAATTGAATAGTGTTCAAGTTCTACGACCACCATTCAGCAAGGATATGAAAAGTGTTCAAGTTCTACGACCACAGTTAGCAAAATAATTAATAGTTTTCAAGATATTTGCCTACCCGTCAGCAATTTAAAAAAATGAATAATGTTCGAGTCCTCTGTCTACCCGTCGCCAAGGGATAAAACTAATATTTAAGTTCTACGACCAACAGACACGACGAAAATGAAAGTGTTCATATTCTATGAGCACCGTTAGCAAGCAAATTAGTTGTGTTCAAGTCATAAGCCTACCCGTCGCCAATGATACTAATAATGGTCAAAATTGAAATCAGTAGTGTTCACGTTATATATGCATATATATATACATCTGTTACGAAATGCATGATATGGCCTGGTTAGACAACCAGACGTTTTATTATCTTCATGGTGCTCTGTTCCGCACGCCATAATATTTTTATAAATATACTTTTTCTTTGTTAACGTATGAGGCCTTTACTGCTTGCGCGGCACCATTTTGTTACATATTAATACGCACGACTACAGTAGGGTTTGACTATATGAATTTAATAAAAGTAGTGTTTGACTAAATGAATTTAATAACCTGTTGTGTTTGACTACATATATTCCATACAGTAGTGTTTCACTACATGAGTTTGGTATAGTAGACTTTGAGCCCAATTACTTATGTGTTTCGTATTCATATTATGTACCTTTGTATTTATGTTATTTTCGTGTTTCCTACTCATTAGTGTGAGTGTAATACATTTTCATTGTCACTCGCATATGTGTTTGTTATTTCTTGAAACCCAGCCCAGTCTCAAAGGGTGTCAGCTCTATTATGTTACAATTTTGGTGGCAGCGGTAGGATTGTACTTTCCATCCGAGAATACGTTTGGATTATTACATTGAGTTCACACATCATGGAAAGCCTTTGAGACATTAAGGTTTTGAGAAATAATATGTTATATTTGATTGTAAATGAAACTGAACCTCATTTTCATTCACAGAAGCAGTTATTTTATTGACGGTCGTATATTAGATCAAAATCATATTTAAAATCGTGTCGTCCACTAGCGAATTGGCAGGGCTGGGTAAACAATTGGGATATGGAGGGGAAAATTTACGACAGTTTATTAGGGAAGAACAAATAAGAGAAAGAGAGCGATGCGCCGAAGAGCGAGAAGACGAGAAGGAGAAATTAGAATTAAACGCGCGCATTGAAAAGGAGAGGATACAATTGGTTGCCCGCACGGAGAGGGAAACAGAGCGCGAGAAATTAGAGCTAAGCAAGCGTAATGAGAAAAAAAAAGAGACTTCAGGACGAGCGCGAGAAATTAGAGTTAAGCGCGAGTATTAAAAGAGAGACGCTAGATTTTGAACGGTCTTGACTGGAGAACGATATGTAATCGCAACTGGGTAAATTTAAAAAAAACACAACTTCCAGCATTCGAAGAAAATAAGGATGACTTGGATAGTTATCTGTTACGATTCGAAAGATATGCTAGTACGCAAAAACTAAAAAAAGAAGATCGGGCATTACACCTTAGCACTTTGCTCAATTGCTTTCGAAAGTGTACTGAAGGATACCGAGTGCGGAGGCAGCTAACTACGATTTGTTGAAGGATGAAAAGGATTGCTCAAAAGATTTGAACTTACTGAAAAGTGTTTTAAGGAAATATACCGATTTAATAAACCAGAAAAGAGAGAAAGCTTCGAAAGGTTTGTATATAGGATATCCAATTACCTAATACGTTGGTTAACTTGCGGAGAAGTCGCAAAAACGTATGATGCAGTATGTGATTTTCTCATTAGAGATCAATTGCTAGAAGTATGTAGTAAGGAACTATTCCAATACTTAAAGGAGAAAACTATCCATAGGGCTAGTGAAATGGCTAAAGAAGCAGATCTATTCGCTGACGCACACAGAAGGGTTCTGAATGTGGTAGCCCGGGACACGTGAGGTCCTAAGGTGATTAAGCAGGTGAATTCTAATAGGAGTCGTTTAGGGAAGAGTTTTCAACAATACCGAAAGGGCGAATTAGGTAGATCAGATCAGATGGAACCTAGAAGTCAGGATATACAAACAAAACAATGTTTCAGTTGCTGAGAATTTGGACATATGTCTAGTGCCTGTCCGAAGCGTAAGAGGGATTTACCTAAAACGTTAGGAGTCACGTATATGGTAGGTTCATTAGCTTGTGTGAACAGCAATAGAAGTAGCGCTGATCCAAATATGTTAAACGTAGCAATACAAAGCGAGGGCTTAGTGAACAGGGTTAGGGCTTCATTACTTAGAGATACTGGATGTAATACTGTTGTTGTTAAGCAGAGTCATATGAGTCCAGATCAATATCTTGGAAAAACAGTATCTGTCAGAATGATGGATACTACTGCAGTACAGGTGCCGACTGCATGCGTCCATATCGAAACACCCTATTGGACAGACACAGCGACCGTTGCATGATTTAATCGTAGGTAACATTGAAGGGGTATTGAATCCCATAGCGCCAGGGATAGCAATGACCGTTATTCCAACCTCCATGCAGATTCAAACTAGGTCGCAAGCTGCAGTGTTTAAGAAACCTTTGCCAAAACTCAAAGTACCCGATGCCATACCAATGATACATAAAGGGGCATTAATTAAGGAGTAAACTAAAGACGAGTCGTTGTCAGTAATTATAAACAAACCCGCATCGGGGGAATTCATGAAATTCAAAGGTGGGGGTAGCCATATATTCAAATATAACAACAATATTTTACATATGGAGCACAGTACTCGGGAAGGCAGACGATTAACACAGGTAGTGATGTCACAGAACTATAGACCGCATGTGCTGAAGTTAGCACACGAGCCAACGATAGGGGGTCATCTGGCGTCAACGAAAACTAATAACTGAGTATTCATGGAGTTGTACTGGCCAGGGGCCAACGGTGATGTAACTAGGTATTGCAGACATTTATACATTTGTCAAAATATGCAATATAAAGGAAGAGTTCAGCGCGTACCTATCGGTAAAATGACCTTGATTGAAACTCCATTCACACGCGTGGTGATAAATATTGTGGGTCCGTTATCACCCCATATAGATCGAAAGAATAGGTACATCTTGACCATGGTCGATTATGCAACCAAGTACCGGGATGCCGTCGCTCTACCATCCATCGAAACTGAGCGAGTGGCCGAAGCCTTAATGGAAATGTTTAGAAGGCTAGGGATACCGGATGAGATTCTGACAGACTGTGGGTCACCTTCACATCAGATCTCATGGCAGAAGTTAGTACACTTCTATCGATCAGGAAATCATGGACCAATCCGTATCACTCGATGTGCAACGTGCTAGTTCAGGAGTTCAATGGAACACTCAAACAAATGTTGCGATGGATGTGCGCAGAACGTCCGAACGATTGGGACAGATATCTCCATGCAGTATTGTTCGCATACCGAGAGGATCGCCAAGAGAATCTAGGATTTTCGCCTTTCGAACTCCTTTATGTGAGAACGCTTAGAGGGAAGATACAAATTATAAAACAGCTATGGTCGGATGAAGACGCAGATGACGAAATTCGAACCACATACCAGTTACCAGTACGCGTGTGATTTGAAAGACAAGATGAGAGACACTTGTGCAATAGCCCACGAAACGTTAAGGCAAGCTATCGGTCGTGTTATAATTCTAAAGCGCGCGATAGAAAATGCAAAAAGGGGGGACAGAATTTTGGTTTAATTTCCGACTGATAAAAACAAGTTGGTGTTACAGTGGAAAGGTTCGTATACCATCATGGATGAAAAGTGGGGTATGGATTATATTATTGATTTTAGGGGTAAGTGCCGCATGTCCCATGCTAACTTATTGAAACGCTATTACGATCTAGCGAATGCAAATAGATAACAGGGAATTTTTAACGTGGTCAGTGTAGCCATCATTGAGAATGACTAGGAACAAGAGTCCTTTCCAGGGCTTAAATTTAATGGATTGCTGCATTACGAGATAAGGAAGACTGGAGTCAATATGGGTTCTGATTTGACGGAATAGTAAAGAAAGGAGGCCCGGGATCTCGTTGAGAAATAGCCAGAAATATTTTCGGCCAAACCCGGTCAAACAGATGGTCTAGAACATAGTGTCAAACTTTTTTGAACCATTTCGAGTGAAGGGTTACCCCATGCCTCATGCATCCAGAGATATCATCGAAAAGGAAGTGGAAGAAATGCTAAGGTTAGGGGTCATAAAGAGGTCAGGCTCTCCGTATGCATCACCTGTCGACCTAGTTAAAACGAAAGATGGTACGAACAGGTTCAGCGTCGATTTTCGCTAATTGAATACGCGAACAGTATTTGCCGCCGAACCCCATCAAGGTACGTAGAAAGCATCTTCGCATGTATGGCAGGGCACAAATATATTACGAAGCTGGATCTGACAATGGGATATTGGCAGATACCCCTGTCTGTGGAAACGAAAGAAATGACTGCGTTCGCCACCGAGATTGGATTATACCAGTTTCGAGTTTTACCATTCGGGTTGGTAAACTCTGGGGCTAGCTGTGTAAAGCTAATGCGAAAAGTGATGCAAGGGCTTCAGCATATAAAAACTTATATCGAAGATAACGTTATATACAGCGATACATGAGACGAGCATCTGCACGACGTTGCCAGGGTATTACGTAAAGCAAAGTTAACTCTAAAACCTACAACATGCAACGTGGGGTATGGCAGTTTAGAGTGTTTTGGACACGTAATTGGGAGGGTAAACGAGTTGAAACCCGACCCAGACAAACTTGCAGCAATCATCGATTCATTGCCACATGAGTCACAGAAATAAGTTATTTCATGCATTGGGCTAGCGGATTATTATCGCAAATTCATCCCTGATTTCGCGGCCATTGCCAGTCCTTTAACGGATCTGACCAAAAATGGACAAAAATAAGATTCAGTGGGGTGAAAATCAGGATAGAGCTTTAGCAGCAGATGGGGCGAACCCTGCGATTACTTTTTAAGCAAATTATTTTAAGTCTCCTTTTGCCAAATAGAGCCTTAGATCAAACGGTTGGATTCTAAGCAAAATATTTAAAGCCTCCTTTTGCCAAATGGAGCCTTAAAGAATTTAGGGTCCTATTTGTCAAATTAAGGGTTTCTACGGAAAGGAACCAGAGAGGGTGCAAAAACCTCTAAAAAAAATATCTGATCCTATGAGTTGACCGAATATTTTATCAAGTGCGACACGATATCTTGATCTCGGGTCGTGTAAATTTATCGTCAAGAATCCATGTTGGATTGACTGAGCGCGACTAAAGAAATTTCTTAATTGATTATAATCCATATCACCGCAGCACCAAGTTGGCCAAATATTTCTAAGAGTATGAGTATCAACTCCATTAAACATACATAACAAATTGCAGTTATCTCTGATCACCTTAGGAATTTGTGTGTATCGTTGAGTAACATATATCACATCAGTGTTTTTATGTCTGCCTCTGGAAAATATCATAGCGGGATTCTTTTGATTATCTAACATGATATCGTCGTATACGACTAAATTGTTAATATCTCCATCAATATCATCAATGCTCGGTGCTTCATCGATATCAGTTATAAATTCAATAATACCCTCGCCGGATTTTTCTACCGCGCTGTCATTAAAATCTTTTAACACATTGTAACATCGCTGATCGTCTACACTAGGAGCTACCAAATACAACTTGTCCCATTTCATCCATCTCGTTATTAAATTAAGTAACAGTTGTGTCTTGCCACTTCCAGACGGTCTGATTATAATCATTCTAATTGAATTCGGCAACATTGCATGATGTTTGATAGGTTCCCGTCAACGGGTAGCTGAATAATCAATTACATTCATGTTATTATATATAAATTATGGATCTATATTGTGTGAAGTGTAAAAGGCGTACTGGCACAAACGACTTGACGACGATTACAACTAAAAATAACCGATCAGCACTTTCTGGTAAATGCGTACAATGCAGTACAAAAAAATTTAGATTTGTTTCCCTTGATAATTCAAAGGGTTTAAAAAAAACGAGTAGGTGATTTTGCAGCCAAGTTAACTAAACTTCCAGGGACACCGTGGGCAAAGTATCCAGCAGAAAAACACCTTTCAGGATATAGTTGCTGTGGACCCGGGACTAGACTCGATATCAGACTCGATGATCAAAACCAACCTCGACCGGGTGAATATCCGATAAACGCCATTGATAAGGCGTTTGATGTTCATGATGTCGCTTATAAACGTAGTAATTTGCAAAACAGACATCTCGCAGATGTAAAATTAATTCATGCGTTGAATTCTATCACTGATAAATCTTTCAAAGAAAAATTGGCTTCATGGTTAGTAAAATCGGCTATGAAAAGTAAATTGATGTTAGGTGCAGGTAATTAATAACAACATGGAATCTATTTACTATTCTCCAAGCGGATACTGGCGGGGTAAAGCAGCAATTGGTAAACTCGCTAGCGCCGCGAACGTTAAATATACCACTTCGGCTAATTGGTTATCCAAACAAGCAATATGGCAAATTTATCTACCGCCGCCTAAACAAATTAACTACTCGCATTTTGATGTGACCGTTCCCAATGAAGTTCATCAAGCTGATATATTATTTCTGCCGCATGACGACGGCTATAAATACGCGCTAACCATAGTTGATGTTGCGAGTCGATACAAACAAGCAGAACCGTTAAAAACAAAATCATCAACTAAAGTGGCTTCTGCGTTTGAAAGGATTCATCGAAGAGGTCCTCTGCGCTGGCCAAATCTAGTACAAGTTGATCCTGGCAAGGAATTTCAAGGTGCGGTTCTATCAACGTTGAAGAATCATAATACCGCCTTACGAAGAGGACATACTGTACTACATCGCGATCAGGCAATTGTTGAACGATTTAATCGGACGCTTGCCAAGCGGTTATTTGGAAATCAATACGCGAAAGAACTTATTCAACATAAACGATCCCGTGAATGGGTTAAGAGATTACCAGCTGTGATTACTGCGCTGAATAACGAGATTACTCGAACAATCAACATGAAACCTAACAACGCGATTAAAAAGAAGTATATATCCGTACAACCGCAAAAAGATTTTTCAAAAGAACCAATTCTCGGTAATGTCACTGTGAGGTAATTATATGAACCAGGAGAGCTCGAAAGTGTCAAAAAAAGGGCTACTGATCCTATTTGGAGTGTCACCGCGCATAAAATATCCGGTATAACACGATCAATGGGTAGACCAGCAATCTATAGATTGGATTCAACTGCCCCTCAGCGCGGATTTACTCGACAACAACTACAAGTGATACCCGAGGTTACTAAATTACCACCACGTGGTCTTAACTAGCACCTCTTCGTCAGTTGCACTCAAGACAAGTCAGCATCACGTTATAGTTAGTATGACCTACGCTACTATCTTTTCTGTCTACGGTAAATTGTCGAGAATCCGACCAACACCAACTTATTATACAATTGCAACTCGCGCAGTGATCATTCTGTTGTTGCTTCAGCGTAATTATTAATGCAGCATCAATATCAAATTCTGTATTATTTTTTAATCCTGTTGTTTATAACCAGATAGTTTTCTTCTGACTCTTTGAAGTTGATTTATTCGTCGTACTCTGGATACTGCAAGATAGACTAAATTTGACCACTCAATGCGATTATCGACGATCCAAACAATTGTATCCGATAAAGTCAATCCCTGTGAAGAATGTATCGTCGCTGCGTATCGTAGCGTCCATGGGGATTTGTTAGCACGCAATGCATCTTCGACGACACTGATATCAACCAGAACAATATCATTTAAAACTAAATTCTGCTTTCTTGACTCTGTCAAGTCTGGAATATCAACTTCAATATTCTGTTTTCGTGTATCCAAAGGCCTATAGCATAACGGTACTGGAAGTGTTGCAAATCTTTCTTTATGCGTATCAAATAACTTCATCTGAAGTGTGTCTCTGACTTTTTTTCTACTTGCGATTATCAAATCGTTTGGTCTCCATGTTTCCCAAAATTCCTCCATGGGAGTTTCTGAAATTATTTCACGCGCTATCTCACATTGGATTCTATCCGGTTGTAATCTGATTAGTTTCTTGAACTCGCGTAATTGTTCATCAAGTGCTCTATGATCGGTGTTAATTTCTTCATAGTAGTCTACAATATTCTTTAGCCAATCATGCGGGGATAAACCGACAAATAATGGTGGTTGGCCATGATCGCCGCACATGACGACCTTTGTATTTGTGTGCAATAACCACTCGAGAAACTTTTGTAATACATCTAATGACACCGTGCATATCTCATCCCAAATTATGACGCCGGGGACAGATTTCTCACCCATTCGATCAGGAGTTCATTCGTCGCCTTTCCATCGAAAGAAACTATGATAAGTGCAAGCATTAACCCCTCGTTGTTTCGTCTCTGGCAAGTCTGTGGGTCGGTGTTAACACAATCATGTTTGTGAAATCCGTATTATTTTTCCCACGAAATAATTCAATCGCGCGAGTCGTTTTTAGTGACACGCCACAACCGTTTAAATAAACTGTTTTATATCTACATATTGGATCAGATATCTACGGTGCATTAGATAGTTCTGAACACTGATTGCTTTTCAAGTATTTATCTTCAATCGTAACATCTGCTGATTTGGAATAATCACACGGTATTTCCCGCTTAATTCTCCATGATCCCCAACTCTCGTCAGAATTTGTGAATTCGGCCACTGCATTGCTGTCTTTCATGTCTATGTAAAATGAATCAGTGGCGAATCCAACAGCGGTATCATCGAAAACAGATTAATACAAGCATAAGCCAGCATAGTTGGCCTCAAATGTGTATACTGAAGACTGTGTCCATCACTGTAAGTAACAATTGTTCCCAATTTGGTTCCATCGGACAAGAAAGCGTCTTTACGATCGACATATATACCCTTAGATGTTATATCCGCGATTATAAAATCGTATTCGACGTTATCTATAATCAAACGTGAAGATAATCGTCCATTGTCGTATTTGCCACCTTGAGTAAATTTACCAATTATTCTTCTACCAAGATCTTTTGCGTTTTTGTTTCTGATTTCAAAAAACAGTTTGGACCAATTAACGATATATTCTTCGTCGAAATCGGGAAATTGTTTTCGTTGTTCGCTGATTATACTATCTAGATCAGGTTGTGGTGGTAACCAGACTTCAGTCTGTGCTCGATATGATATAATTGCTTCACTGACAATCAGCGATATCAGCATGTTACAATCAATCATATACCGTAACAGCACTATTGGCATCCAATGTTTCGCAGACATATGTCTACCAATCCAAACATAACAGCACGGATGAAGTCCTTTAGCTAATTCAAATGATACCACACGAGCGAATCCGGTTAAATCAAAATCAGGCAGTGGTCCATTAATCGCAACGTGGGTCATCTCGTGTGTGGGATGTCCAAATCGCTTGAAATATTCAGCGCATTTTCCGTACCCGAGAAAACTCCCGGGATAACACGCGACTATATCAACCGAAAAAAAGTTTCAGGGTTGTATTTTGTATTCCATAATCCGCCGTGGTTGTATTCGATGCAGCTTGATTTGATGTCTGTGAGAAATTCAGCTCGTGTTGGTTTCCAGGAGTTTCTCTTTCTCGCAAATTGAGCCGCAACCGACGAAATTGTAAAGCAATTTGTTAGTAATTGTTCATCGTCGAAACTCTTAGTGAAACTACTAGCTAGTTTTTCATCTTGTCATGGAGTGCTTCGGTACAGTATAATTCTCCATTGGGTCTTACAAACTGATCGAATCCACCCTCGGGGTTTTCAGCACTGTGAAGTAACCACACTGACACCGGATCGTTTTTACTCAACTGGTAAATAGCATCGAACAATTTTTTTCTCAGAGAATTATGGAGCTGAAAATTCTTCGGGTATATACTTTATTGTTCTATTTCGCGGGAATATTGTTACCGCAGATGTCCACGCGTGTTGGTTATGATCAATAATTTTGATTGGAACTCCATTTGATTTATATCTTGATTCGTGTACTATCTCGCCGGTTCTCGTCGCTACGGTTATTGGGAATCTTAATGATGTTTCTAATTTTGCTATATCCTGAATTGATGCTCCGTTCTTGTTAACTGTTAATTCCCATTCATTTATTTTTTGGCGTCTTAAATCAGTCAATTTGTTTCCACGGGATGCATTTGTGAAGTGTTCTAATATTCGTTCTGCTACACAATTCATTCTTGACGAAGTCGATGACGAAGTCATCAATGACAGTTTCATGGTTTTTAGTTTTTCAACACATGGTTTATCATTTAACGGATATATCGCATAAACAACTGCTGTTACAGGATAAGATCTTTCGTAGTACGGTCTGTCAATTCCAGTTAGAATTCCTGGTTTTGAATCTTGACTCACAACGACGGTTCTTTTATCCTTCAAGATGGGTTCAAATTTATCTCTGATAATCCAATCTCCCGTGTCTGAACGAATAATGAATTTCACTCTCAAAAAATACCTTTTCCGCGTAAGATGTGAGATTATCACTGCTGCGCGTTCGTCGTTCATGGTAGCATCAACACTACCATGAATTAGAAATGTTGACCAGCAATGAGATGCTCCATCGTGTTTGAATTCATTAAAACAATCGCTGATTTTACTTATCATGGTTCTATCACCTATTAGATCTTTTGGTCCTACGGAGACTCTATCGAGATTAAATTTAGTATTTTTCCAGGACTTAATTTGCGATAATCTCTCAAACTCCTTCATGTTATAATTAAAACAAGTATTTAAATAGCGAATTTATTATATAATGAATCATTGCAAATGGCTTATGATTGGATCAGTAACCCCGTGTAACAAATCATGCAGAAATGAATTCTGTGGGTATCATATGCAAAGTGTCCGACGCGGAAGTTATGGACCGCTACCCTGCTGACAATGTGGGGTAGGGGTGAGAGGAATATAACAATTATGTCTCGGTTGTGGTGGTAAACGATGCAGAGAGTTGAAGCATTATTATGATAAGAAAATCAAAAACTCCAATAATGACTGTACCCCTAACAGCGTCCTTGACAGAGTTAACGACAAAGTCATTAGAACCCCTCAAGATTACATCGATAGATATCCAAATGTAATAATTCAACCAAACAATGAATTAGACAAACAATAATATAGTATATAAATGAACCAAGAATTTCAACCACATCCCGAGATCCCAAACTATGAAGCTTCCCCTGATGGTATTATCAGACACTGTAGATCAAAGAAGCCAGTTGGTACCGTAAATAATGTGGGATATTTGATGTTTACTGTTGGGAAGAAGAAATATCTTAATCATCGTTTCGTGTACGAATGTCATAATGGATTGATCAATTATGGTTTTGTTATTGATCACTTAAAAAATATTAGGACTGATAGTTCCTTGAATAACCTTCAAGCTGTTACACAGAGTGAGAATTCCAAACGAGGAAGAACTGGTACTTGTAAAACAGTTACAAGGAGACACGTAAAATCATTTAATACAGCAACTAATGAAGAAATTGTATTTCCATCTATGAATGAAGCCGGAAAATATTTTGATATCTGTACACCCTCAGTACAAAGAGTAGCGGAACGAATACTAAATTCCGCTTTTTCAAATCGTTTTAAGAAAAGCATTAAGTTTACATACACTTGAATTCCATTTTTTATTATTGTTTATAACATTAACGGAGATAACTCGTCGGGGATATCGGCCTATAAAAGAGTTATCTCCGTTAGATTGTGTCACCGATTTTGATGGGTTATCCTTTGATTGGTTTACAAAAAATAAATAAATTTACTTTTTTTTGACTAATGTTAGTCGATTTTTTATAAATTTTGGTAGATTTTTGACTAATTTTAGTCGATTTTTGACTGATTTTTAGTGGTTTCAGTCGGGTCAAGCAGTCAATGCTGCATGGAATTTCTCGTAGACGCTTTCACGAAAATCATTTTTTGTGATATTATTTTTCATTTTATCGTTGTAAATCAGACAAAAAACAGACAAAAATCAGTCGAAAAAAATCAAAATATCGCTGTGGTCTCAATCAGGTTAAGTAGTCGATGCTGCATAGAATTTCTCGTAGACGCTTTCACGAAAAATGACTTTCGTATGCCTGATTATGTTTTGGCATTATTCTATATATAGTATTAAGGGAGATAACTCGTCAGGGTAAATCAGCCTATGAAATAGTTATCTTCGTTAGATTGTGATTTTGATGTGCAATCTTCTGATTGGCTGTTATAATTATCACGATTCTCAACTGAGATAATCAATTATCAGCTTTTATAGAAAAACGAATCAAATAGGAACTATTTACAAACAGTTGTATTCTTTTTTTTATTGTTTTTTTCAAATTCAGTCTTGCTTGAATACTGTTAAAAATCATTATTAAAAACACAGCGGATATAGCGATCACACACCTTTGTGTTCAACTTTCATCTATAACCAGTTTATATACTATATCGTCCGTGTTGTTATTGGGCTTTAGCGTCGAAGTCCATATGCGACCAATTCGTACAACTCACACACTATTCCACGGTGTGTGGGTACTTTTTCCCATACAACCTGGGAAGTTTTTCTGAGTTGTATGAATTAGGTCCGTATAATGTAGACTAGCCCATCATTCATTTTATCCCAATTACTGTTTTATTTTTTGAAAAAATATATCAATGTTTTTTTTTTGTTTTAGATATATATTAAATATTTTTTTGTATTAGACATATATTAAATGTTATTTTGTTTTAGATAAATATTAAATATTTTTTTGTATTAGACATATATTAAATGTTTTTTGTTTTAGATATATATTAAATGTTATTTTGTATTAGACATTTATTGTATAATAATATATGAACTCTGAAGATATTGATGAAATTATAAATAAAATATTTAATTTCAAATCGTTAAAAATACCATTGTCAGATGGTTTAGATTGTGATAAAATCCTCTCTGATTATCAGGATATTTGTTTCGCTTCTATGCATAATAAATACGTATTACCAAAGAAATATTCTTTGATAAAAAGATACAGAATTCTCTCCGTGACACCCTTATACAGTGTAACGATATCAATGTGTTTGTCCCGTTATTTACCATCGTAGAAAGAGTTAGAAGAGAACTAGGCCAACATTATGAGATTAAAAAGCAGGTTAATGCAAAAATTAGAAATATACGGGCATTAATAAATGAACAAAAACCGCTAGATAACGACCATACATGAATTTCCTTGTTTTCCTCACCGTTAGTTGTATAACATGTATAACGCGTAGTAAAATTCTCGCTATAAATACATGTAACAGATGTTGCATTCCGCTATAAGCTTGCAAAGTAAAATTTGTACTATAAATAACCATGGACTGCAATACAGTGGAATGGCGCACTGTATAATCAATACCAGCTTGCAACACGGGAGTAAATTACCATGGTGAAAAACCTTTCAGCGAGTGTTTTTTTTTTATGTTATTTTTCATTACCTATCTGAGTCTGGTTAAACATAAAAATCATTTTATAATGACAAAATCACTTCGGGATTCAAATTGCTTTACTGTTTCAATAATGGTAAACGAAGCACATTCCGCTATAAGCTTGTAAGGTAAAATTTATACTATAAATAACCACAGACTGCAATACAATGGAACAGATGTTGCCATGGAAAGGCATGTACACTCAATCAATACCGGCTTGCAACACGGGGTAAACTGACACAACGAAAAACATTTCAGCGAGTAGTTTTATTTTGGTTATTTTTCATAGACATTTATCGGGTTAAAACGTAAAATCTTTTAAATGAATCAATTAAACTCTTTCCATTTGAAATCCTTTGGATTTTCATGTATGATGACAAAATCACTATATGAAAATCTCTTCGAGATTCAAATTGGAAGATTGTTTACGATTTCAATAATGGTAAATAAAGCATTAACCACTCGATCGGCGAGAAAGAGGCTGGCGGCTATCAAAAAATATATACCCGTCGGTGATTCTGTCAGGGGTAAATTACAAAATTGGCAGAGTCTTCAGACTGACCTTTCCGTGGGATCTGAACAGTTATTTCAACCGATTACTATAGCAACAAAGGAAGCAGCAAAAAGGATAATATCAGCTACTGAGCGAGCTATATGGGGGGATGTTCCCAAGGACGAACCAAGAAAAGAAGAGCCTCTTCTTGGTGTACTTGAAAAAATAGCAAAAAGATCCAAAGAAACAAAAAAAATCTTTAAAACACTTCCTGAAGATATAATAACCGCTGTAAAACAACAAGAACAACATGAACGAGAACTTCAGGGAGAAATTGAACGATTAGGTGATATTGATATTAGATCCCACACAGCCTGAACTCCAAGCACCACTTGCAGAAGAAGAAGAAACTGAACTACCAGGTGATATTCCTATCCCACCACCTGAATTTCAACAAAAGGGTAAAACAGAACGAAGAGATCTTGACCCTGAAAAGATATTTAAAAGTGATGTGATACATGATATTAAAAAATTTAAAATTAATAAATAGTTTGCTCAATTTATCGTTGATTCATTTCCAAAGGATCAACGAGAAAAATATATGAAACTAGGATATGAAGATGCTATAACTAATCTTCGATCAAGAATTGAACTTCAAGTTCATGATACCAGTAAATACTTTTTACCTTGTGAAGCATTTATCGAAGTACAAGGAGAACTTGTAACAAATGTCACAGCTCATACACCATACGCAGATGACCCACTTATCCGAGTGGGATTTGTCAATAAGGGGATCATGGCGTTATTTACTAGCGCTAGATATCTCATTGATGGAAAAGAAATTGAAACCATTGAGAATGATGTTGATGTTGCCACAACAATAATAGGGTTAGCAAGATATTCTGACGATTATACAAGATCGGCAGGTCCATCTATGATGTTCGCTAAAGATATTACTGATAACGCTGATCACATCCAACATATTAAAGTACGAACAGCGGCGGCGACTGCAGAAGCCCCACCAGCTAACTCTCCTGAACACCGAGCAAGACCAGGAGCTGCGTTTGATATTATGCAACATATTAATGCAGATTACAATCTAGGATTTGCAACACGCAAAACAATGCTACAAGGAGAGCATCGACGATTCTCATGCGCGATTCCACTACATCATATATTTGGATTCTGCAGAAATGTTCGAAAAGTTATCTATGGAGCAAAGCATACGGTAGTACTCGTGCTAAAGGGTACTGATAATGATGCAATTTGGCGAGGAGATGGTGTTGCTGAGGGTAAAGTTAGATTATCTACACTATCACTGTGGATGCCAGTGTTGACTCCGTCAATCACCACAGAGGAGAAATCACTATCATTTATGGACCGAGGAGGAAGGTCGTTGATGAGTTGGTTATCGGTGTCCACAGACACCATAGATTCTAATATTAATGATACATGTACATGGCACCTGGCAGCGCGACAAGGTGTTTCAAGTCCGCGTCATATATTTGTTCCGCTACAGAATAGAGCGCGATTAAACAATCAAGAATGTAGTCATATGATATTTGATAAATTAGGTGTTAGAGAAGTCTCGCTGAGATTAAACGGTCAACAGGAACCATCCGAGGATATTCAACTTGATTACAACAACAATCATATTGCACGTGTGTATAATCGGTTGTTGACATATATGGGACGTGATCAAAATGTTGATACTGGTCTACAAATATCACAGTATGAATTTAGGAATTTATATCCGATCTATTACTTTTCATTGGAACATCTTGATTTAACAAGACAGTCCATCGTTGATATACACTTAAGAGCTCGTGTAAACATCCCTGGTGGTGTTAATTATAGAGCGGTAGCTGTCATTCTCAGCGACAAATAAATGCTGCTCGAAGGTGTTGGCGGACGAATGAGAGTGATAGATGCACCAGTGGAAAACATGTAACAATTAGATCAATCTGTTAATGTATAATGAAATACAGTTATATTAGTGTTGCGGTAACTCCAGGTCAACTCAAGAAATTACAATCAGAATAAGCTAAACAATGCGAAACCACAATAACACTGAAACCCAATAAAATGACTGGTGGTCAGAATAAATTGTCACTGACAACTCGTCAATTAAAACACTTCAATGATGCTTACAAAAATAAAAAAGGCGTTCAGATCATTCTCTCTGCAGCTGCGATCAGTGACATGAAAAAATCAGGCGGTATATTCCCGTTGTTAGCTGCGTTACCAGCATTGATTGCTGTGGCTGCCCCAGCGGTAGCTAAAGCGGCGAAGTTAGGAGCCGTTGGTACCGCGGCAGGAATGGCACTAAAGAAAGCAACTGGGCAAGGATATAAAAAAGGGAAAGGGTCTAAGACTACCAGGAAGTCCGTATTCATGGTACAGCGGAAAGGGTCTAAGACTACCAGGAACCCCGTATTCATGGTACAGCGGAAAGGGTCTAAGACTACCAGGAACGGTTTATTAACCCAGAAATCTTCGATTTCCAAACCTATGATTCCCATGTCCAAATTTTGATTTACTCGACGCTGCTAAAAATCTCGCGATTAAAAACTTCAGAGGTGTCTTTATGAAAGATCAATTGCCGGCACAACCAAACAGCGTTGAAACAGGTATCATTAATCTCGATAACAGCACCGGACCCGGAAACCACTGGGTTGCATACGCGATTGATCCACGTGCAATTGTTTATTTTCATTCATATGGATTAGAGCCACCGAAGGAATTTAACCGCTACATACAACAATTAAACACCCCTCATTGGTATTCTACGCTACCAACACAACAAATGAATGATCCACCGATATGCGGCAGCAAAGTATTGAATGTTCTTGATGATATTTCAACATCCGGAAAACCACCACATGTCGTCGTAAATGAATACACCAGCAATCGTTGGAAATCAAAGATTTTAGAGAGAGAAAGAGTTTTACAATAACATGATTGATATTTGGGGAAGACCTCTATCAGCGCTGAAGAAACCCTCCACCGATGGCACTGCAACCGGTGATATAAAACAAAATAATCGAAGATGAAATCGCTGAGACGTTGAACATAACAAGTGATGACCCTGGGGAAATAGTTGTATTTCAAGATCGTCAGGGTAAATTGAAATCTAGTAATGTTTCCCTGGATGATATTTTAATTAAACAACGAGACGCAACCGAAGGCACGATCGCGTTGTTTTCCGATCAGGGTAAATTGAAATCTAGTAATGTTTCCATGGATGATATTTTAGTTAAACAACGAGACGCAACCGATGGCACTATCGCGTTGTTTTCCGATCAGGGTAAATTGAAATCTATTAATGTTTCCCTGGATGATATTTTAGTTAAACAAAGTGGCATACCCGAAGGCACTATCGCGTTATTTTCCGATCAGGGTAAACTCAAACCAGGTGTACTTGTATCAACTATCTTGGAACGAATTAACAATATTAACAAACCGTTACTATATTTCCTTGGAAATCCACCGGTGACTACACCGAAGCTCACAACGATAAAAGATTCTATGTTGCAACTAGCAACACTTCAAAGCAAATATGCAGATCACGTTGAAAAGTTTACATCATTTCGTAAAAATATCATTGAGAAATTGTTTGCATCCATGCTGGATAAAATTGATATAAAACTTCCTGATATTAAAAAATCCATCGATGAGATGAAAAACACCATCGAGGCAATCAGCGAGGATGCAACGAGGATGATAATAATCGTTGAAAAAAACAAACATCCCTCATGCGAAAACCAATAACGTAACATACACGATCCAACACGGATCATTTGCATAGACATCTACAAATAAAAAATTAGATATCACTGCAACCGTCAAAGGTATTTATCGATTAACACTAGTGACACCAACTCAATTTAATATATCATCGTCGAGTTCATCTGGGACCAACAATACGATATCAACAATCATCGACAAGGATACAACTGAACAGTTCACGATAGCATCCACTGATAAAAATTTGGTTAGAATTTCGGTATCATGGTATGTAGAATTCGTAGCTGATTTGGGTAAACAACTTAATTGTTATCATAAACCGATTTGAAAATAAAATGGCAACGTCACAACAATATCGCTATGATCAGGTCAGAGAATTTCAAAATAGACTCAAAACCCTCACCGAGGAGTATCAAATAAAAATAAAGAAATACCGACAAAGAATCACCGCAGTTGATGTTACCGTGTACTCGGTGAGTGGTGTAATCGCCGGAGCTGGTATAATACTATCTTCGGTGACAATGATTGCTCCGATAGCTGTTCCAATTTGTATATCCGCGGCGACAACAATTGCGGAAATAATTTCGATTATAACAAAAAAAATATCATCATGCAGCCAGCGTAAACTGCAAGATTATTTAATTAAATTTCATGTTGTATCAACCGCGTACTCGCAATTATCCTCGTTGATATCGTCGTCGCTCGATGATACATTTATATCAGATAGTGAATTCTCAGTGATGGTAAGTATTTATGATTCCGCGATATCAAAATTAGAGCGACAACATGAATATAATAACAATGACAACACCGCAGGAACTCTTCAACGAATAGTAAAGAATATCGAACCAATTCAACAAATAACGGAAAATACCACACCGATGAGGACCAGCATGATATCAATAACCTCAACCAATCCTGAATTCAGTGTGAATTTCCAGATTCCGATTCCCGTGAAAGAAATAGCGCTAGCAAAACTAAGAATGTACCATAGCTGGCCTAATATTAGATCGGTAGCATTTGGCGGTCAACAACCGAATAATTCCTTGGTATTTGCAAATAAGAATAAACCCGATGTAACTCCAGGCTGGAACGTTGTTTCGAAACCATCTAGGTCATACCAAATCGAACAAATCAATGCTGAATTTCAGCGTAGAATAAAATCAATTACTGGAGCAGAATCGAAAATCGCTATAACGGTTCACGAACCGACGCTATCATCTGCCATCGAGATAAACTCACCTAGTTATGTCGTAGATATCTATCAGAGTTCAATAAGAACCGTACTAGGATAGCCTGAAATCCCACCTCGACAAGAAACCGTTAATATACCACCTGAACCACAAAAATCTGATTATGTCACAAACAATAAATCATATCATGATTTTAACCCTAGAGCAATCGACGGTTTTTATAGGAAACTCTTAACAGAGCCTGTTTATTATTTTAATAAAGACTGGATCTTTGGACAGCGGGATGGTGGTTGGCTCGGATTTTCTTCAGATGAAACCTCGACAATTTTTAATGCTTTTAAACGAGAACATAAGAATCATTTAGATAAATTACGACAGAGTTTTCAAGAACATATTGTTGATTTATCATCGAAAACTTCAATTATAAAATACACAGAAATATTAAATCAAATTGTATACGATATGGAATTGTTTAACATACAACTTATTCAAGGAGTATTAAATATCAATGACGATTCTAATAGAATAGAATTTGCAAAGAAATATAATATACGCGTCGAAGATATTCCGACATTTAAGCTTCCTGAGAATAATGTTCCAGAATTAAAAAAATCAACCAGTGATCTCCTCGATGAGTACTTTCCCCAAATACTCGCCGCATGGAAGAAATTGCTACAACCACAAACAACTATCCTGACACATAATAATGACCTAGACGGACGGCGGTGGCAGGCATATCGCTCCGTTCAACGTGAATATAACCTTGGTGATAGCATTGAATTTAGTATGTGATGTTATCGAATGAAGCTATCAAATAAATCTCGAGCGATCAAATCAAGCTCAGCAGGGATATATGTTGTATTCATTTGCACCAATAGCTTCTCCAGGATTTCTAATCATTGAGAACCCAATTAATCCAGTCTATATGCGATGTCATAATGATTCGCTAACGAGACTTAATTTCAAACTCACTGACCAGTCTAATAATCTAACTGATTTACAAGGTGAGGTTCTACAAATTAGTCTGTTTGTGAAATCCTAAGGACTTTCATTGTTAACTCATAGCAGCAGAGGGGGCGGCGATAACGAGGTAGTAAGATATTTTTTTAGAGGTTTTTGCAACCTCTATTCCTTTCCGTAGAAACCCTTAATTTGACAAATAGGACCCTAAAATCGTTAAGGCTCCATTTGGCAAAAGGAGGCTTTAAATATTTTGCTTAGACTCCAACCGTTTGATCTAAGGCTCTATTTGGCAAAAGGAGACTTAAAAAAATTTGCTTAAAAAGTAATCGTATGGTTCGCCCCCTCTGCTGCTGCTTTTAATACTTTGAAGAAGCTGCTAACAGAAGCTCCCATACTGAAATAGCCAAAAAAAAAAACAAAGTGTTCATTCTGAGAACCGATGCTTCAGATATAGGAAGGTACTATCACAGGAACAGGATGGAATCAAACTCACCGTCGCCTACGCCAGCAGGATATTCGTTCCGAGGGAAAGGAATTTTTCGGTGATAGAAACAGAGTGATTGGCAGTAGTCTGGGAAATAGATAAATTCCAAACCTATCTCCTTGGCTGACAATTCAATTTGAAAACTGACCATCAACTTCTACTTTACCACAATAAGGCCAAAATTAATAATTCACGGTTAATGCGATGGGCCTTGTCTTTAGAACCTTACAGATTTCGGATTAAAGCCATAAAAGGCACGGAAAATGTAGGTGCAGAGATATCTCATTTACGTTGAACCATTCTGTTGAATATATCGTGTGATCTCGTGGTCTTAAAAAGTAGGTATATCTTTTCTGAAGGGGAAACGATGTGTTACGAAATGACTGATGCGGCCTGGTTAGACCATCATACGTTTTATTATTACCAAGGTGTCGTATTTTGCACGCATTAATTGTTTTATAAATATACTTTTTTCTGTATCGCGTGACGCCTTCGCTGCTTGCGCAGCACGTGCGTGTTACATATCAATGCGCACGACTCTATATATATATATATATATATATATATATATATATATATATATATATATATATATATATATATCATGTAGGAATCTTGAATGAGAAAGCTACTAGATAGAAGCTCTAATGTAGTTAGCTGTCGGGGCGGCATTGCCATTTTCACTTAGTTTGAGACAAAGAGTTGTAAGTTGTATGCTTTTTAATCAAATTTTTTTATAAACAAAACTCATATTCAGTTTCTTAACACACGTGCAACGATGTATTATACGTTAACGTTAATTTATCGTACTTGTAATTTACTTTATTAATAGTGTATGACAGACGTAATTTGGTAGCGAGATGATACTAATCGGATAATTAACAGGGATATGGACACATGTGCTTACTCCTGATGATAATTTTATCTGGTCGCAATTATTACTAATGTTGAAAACGTACTATGTATGTATTAATGTTTTAGTATATCGTATTTCTATTTTAATATCATACCATTCCTACGTTACAGTCGTACATGATAAATATTTCAGGCGGGTTATATTAACGTATTCGTAACCGTCATATATTTTAATGTAGTTACAATTAAAGCAGACTATTCGGAAAGTTGTTTCTATTCCATGTTCAGGTCTCTAGGTGTGAAAAACCATATGAAAGAGTGAATATGAATATATCTGGTGCACAATTAGGACGTTAGACCACCAGTTAAGTGCTCACGTATTGGTGCATGAAAGTATGGAGGGTGGGAGCGACCGTGCCGGAAAGAGGGACGAGTCAACATTGGATACGCATATGGTAATGTTTTACTACCTGAATTATAAACACTAGTGTTTGACTACATGAATGCAATAACATTAGTGTTTAACTACATGAATTTAGTAAACGTAGTGTTTGACTACATGAATTTATTAACAGTAGAGTTTGACTATATGAGTTTTATAGTAGTCTTTGACTACATGAATTTAATAACAGAAGTGTTTGACTACTTATAGGCATACAACCTTAGTAAAAACGAATGAAATTATATATTTCTTTTTTCAGTTCACGATCACTTATTTTAGATGAAAAATTACGATTCAGGCTGTTACTAAGGCCGAAATCAGGCTAGTATCGGACATTTTGTGATAAAATACGCGATTTTTCATTATTGTCTGGCAGACAAATATTCGCTATTTGCAACGCCTATATTCATGTAACCTCTAAGTTGACCACTCCCGAAGAATAAGATTTGTAACCATGCGCAAACACGTGTTTATAAAAATAATGGCGTAGATCGAAAGATAAAACTTACTGATTCTGAAAGGAGGGAGATAAAGCTCTCTGGGCAGGTTATGCCAGCACACGCATATGTATTAATGACCAGCATGAACGATTGAATAAAAAGAAGTCCACTTTGAGCATTAAACCTTATTCAGAGGTCGCCAAATTCTTGCTGGATAAGTGAGTCTCACTTTTGCAATGAACAATGAAAGTTTTCATACCGCTATATTATTTCTGTATTGTTAATTATTTATCAAAACTCTTAACATAACACATCTGATATAAACTGGCATTATTTCATTTAGCTTGAAATAAAATGTCACAGCCCTGCAACAATATCTCTGAAACCCGCATGTGCATCTTCTTTTTCGCACGCAACCATAATACTTTATTTAGAGGCAAGCAGTCACTACTCTTTTTTAATACAAATTATATATAATGTAAATGGTGATGGCTGTAAATGAAAGTAATGCAATACAGTTAAGTATATTTTATGCATACTATTATTTGTACAGTATATATAATTATTGTGCCTAATGAAAATTTTATTTTCCCTTGCTATATTAGTTATGAATTTAATGGCAGTGCAAGGAAAACATCAGAAACAGAAAGGAATGTCAAAGAAGACATTGCCACAACCTTTACACCTAGGACAACAATTCATACGATAAAAATTCCTGCTGTGTCTGATATAAAAACATCAGAATCAGATATGGCATCTGTGTAAATAGTACTACATTTTATTAAATTTTATGTATATTTACTTGCTTACAAATATTTTGGTAGATGTACATCTAAGAAATGTATTTATTACCTGGAAATGTATCATTCTATATGATTTTAATATTTTGCAGTTGGTATAGATTGTACATTGTGTTAAAATATGGTTTGATTTATTTAGAATAATATTCGTGTTGTAAATTGTTTGTTGTCATGTCATTTTTGTTATTGATATGTTCCTCATCATGCTGTTTGTATTTTAGTTAAAAAGCCTCAAAGGAGATTAGACTTTGACTAAATGAGTCACCCCTTTAAATAAATTATTATTATTATTATTATTATTATTATTATTATTATTATTATTATTATTTCTTGAAGGATTTTCATTCCCATCATAATAACCAAGATAAATTATAATGCTCTCTTTTGATACAAAACTAAATATTTCCAAGTTCAACATTAGTATTTACACATTTTAAAATTTTATATTTAAGGGATTCAGTCTTGTCTGAAGTTGAAACACTTAAGGACAAGGAATATGTTATGATTAAAGAGTCTAAACGTTTTATCAACCCATTTGAGAAAGTATACTAACAAATATAATTGTGATACATACAAAAAAGGGAATATTTGTATACTAAAAAAACAACCATATATATATATATATATATATATATATATACATATATATATATATATATATATATATATATATATATATATATATATATATATATATATATATATATATATATATGTATATATATATTGTATTGGTATTTGTGTATGAACCAGAAAGTTGTTCCAAAAAAAGCTTTCTTTGCTGTGTATGAACATACAAGTTAAACATGTGTAATTACAATATATCTTAAATATAGTATTGATGCATAATTGAAAAAAATGAAGATATACTGGTTATCATAGTAAGAAAATGAATATATTGTATTATAAATACAAACCACACTAAGGCCATAGCTATGGTTAATCGGTTTAGGACACATGGCGAGGGCAATTGGGGTTTACCCAAATGCATATGCTTGTGTATGTGGGTGGGTGGTCTACTGATAATGTATGTATACATATACCTCGATAGTAATTTGTCTAATATGTAACCTTCTTGACTGGGTTCAGTTGGTGTTTGAGTTTTAGTGGACATTTTTACGCAGCTTATTTATTTGATGCAGCCGAACATTCAACATTGGTGGACTGTCTGTTATATTAAATACATAATATTATTAATCCTTGATCTTTTCTGTATGAATTAAATATAGGCTGGGGAGGACAATCGCATGTACGCAAATGGGGTGTGTGCAAAAAAAGAAGTATGCATGTTTACAGGGAGGAGGGGGTCAATCTTTGCCCAATATTTGTGCACATGCCCATTGTTGGAGTCAGATTTTGTTTCCGGATGTTTTACTTTCTTTGCTTGCAGTCTAATTCACACCGGTCTGAGCTATACACAGACAGGTGAACATTTGCAAAAGTAGGATAAATTAAGGATTGGAAGTAAAGAGTGGACAGGAGGAACTGGTGGGACAGAAGAAGAAGAAACTCCAATTTTTACCCTTATGCAGATGCCGAATGATTTTTCTAGCACACCTAGGCATATATCTAAGCAAAGAATTATTGGAAGCAGATGTATTTCGATGTATTCAAAATTAGCCCACAAATGCTTTCCCTACCCCCATTTCAGGTGACAAGGAAAAAAAATTGTATTGGTAGAATGAATTGATTATTCTCTGCCTGTATAATGCTAAAGTACATTTGCATTTTCATCAAAACAGATTTATTGGGATTTATAAATTTGAAATAGTTCTCTGCATTTGAATCAATTTATTTATTGAGTCATTTTACTTTGTACCAAAAGTACAGCAGTTTAATTTTTTAGATGCCTCCAAAAGACATTCATATAAGCCATCAGCTTTCAGAGCTAGGAATCTGTTGGCAGCTCTTGATCATATCAATCATATTGACAGAGATGTGATTGCAAACACAGAAGGAACAATAAGGTAATAAACTTTATTCTTGTTTGTTAACGTAATAATTCATTTTTGTTAAAATATTAATGCTTTACCTTAAAGATGATAAACCATCTGTTTGTGGTACAATTTAATCTTTTACAGAAGAAATTTTTAAAAATAAATTTCATAAACCAATTTTGGTTATAATTAGTCTAATTTAATTAGAACATTCTGTAAATAATCTTAACATTTTTATGATATATTGTTTGCTATATTGACAATTTCTTCTGTACCAAAATGATTTGTTACATGTAATTTTATGCAGTTTTTATTTGGACTTTTGAAAATTAAAAAAATATATAAAGACGTTGTCAGAGCAATGTTTGCATTTTCTTGTCAGATACCAAAGGTCATTCGACAAAAAAGTGAGAGATGGTCTGCAAACCCAAAGAAAGCTGATGAACAGAAATAATTATAAAAATATTGAAAATGAGGTTAGATGATAGAGTTGGCATGAACCAGCCAGTTGTTTGAACATGTTAAATCCTAAGTGAATATCTGATGTACTTGCTCCAATATCACCACCACCTACAGAAGAGATTGTTACAAAGCAGAAATCTCATTTTAAGTTAAAATAATTTAGGCCTTTTAGTCAGGTAACACCTATTGATATTAAATTGTTATGGCGAAACTATTCCAGTGATTGTATGGTGACAAATGATCCCTACCATAGACTCATATAGACTTTGACTAAGTCTTTCTTAAAGTGCCTATAATGAGCCAAAGTCCAGCATCAGTTTGATTTCCAAGTAGTAGCAGTTTATCTTCAGTCCACTGTTGATTATGTTCTTATAGCTTTTAAAAAAATATGCATTTGCACAAAAAGAGGTAAGACCTTTTCTAACTTTTAATATCCATTGCATTGATACTTGTCTTATATGTATGTTTTGATTGAGGTAAATGCAGTGTATTTTGGCCATATGATGTATTAAAAAAACACAGCAGAAACTATACATTCTAATTCATTTAATTGTATAGGTGTAACAAGATTAAAATCATGTAATTGCAAGTCGGCATTATTGCATAATAAAGTACCTTTTAAAAAGTTTATTTTCTAAATGTTTTGTGTAAAATTGCAGTTAGAAAGATTTCGAGCATAATTTGAAGAAGTAAAAATGTACATTGGAGCAAATGATTTCAATCCATACTCATCGTCATGATTTAATTGTCCCCGCTAAACATTACTGTACCTACCAATAGACAACACACTGAAGCATTAAAATTGAAGTGTAATTGAACTGCAATCATTTTCCAACAAAATCCATCAAAGAACATGTGTGGTGCCATGTGAGTTCATCTTAACGTACCTACAGACTTTTTAGATTTTTTACAAACATCCAATATTAGGACTCCATATTTATGGATTTATTATTTGCCTAAATACTGATAGCCTAAATACTGATATATATATATGTATGTATATGTGTGTGTACGTATATATGTATATATATATGTATGTGTATGTATATATGAATAGATATGTATATATATATATATATATATCAATATATATATATATATATATATATATATATATATATATATATATATATATATATATATATATATATATTTATATGTATATGTATATATATATATGTATATATATGTATATGTACATTTATGTTTATGTACATATATGTATATGTATATGTATATGTATATAATATATATTTTATATATGAATATATGTATATATGTATATATATGTATGTATGCATGTATGTATGTATGTTTTTCATGAAAATCAGTTACATCAGAAAACAGCATTGAGCTTAAAAACATTGTTTTGAATTCCACAATATAGTATTGTCCCGTATTTCTGACTACATTATTAAATATTTAGGCTAAATCTTCTATAAAAAAATATTTAGACTTTGTTTTAATTAAATTATATATTTTCCTGAATTTATTTCCCCAATTTTTTAAAAATACACTGTAATGAAGTGGTTTATCACAGGTGCAGCGATGTCTGAAATTACATGTTCACATACAGTTTCAAACTGATATTATAAAGAAATTAATGCTGTTAACTTCTGGGTTTTTTATATAAAAAAAGAAATAGATTAGAAATGATCTTCACCGATTGTATTTGTTAACAACAAAATAATATTTACATACTGGTGTTGACCGTTCCATTGGCCTAGTGGTAAGAGCATCCACCTCAGATGCAAGAGGATGTGGAAGCCTTGATCCCTGGCAATTTCATACCAAAGACATAAAAATGGTATTGACAGCTGTCTCATTTCGTGCTCAGCATTAAGAGGTTAGTATATGGACTGGTCATACTACTGTCAGGATAATGTAACTGGGTAGGATGTCATGCTACATGTGTGTGTCATGATGCCTCAGTGCTAGACATCATTATAAAATGCCACACTGCAAACATTATAGCAATATGACTGAAAAATTGTTCAATGTATGATAAAAATACAAATCACACACAGTTTCAATCTTGAAACAGGATTTGGCATATTTGCATCACTGTACAGTAGGCCCAATTTCATGAACTCACCTGTGATATATTGCTACAAACATGGTTAATGGTCAGTTAGCAATTATAACACCCCTGTGAATGTGTAGGAGTTTGTTTGTCTGCGTAGGTTGATATGTATATCTGATCAAGTTTTGCATTGTACTCCGTTTATTATATATACTATTCACTATATATATCGGTGTGTGTTTGTGTTAGTACCTAGCTACCCTAATTTTAAAGAAATGTAATAGGAAACATATTTGTTTCACTGCAGTAGTTTGTTTATGTGATGTACTTAAGTTTGGCATCGCATAAATGGTAATCAATTCTGTCAAAAGCATTGAAACCATACACAGGATACTAAAACATCCATGTAATTTCTATAGAACTGTCTAGTATTTTGGAATGGGATGTCTGTAATCAATCTTTTATAGTAATGGTCGTTAGTTTCTCATATAAAAGTCTCTGGGAGACAAAGAAAAAGGAAGAACGGAGGCAGAAGTTAGACGGACTGGAGGGAATTGGACTACCAGTCCAGATAACGATCATACAGATGAGTAGGAACACAGGACAGGAGGAAATACTATTACGCTAAGTCAGATGATAAAATAGACCATAACCTGGTTGAGTTAAAGACGAGTGATAGGTTTTTAATTTTAATTTCATTTGAGAGATGACTTTTATTTAATGGTATTAAATTGATGTTTATTTGATTTTCACATTTTGTGTATTAATTAATTTAACTGTCGGCACCACTGACTGGGGGCTCTGAGCATTGCATCTGTCTATCACAACTTCAAGTCCTCACAAAAACAAGCCGGGGGTGGGAGTCTTTTGTAATAATTTAAATAATATTGGGAGAACCCCACCCAGCCTAAATAACATGGAAAACCTCTATATATGCCATAATTATTCTTAGATGTTATCCTTCAGTTTTTTATGCCTGACTGTATTCTTGAATTAAAGTTATGTCTGTACATGCACATTTGTACTTATATCAGTTTAGTACATTGCATAAAATATAATAGTTAGTTTTACAGTGTATGCAGTTGTGTACATTCATCTGGGTATTCATATAAAGGGTATAATTATTTCTATAGTAAATGAACAAATTTTAAAAAACTGAAAATTTGATGTCTTTAATTGGTGTCGAGTATATTTGATTTAGTTGTAATACGACGGCTGATGATGCATATATGTGATATAAGCTTTCAATGTTGCTTTTGATTAACTAGTATTTTAGTCTTAAAAACCTTATTCTGTATCCAGAGCCATTTTGTTTTACTTGTAATTGAAATTAATGATCAGTATCAGTATCTGTATAGAATAGTATCCTAGTGTTTGTAGTTCTGTTGATATTTACAAGCCAAACTGTATTCATGAAACACTGCAAAAAGTTTTGCTTTCTCAACTGATTATAAATATGCGTTAATTATCATTTAACTTAATGTTTTAATGTATATTCACGATTAAACTCATGTTCACCAGTGTTCTTTTGTTCTTTACATCCCAAGACAATGGTAGTCAACTTCAATTCTTCCAATGGTTTTAATAAATAGTCTCCTCACAGTTGCTTTCAAAACATAGCCATACATATAATCATTCTTTAGTCGGTAGGTAGCTAAAATAATGTTTAACAAAACTTGTTCGTGCAAAATAAAACATTGCAAACTACAAACGAAATGCTTCATACAACTTAAAATCAACATAAATTATATTTTTCACACATCATATCATTGGATAGATCACCCAAGTCTTAATTGAGTAAAGCCATGTTACTGGTCAAAATTATTTATCCGTTATACGCAATACACAACAGCTTGGAATTATATGCATGTTGTCAGTACTTAGGTATCCGTTAAGTCTATAAAATAAACTGCCTATTAGCAGTATGCCTTTTCCACTGGTTATAATCATTACCTTCTGCTGCTGCCAGGACATCTTGCATATACCTCTGTGAAACAAAGAGCACGATTCATCTAATACAACTAGGTCGAAGTCCTGCAGAATTTTGTTTAAAAATTCCAAATAAAATAAATCCATTAAATGTTACGTGGGACAATATTAATTTTTGTGTTATGCAATGAAACAGACGTGTAAATATACAAACAAATGCGCAAATCACATCGACTATCGGATACGTGAGCGTGAGGTGGCAATGCAAATGCTCAAGAAAATCAACTTTATTCTGTGCTTAAGAAGCTACTTTAGCGAGACCTTTTAATAGCTGTTCTGATTACAATGATACAAATTATCATATTTTTAGTTGGTTTATCTTACAACGTAACAAAATCACACAAACACGATAATTAATCACTTTCAAGATTGGCCCCTGAAAGGACCCCTTATTGTCAGGATTTGCCATCATACTGACGTTTTTGCTTACTTCTTGCAATTTATCATATATAATGAGAAATACATATATTGTGGGTGACTATAAAGAACTAAGGAGAAGGACAGAGGAAGAAATAAGAAAAAAAAGGCAATAATTCCATCAAAAGAGATTTCTACTATACGTTTCATAATATCATGCATCTGCAGGAATAAAAAAATCGAAAATCTTAGGTTGTTTGCCTTTAACTTCCATACAGTGTTTGACTACAAGAGTGTGGTATAGTAGTCTTTGAGTCCAATTACTTGTTTTATTTTCATAATATGTACCTTTGTATTTATGGTATTCTCGTGTTTCCTACACATTAGTGTGAGAGTGTAATACATTTTCATTGTCACTCGCATACGTGTTTGTTATTTCTTGAAATCCAGGCCAATCTCAAAGGGTGTCAGCTTTTTATGTTACAACATCCCATCCACTTCTGAACCTTTAGAAGCAGCATGACAAAATGTCAAGTGTGTATCCCTACTCTCCTCTATAACTGCAAGAGCCATAATTTTGAGTAATTGGTCTTTCCAAGTCATGTGTTCACTTTTACCACCACTCGATCATCACGTTTTTGTTAATGTATTCATGTAGCAACTAAAGTGAAATAAAAACAACTTTAAAATGAAGACAAAATAATACTTTCACATACCGCAAAGACGTATTCAGGTCCAGGGTAGACAATTGGGTTATTCAATTTATATGCCTGTCTCTGGCCCAGCATAAGATTGGAGCCCACACTGGCATTCACCACCTTCACAAAGGCAAGAACAGTCGCTGTATTTGAGGACCTGATCTCAATTTGGACGTTGCTTATTGTACCAACCTGAAAGTCAAGCTCGATTGTTAGTTGGCTTTTCTCACCAATGTTGATATTGGGCGTGTCAATTACTCTTACCAGTCTCATCGCTGTTTCTCTCGGCACAGCACTCAGCGCTAGAAAAAGACATATTCATGGAGTTACTTTCACATGAGACAAAGTTAAGACATCAGCTGGAATCGACTTGTATATTTATAAGTTTTACTTTAAATGTAAAAAGTGCGATCGATCGACTATATCACTGATTTCAACTGAACGTTTTTGACATTTTCTAATTATCCTTAGGTATAAACGTTTAACTTTTTACTCGGTGTAATAATTTCAGTTAGTCAGCCAAAACAACGGGAATATCATGAAAAGTCCGAGTTTTCAATATTTCCTAGACGCAACTCAACGATCCATCGGTATATTATTAATACTACCCATACTTATGCAAGTCTGTGCACTGTTGGATAACTTCCAGAATGAAGACCTTACAATTAGCTATTATATACAGATAACTGATTTCAAATGCATAAAACAGACAACTTAATGCTGCTTATCATTTCTCTGGCAAATCAAAAAAGGCCGTTAAATATTTTTCTAAATTGCAAGAAACTATGCGCAAGCAATTCTTTGTTTTTCACAATCAGATGAAAGTATCGCGATTCCTGGATATGCTTTGCGCATTTGTTTTTCATAGAGTAACGCAGTAAATGAAGATTCCCCTAGAAATGTCAGAAGCAGAAGAACAGGAAATCAGATCGCAGAACGTCTGTGCAATTTCCGTTTGAGTTGGGTTTCTCTGCGGAAGCATGATTAATATTTAAGAGAAAAATAATTAAAAATGTCAAAGGTGATATGAGTTGTTCAGACAAATATGAATTAAAAACTATATCATTGATTTTCATTTATATTGTCTATACTACTTAAGCAAGACCGATAGTATATTTTGGTTGTGTTTTATATATTCAACCTGGTTTGTTGTGCGTTTTTTTGTGTGTATTGATAACATGAAGCTTTTTTGTTCAACTTTGTTAGTAATTCCTCGTTATTATCCGTTGAAAAATTCCGAGCTAGTTTTCTCATCTCGTCTTGAAGAGATTCAGTACGGTATATTTCGCCGTTAGGTTTTACAAATTGGTCAAATTTACACTCTTCGTCTTCAAAACTCTGAAATAACCACAATGAAACAGGATCGTTTTTACTTTCCGCGTTAATAAAATCAAACAAATTCTCCTGTCAAGAGAACTCTGGAAAAAAACTATACGGGTAGATATTGTATGGTTCTAACCCGTGGAAATAGTGTTACTGCGTTAGACCACGCGTGTGCATTATGATCAGTGATTTTGATTGGAGCAGCCCCCCTCCTAGATTTATATTTCGATTGGCATAATACCTGTTATTGTCGCTACGGTTATTGGGAATTTTAATATCCTTTCTAACGCAGATACATTTTGAATTGTTGTCACATTATTCCTGACTGCTAGTGCTAGGTATTCTTTTATGGTTTACGTTTTAGATCTGTCAATTTGTTTCCACGTAACGCATTTATAAAATGTTATATTATTTATTCGGCTGCATAAATTATTCCCCGACAAAGTCAGTGGTGAAGGTTTCATAGATTGTAATTTCTCAACACTAGGTTTGTCATTTATCGGATAAAC
The DNA here is from genome assembly GCA_030141615.1 of Unio pictorum. NCBI lineage: Eukaryota > Metazoa > Mollusca > Bivalvia > Unionida > Unionidae > Unio > Unio pictorum. The sequence continues at coordinate 2,719,496 of JARLTB010000161.1, read as the reverse complement.
CCATAAATAACCGCGGTCACAGAATAAGCTCTCTCATAATACGGTTTTCAATTCCAGGTAACACTTATGGTTTGGAATCCTGGCTCACAGTGACAGTTTTTTTTTTCAATACATGATCAAATTTAGCACGAAAAATCAAATTACCTTTTTCTCAACGGATAATGAATTACACTCCGAAAACAATACGTTCGATGGTCAAGATGCGATATAATGCCTGTTGCTTTTGATCGTTCATGGTAGCATCAACACTACTATCAATTCGAAATGTTGACCAACAATGACATGCTCCGTAGCACTTAAATTCGTTTAACCCTTTATGGATTTTACCTATCATGCTTCAGTCACTTATTAGACCCTTATTTGGTGCATCTATTATTGTAGACTAGTGTCTACAACAACTGTATTCTTTTTCTTTAATATTTCTGTCAGGAATCTTGCTTTGTTTAGATTCTGTCAATAATCACAATTAAGTTAAAACGAAAGTACAAATCACCCACCCTTGTTGTTGATTTCCGTGCTCTAGTCAGCTAGTATATAGCCGGTTGTTTAATTGGGGCTCCCAACTATTCAACTGAACACCTCTCCGTCACACTGTCGCAAGGTGTGAATGTGTGTTTTTACATTCTCTCCGGACGATTGTTATGACGGAGAGTGTTTCAGTTGAATGTAGAGAAGAGCCCCCGTATGTGTTGCACTCTCTTTATTGTAAATATGTAAATATAACTTGTAAATATGTAAATATTTGTATATACCAGTAATCATGTATATATGTGTTTATAATTGTATATAGCTGAAATAGTGTTTCATCATTCACCCTAGCTAGGGGTTGTTTCACCAACCATGGCCTCCTGGGTTTCTCAACTGTTATCGGATTATATAATGAATTACGAAATTATCAATGAAATAATCATTGCAATTACAGATTTAATAAATCAAGAAATAAAATTGTCAGATAAATTAGATTATGATCAGATTTTTTCTTATTTTCAATATTTCGAAGATATATCTTTAAGTAAAAAATATATACTGCCGTCCCAATAGGGATTTACTTAAAAAAATCCAACAAGCCTTTAACTAATCATTAGCATATAACAGCGATGTAACTAAATTCATTCCGCTATTTACCGCAGTAAAAAAATAGATCTGAACTCATTGGACAATATGAAGCTAAGAAAACGATAAATTCCAGAATGAAACACTTAAAAGAGCTCAATAAACACAATAACACACTACCATGAAGTTAAAAACGAAATATGGAAACACGCTACCAGGAAGTTTGAAAACAAAACAACAACACGCTATCAAGAAGTTTGAATGTCTACCTGATAATGATAATGAAACTAGATGTGTTAATAATTTTTTTTTGCACCGCGCAACACAGAAGTAAAATAACACTGATATCTTAAGACGGATATCCATTAAGATTTTACATACAGACTAATTTGTAAAGTCTCTCCCCTAAGTCAATCAAATTATTAGACTGGTAAGTGAGTTTAAAATTAGTTCTCGTTAATGAATCATTATGACATCTTCAATTATTAAAAATCAATGTGGAGCCGTTGGTGCAAACGAATGTAAAATGTATCCATGTTGGGCCTGATATGATCGTAGGAGATTTATTTGGTAACTTCCATCAATAGCATCACATACTAGATTTATTGCAATCACCGAGAATATATTAACATTTTGAGAACAAATACGCCTACCACCATTGTCTGGGTCATTATTATGTTTGAGGATAGTTGTTTGTGGTTGTGGTATTTTTTTCCATGCAGCGAGTATCAAAGAAAAGTTTTAATCTATGAAATCACTGACAGATTGTTTTGATTGGTCTACTTTATACCCGGTAAGATTAAATGCAGGAATATTATATGCTTTTGCAAATTCTATTATTGTTTTAGGATGTGTATCATTTAAGACCGTTTGAATAATTTGTAAATTAAATACTTTCATATCAGCGATAGTTTAATTACATATTTATATGTATCTGATGATTTCATCTCGCGCAGACTCTTTGAAAAAATTTTCTCTTAGTATATATCTATATTTTTCATATTCATTATGTATTTTTATGAAATATTCAGTAATTCTACTTGGAATTACTTGAGACCATCCAACACCTGGTTCTATCCACCCACGAAAATACGCAGAGCTCAAAAATGTCCATCCTACAATATCATTGCATCATGATATGATTCATTATCTGAAGTATAATCACACTTTTTAGGTTCGGGTAAACTTTGATAAGATGGTGCCTAAGGTGGGATTTCAGGCCATCCTAGCACGGTTCTTATAAAACTCTAATATATATCTACAGCATATCCGGGTAAGTTTACCTCAATCGCCGATGATAATGTTGGTTCATGAACTGTTACAGCGATTTTTTATTTTTTCTCCCGTAATGGATTTTATTCCGCGCTGTAATTCATTATTGATCTGTTCTATTTGGTAAGACCTAGATGATAAGGAAACTATATTCCAACCTGGAGGCCCGTCTGGTTTATTTTTACTCGCAAACACCAAGGAATTATTCGGTTGCTGACCACCAAAGGATTTTGATCTAATATTTGGCCAACTGTGGTATACTCGTAATTACGCTAGCCCTATCTCCTTAACCTGAATCGCAATGGGAAAATTCACACTGAATTCAAGGTTGGTTGAGGTTATTGAAATCATAGTTGTCTTTTGCGTCGTTGTGTTTGTCGCTATTTTCTGAAGTAATTCCGTTCTTGATGTAGATGTCGACATTGGTATTGTCATTGATGTTGTTATTTTTGTGTTTTTATTCTAATTTTGATATTGCGATGTGGTAGATATTCATGATCGCGGAGTATTCGTTATCTGATATTGTTATGTCATCGAGACTAGATGATATATGCAACGACAATAGGTTATAATCGGCTGATGCAATATGCAACTTAATTATATACTCGTGTAGTTTATTCTGACTGCACGTGGATATTGTTTTTGTGATGATTCTAAGAACCGCTGTAATTGTTGTCGCCGATGACACACAAATTGTGACTACTACAGGTACCAGTGCTGTTATCGCTGATAACAAAATACCCGTTACAGCAACTATACTTGAAACCGAATACACAATAATGTCAATTCTGGTATTTTGCCTGCGGTGTGTTTATATCTTATATATTATATCTTTATATTAGTTTGAAATTCACGGACTTGATCATATCGATATTGTTCAACATTCATTATACTATTTACTTAAACCAATTACAAATTCTACGTAGCATGTCATTGATACTCGAGCTAAAGTACTTTAGTGATGGTTATTGTAAATGTTTCAATGGCACCCTTATCTATTATTGCACTTACACTATTAATTCCCATATATGTACTCGATGATACATTAAACTGTAACGGTGAAAGTAGGGTCAATCTATAGATACCTTTGACTTCAGCTGTAATATTAATAATATTATTTTGAGGTGTCCAGTCCAAAGATCCATAATGTGTTGAGTACGCGGTATTAATATTTGGTTTATGTGGTATTTTAATTTTATCAAGCCGGATCGCGATAGCAGGAAAATCAGCATTGATATCTCTATGTGTTTCTTTAATCGTATCAGTGGTTGTTTTAATATCAGAAAATTTCATTAGGACAGTCATCGGAGTATACAAAGAAATTATTCATGGTTTCAACCGATTTTCTAAAATTTCTACGGAGGTTTCCAAATGCACCTACATGAAAATCATACTCAGCTCGCAGTGTTGTTAGATTATCATCTGTGGTTTTATGCTCAGCGTGCATCGTTGTTAGTTTATCATCTGTGGTTTTACGTTCAGCGTGCAGCGACGTTAGTTTCTTGTCTAACACATCTACATATTTTTTGTCACAACATCAGTATCCAATGTTGGATCGCCAAGTGTGGTTTTTTGATTTGAGTTCATGTCGAAGGGACCTGTCATTGTATCACCAGAATTTTTTACTCGATTGTTGATACTGTTTATCATAGTTGGTAAAAGAACTCCTGGTTTAATCCTACCATTGGAATTGAACACCGCTATGGAATTTTCAGTTACTCCATTAATTTTAACTAGAATCACATTTACGGAAACATCACTGGCTTTCAATTTCCCTTGATTGTCTTGATATACGAGTATTTCTTTTGGATCCACATTTGCGAGGTTTAATATCTCGGATATTTCATCTTCGATTTTTTTTTACATCTATGGTTGCATATATTTCCCTTGTGGGATTTTTAAGGTTTGAGAAAGATCTTTCACAAATATCAATCAATTCGCGATCAACCATTATATTTTAAGATCTCTCTAAAAAGCGATTGCTCGTATATTCGTGTACGGAATTATGTGGGGGTTTAGTTGATGATGATATAGCGATAAGTATATTTAATAACTGCTGGCCGCATATTGGTGGATCGGTCATTTCTTGTGTTGGTAGCGTGAAGTACCAGATCGGTATTTTTGATTGATGTATATAACGCATAAATCCTTTAGGTGGTGCTAACCCATATGAATCAAAATAAAAAATTAAACGCGGATCAATCGCGTATGCAACCCAGTGAGTTCTAAGTCCGGTGCTATTATCGAGATCAATGATACCGGTTTCAGTTCTGTTTGGTTGTGGTAATTGATATCGCATAAAAAAAAACTCTAACTTTTTTATTCTTAATTCTTTGGCAGCATCGAGTGAATACAAATTTGACAGCGAAGTTAGTAAACTGTCCCTGGTAGTCTCCGGCCGATTCCGCTGTACCATCAATACGGAGTTCCTGGTAGTCTTAGACCCTTTCCTTTTACTAATCGTCTCTTAATTTGTATCCAGATTCAGTCGCCTTCTTTAGTTCCATCCATGTGGCGGTACCAGCATCTCCGAGAGAGGCAGCTTTCGCGACTGCAGTGGCGACGGCGGAAATTAACGCTGATAACGCAGCGAGAAGTGGAAATGTACCACCTGATTTTATCATTTCTTTGATCGCGGACGCAGAGAGAGAGAGAGAGTTACCTGAACACCTTTTTATCTTTGCTAGCATAATTGAAATGATAAATCTGACTAGCTGTCAGTGATAGTTTATTCTGACCACCAGACATTTGATTGTGATTTAACGATAGTGTAGTTCCACATTTTTTAGCTGATTTCGATTACAACCTTTTAATCTGACCAGGAGTCAGAGTAACACTAAACTAACGTGACTATATGACATTTTATTTAATACGAGATTGATCTAATTGTCCACATGTTTTTGGAAAACATTTACATATTTTCTACTGGCGCATGAACTACACTCATTCGTCCACCAACACCTTCGAGTAGCATTACTTGTCACTGAGAATGACAGCAATTGATCTGTAATTAGGGATAGTGATATCATCTGCTGAATTACTCGGAAGAGTCACACGAGCTCGGTCATGTATGTCAACGACGGACTGTCTAGTTAAATCAAGATGTTCCAACGAAAGGTAATAAATCGGATATCGATTTCTAAAATCTAATTGTGATATTTGCAAACCGGTATCTACATTATTATAACGTCCCATAAATATCAGCAATAGATGATACGCGCGTGCTATTTGGATTTGTCCTTAATTAAGTAAAATATCCTCGGATGGTTCTTGTTGGCCGTTTATCCTTAATGAGACTTCAGTAACACCCAGATGATCAAATAGCATATTCCTGCACGTTTGTGAATTTTAATCGCGTCTTATCCTGCAACGCAACAAATTCATGCCGCGGCGCAGAAACACCCTGTACTGATGACATGTGCCATGTAAATATACCGTTACCAGAAGTCTCCATAAAATCTTTTATTCATGTTAGGTCATGATAGCCATGATTAGCAACCTTTATCCATGAAAGATAGGAATTTTTCCTCTGCGGTGATTGATGGAGTAATTACTGGCATCCACAAGCTATCATATTTGAAGTAATATTCCCTTGAGCATCAAATCCTTAATTTATTCGCTCTACTATTTTCTGATCCACCGTTTCTTATTTTGCTAACACTCGCAGGCATAATCTCCGCAGATGGTAGTTTTCCCAGTGGTGTTTTTTTTTGTCGTCGAATCAGCATGATTACTTTTTCATTGGCCGTTGAAAATGCTTTACCGGCAACATCACCAACAGCGCTAATACCTTTTATCATGAAAAGCATCAATTTCTTTCATCGATAATTGTTCTGCGATTGGTGCTATTTTCAAAGCCATCCTTGCAAATAACCCTAGAATAACATTACCGAGACCATCTCCATAATACACCTTATAAATAGGCAATCGTGAATTTACTACGTAAGTCATAGTTGGCTTATATTGGTTGTAGTGTATGATCATTTTATATAAATGCTATCAACGAGTTCATCGATAAATTATCGGTGCACACCAATATTCATGATTCCACCTTCAAATTGTCATCGGCAGATATCAGCGGCTTCATGAATTATTTGCGGTGAGTTATTTCCGACTCGTTTACACCCCACCCCACCCCCACCCCATTGATACCTTTTAATCGTGCTATATCGGAGAAAATAGTATTAGGACAGGGAACACGATAACTAACATGGGTTCCAGATGAAGATAATCCCGTACCCGTTTTTTCCAAAATGCCAATTGCGCCTTGCATATCATCATCTTCTTTTCGATCGGATGGTATCTGCAATGATTGAGGATCTTCTTCAATCTTTTTGTCTCCATGTTTGTCTCCGTGTTGGTGTTTGACGTTCTTTCCTTTGTCTTTCTCGTTCTCCTAAATGTCCTTGACATTCTTCTTCTTGTTTTGATTTTCTCCTTCTTGTGGTTCATCATAATCAGTAATCCCATCTCGATAATTTATATACCCCACACTCTTTTGTATTTATACGACTAATCCCCTAGTTCAATTTATATAAGCAATCAACCCATTCATTACGTTGTATTCCTTTTCTCTTATATTCTTCTTTAAATATTCACTTCTTGAATGATAGCTTTTAGCAGCAAAATCACATAATGTGTGATAAACCCTAGGTTTTATTATTTTGAATTGTTTTATTAATTTTTTACTTTCATCGGTAAATTTATCGATAAAAGAAACACCTTTTTTAGTTTTACCAACAGCGCTTTCATGTTCTTCAACGTCAATTTGAGATTGTGGTTTAGATTCAGCGATCTGTTTTAACAACTGAAGAATACCTTTTTTGCTATCCTCATCGTCAATAATATCTCCCAATATAGCTTTCTCAGTAGCCAATGCAGCTTTCTTAGTAGCTTTAGTTACCGGCTTTAATATTTGTGCAGTATCTGTTGCAAAATCAACTAGTGATTCATGTCGCGCTTGTAATTTATTTCTAACAGAATCTCTCACAGGGATAAATCTCTTTATTGCATCTAATCTCTCTCGGACTAGTCTAGTTGTTAATGATTCTCCTACCATTATTGTTATATCATATGATTTAATTGTAGCAACTAACAAAACCACGACAATATAGGCATTTTTTGTTTTTTCAATTTCTCAACAGTGTTGGTCGACAAAAAGAAACTTCGGTTGAAACCGAAACTGTCATTTTTGTTTTATTTTAACTGAATTAGTTTTGGTCTGTTCACCCTCTCTCTCCGTAAAGGATTTATATTTGTTTGAAAATTTGATCTTTTTACTCTATCTCTCTTCGTAGAAGCTTTATTTTTGTTTTCGTCTGTTTACCTTTCTTGCTGCTCTTTCTGAGTGAAATAAGATTTAGTATCACTTAAAGATATGTCTTCTTTTACTTCTACTTCTTCTTTTATCTTTGTTCTTATTTTTCCATCTTTTTCTCTTCCTTGTCCTTTTTCTTCATTTTCTTTGTCTTCTTACCTCTTTGTCTTTTTTTTTTCTTCCTTCTTCTTTTTCTTGCTTCTTTTAATTTCTTCTTTTTCTTCCTTCTTCTTTATCTTCTTTCTACTTTTTTCTTCTTTTTGCTTTTTTCTTCTTTACTTTCTACTTTCTTTCGTTTTCTTCTTCTTTGTTTGTTTTTCTTCTTTAATTCATTATCTCTTTCTTTTTCTTCTTTTCTTTTTCCTCTTTCGTTTTCTTTAATTAAATATTATTATCATTATTATTATTATTATTATTCATTTCGGTATCCCGAGTGGCCTATTTGTCTAAAGTCCGTCATCGTAGGTATGTGAGAAAGCCAGTGGCTTCTCGTAATTCCGTGGTTTTTTCTAGGGTTTTCACGGGTTATTCCTCCACCATTTATAATAACCGTCATGTATAACCTATGTTGTGTTGAAAAATGGCGTTAAACCCTATTATTATTATTATTATTATTATTATTATTATTATTATTATTATTATTATTATTATTACATGGACACCATGTTTTTAAATGGTGACTTTACATCTTATCATAAAACGATTTTCCCACGTCTAGCACGCTTTTTTAAACCATGCATCCTTCTTTTGATGCCGCATTACAAAATATCAGGATGGAGAAAGATAGAGAAAGATTTTACCTGTATGTTGGATAGCCAGCCAATATGCCATGAATAAAGTTATCATTACATGTGTCGATGTCGGCATGAATTAAGCAATACACATCCAGCAATACCGAATTGGAGATAAACTATCAGGAAAGCGACACTGCCGTGTATGCAGCCAGAATTTGTTGCGAATAACTTGTGATGTAGGTCTACGTAATCAGTCTCCATGGAGATATATACATATACCTGAACTTAATTTGCTCAAAGATTTCTAGGTACGCTGTCATCATGTACAGAGCATGATGTAGCAATCTGTAATAGAATTCCAATGTTTCGCAAAGTATAATGAAATATTTAACGAGATTCATCTAGCTTGTACAAATGAAAATTCTATACATTGATAAATCTTGTGGAAGCTTCCGAGATTTCAAGACCGATAAAACTGACAGACGATTGAAAGTTGCGTTAGTGACGAAAGCATTTCAGAAATACATGTAATGGATATTTTTAACTGCCTGATACGGTTACATTAGCATGTTTCAACAAAAATCAAAGTAAAAGAAGAATATATTATGGTATTAGTATTTAATTTGTGTTCGATCGTTTTCCTTGTTTGAAGTGTTGAGATTTGGTGTGTACTTGCTTTTCGTCATATGTTATATACTGAGATATGAATTAAATCCCTAGTTCTTGTTTAAAAATTGTGAATGTTCTGGAAGAGAAGTTCTGATCCAACTCCTGGTCACTTCCTTCTGTTTTGTTTTAATAGAAGATATATGGTTGTTGTGGACAAAATTAATAATTCCTCCTTTAATTTCATTCCGTATAATTATTTACTATCGTGTTCAGATATAGCATGAAGCATTTATTTAGATTTTTCATTGGAATTACAGTGTACTTTATGATATTTTGGACTAAATAACTATTCTTGGATTATAGCGAATTCCTTCAGAGACGTTCCTGATTATATCATTTTGATACAGCAAGAGAAAAATATGATGATACTGGAGAATTTCTACGAGGTTTTGTGTGAAATATTCAATCAAATATTAGTTGTAATATTTTTGCTTGATATTCCTGATCTTTTATTTTTCCCCTTGTATGTGACAGGTTTTAATATTCAAGAACGGAACGGTATTCTGTAGTAGACGTTGTAGCGTTCAGTTTACGGTTTTCTGTGCACATACATGTTCTTTACAAACTTTCAGTTCACAAAACAGTGACATACTTAATGTTTAAAATAATCAGCGTGACACGAGGAGAAATCCAGACTACTTCTGTAATTCTACACACACGATCCAATAATTATATATTGATCAGCATATTCAATAATCCTACACCAACGATTCAGGAATTAGATATTGTTCAGCAAATTCTATAATTCTAAACCAAACAACCAGGAATTACATATTGGTCAGCATATTCTTTAATTCGACACTAATCATCCAGGAATTAGATATATGTCAGCATATTCTATAATTCTAAATTAACCAACCAGGAATTAGATATTGGTCAGCATCTTTTATAATTCTACACTAACCATCCATCAATTAGATAATATTGGTCATCATATTCTATAATTCCAAACCATCCACCCAGGAATTAGATATTGGTCAGTATATTCTATAATTCTACACTAACAATAGATGAATTAGATATCGGTCAGCATATTCTATAATTCTACACAAACCATCCAGGAGTTATATATTGGTCAGCATAATATGTAATTCTAAACTAACCATCCAGGAATTAGATATTGCTCAGCATGTTCAGTAATTCTACACTAACCATCCAGAAATTAGATTTTGGTCGTCATATTCTATAATTCGACACCTACCATCCAGGAATTAGATATTTATCAGCATATTCGGTAATTCGACACAAACCATTTCATCTAGGGTACAATGGTGATAATGACGTAAAACATTGTGCTGACTATTAAAGTCACAGCCAGTGTGACAAATTTTCTTCCCACGAATATAAATTTGTCTATTGATATTTTACGTCTGATCTCTATGCATTACAAAACTGTCAATATCTACCGTGGCTGGCGGAAACTGATGAAGAAACTTGTCAGCTGAATATGGTGTCTCGGACTATGGGAAACTGCTTTCAGAAATGTTGCATCACGGATGATAAGGTGGTGTATCTAGCCAATCATTTTGTGTCTCAAATAAGACTGAGGTGTCGGTAGAAATGCCTAATGTCTCTATGAAAGCTGTACGGGTCTCAGTAGGAACGTATGACCATATCCCTGTGTCTCAGTGAAGACTATGAGGTGTCCGAAGAAAAGCATGACTATCACTCAATGTCAGAATACAGACTATGAAAATGTCATAATAGAGTATAAGATGGCGCGTTGAAAACTGTTTATCATTCTAACAATGCATGTATATCACCGACTGACGTTAATTTTGTATGATGACCACATATTTCTCGGAGAGGAAATACTGCGGTTTCAAGTAAAGATTACATAGGAATGGAAGCCATGATGACAAATATTATATAACGACAACTTTGGAAAACGGGTAGAATAATGCAGTTCATCAACGTTACAAGATAAAGTAATAGTTTTCTTCAATGACATTCAAATACATCCACAGACAGCAACTCCCCCAAACAAAAGACACATGTAAAAAACAAAATATTTACATTATGGTAGAGAGAAGAAAAACAGATAAAAAGATGGCTTTTCTAAATGAAAATAACAAAATCTCCAGAACTTACTACATGTTTTGGAAGGATATCTCGTCTACTAAAAAGGAGATTTGTGCCGGGTTCAAGCGAATAAACCTGGTGAGAGACAGAAATCTAGAATACTGCGTACGAATTTCAAGGATGTTTATGGTATGGATCCCCACGTGTTATCCCGACTGAGATCTGAATAAGGCGTATAAAGGGTTGACCGAGTAAGATTTGTAAGACTGGACTTGCCAAGAACGCCAGAGTTTGGATGTTATAACATACCGTGTAATGGATTGTTGATAGTTCGAGGCTGCGAACTATGGTCACTCGTTTGATCATAGCAGAAAAATTCTCAGGTGGAACAATTTCAATACATAGATGCATGGAAAACATTCGCCAGTACAAATGTCTGATCAAATGTAAAATATTTCCCACTTTTCCTTTATTGCCAAATGGTTGCCACGAAAACTTATGCTTCATTATGTGTTGACACCAGCAAAAACCATGTCGTCACGATGACCAAACATACAAATCGACACTTTAATGTGTATAAAGCAGATGTTTAGTTTGCGTGCACGGAAATGGGATAGGAGGCGATGGGTAAAGTTATGTAAAGTTAGAATACTCTTTTGAACGTAGCATATTTGAATATGTTTGAATATTAAATCAGTTATTATCAAAATCGTGTTTCAGGTCGAAATGATAATCTTTGGTATAATAAGGCATGTGTGGCCTGTAGCCCTTAAACGGAGAAAGGTCCAACCTCTGGCAATGAGATCATGAACGGTCTCAGCTGTTCGGGCGGCATATATTTATGTCTGATTCGCCCCTGGGTCTTGCTTGGAGCTATGATATACGCAATCACCTTCCATTTTCAATAATATGCTCTAAGATGTAATCTACTACCACTGATTTTGCCGATACGTCTGCTCCTGATTCGCTTGCTATTTTCTCGCTGTCGTAGCTGTTGTCTTCCAGGCTGTGCAATTAGTGGGTTTTTCCCATTCTGTATCAACTACTTGAGTTATTATTGTTGTTACTATATTTGCTATTCATGGAACTGCCATTACTTTTGCTGATGGGTCTTTTACGATTTATGTCTCCGGTCTTTTGTTTGCCATTTTAGCCTATTGAGGTTTTTTATGTTTAATTTTCTTCTCTTCGCACCTTCCCCTCAGCTTGCCTCGTCGTTATTTTTGATGGCCTGGTAACATCGGACAACGTTGACTGAACAACGACCTGTCCAGTCTGTAAGCGGTAGAGCGTGGTCCACATATGACGTGGAATGTTGTAGCCAGGAGGGAAGATATATGGCAACGAACCTAACCAGATGTGTCGCCTCGAAGTCACGTGGAATGCTTGGTGTGAGGTAAACAGTCGAAGTTACTCAATAGTTTAGACCTTGGCTAACACTTTTGTGGTTGCTTCCTGGCGACGCAGAGGTGGAACAGGAATGTTGATGAGTACCGGCAACCATGATAAAGGAGTAGGACGTGTGGTGGTGTTGAACTGGAAGCCAATTAACTTGGTGTGGGATGAGAGAGGTGTCAAGTCGAAACTGAAGCAACGTTTGACACTTTACGTTTTCAAATATTGAAATGTCCGAAAGCGGAAAAAGGGTAAGGCCGGTTGGAGCTTCCAATAATTAATGGGGCTATCTGGAATGTCATCGATGTACTTATCAAATTCTGCCCAGTTCAATATCTTTATTATAAACCTATTTGTGAGACACATTCTTAATTAGAAGCAAATTTTACAGGTTGTAAAACGTTTCCTATCTAACAAATGATTTGAAAAATAGCGTACTTATTATCCGAAAATATTATTGAATCGAAAAGTTAGGTTAATGAAATCTTCGATTCGTTTAGTGGTCTTATTCATATGTTAATGAAGTTGTGTTTAGAACGGTGGTGAAAAGGATCAAATTGGGAAAATATAAAACTACTGTCAAAATGGGTTTTGAAACAGAAATAAAACCCCTAGTCAACTGTATATTTATTTTCACCATTAATAAGGATGTTTTTGACCTTCAGCGGTGATGCAATGTATGGTTAGCAATAATAAGTGTTTTCATCCAGGGCACAGTTGATATGATTTTATTCGGCAGGCTGCAGATCACCACTCCCCTGTTCATGGTCAGTGCTTCAAGAAAAAATGGGCAGGTGTTGAAGGTCTCACCCGTTTTATTATCAGGTCACATCGTGTCTTTTGTGTGCTTTCTCTCAGTTCTCTGCTTAGCTGTCCTTCCCAAAGAAGATATTCTTAGATCCTCGATGCATTATTCTGCTTTTTCTTGGCCACCCAAGAAATAATTAATTACAAGGACATGACTTTGGCGTGGATGGTGTTGGATAGAGCCATCGTTTTGGTCATGTCGGGCATTACGAAGATTCTTGAGGGTGTTGGTGAACCAATACATTTATTAAAAATATTGCTGCTTCCCGGTTGGTCGTGCATGACCGCTAATTTAATTAGTGTTGTTATATATACTGTCCAAGACACACATCAACGCGAGGCTGACACCGGGTCAGATTAAAAAGCTACAGTCTGCGTTGTCAAAATATAGCAGACAAATTGTGTTGCTTAATCACGCACAGTTGAGCGGTTGTCCTATTAAATCCGCTCGCAGACAAACAAATCAAACACGCCAGTGACACCTGAGTTAAGAAGATCGGATTTAACTTTGATCTATTATGAAGCTGTAATCGTTGATATAGTGAATACCAGTAGAATATTTCCATTTCTTGCAGGAATACCAGTGATGTTGTCAGCAGTGTCTATATCTGTAGCTAATGCAGCTTAATTGTATGGCACTGGATATGGTAGTAGCAAATAAGCTTGTGGAACAATTGACGTAGTAATATAAACATAAAGACGGAACGCGGTATCAGATTGACAGGGTATTCAAAGGAACTGAGTCTTAGACTGATCGACAACATAAAATTGAGCGCGGTGTAATTAATCTCAATGGCCAGGATGGTCGAGGCACACATTGGGTAGCATAAGTGATTAGCTCAAGCAGCGATGTATACGTGGATTCATACGGGCTAATACAACGAAAAGAATTTGGAGATATCCCTGTTCAGTATTCAACGTTACGCACGGAAATGATCAAACAGCCATTAATATGCTGAAGGAATATATTGCGATGTTAGACGCGATATTTTCGTCCACTCAATCATTGATAGTATTTACGGGAGGTCACGACGACGAAAACCAGGATATGTTAGCTGGGGCATTGATCTTACACAGTATGCAACCAGAGATGGACTTAGGTGATCCAGTCAATGAAGATGATACGGATGGTAAAATATATGCATACACTAAAATGAAACAAAATCTAATGATAGAATGACTGGTGAACTCGTTATGGGAAATAACCGAATTGCGCTGTTGAGTGAGCCAATTGCGTGTATTTATGTACAAACCGTGCGGAGAACTATTCTATACTATCTTCAATAAAAAGAGTCACGTGCTAAGGTATATAAACACTGAAATGTACGGCATACACATTGCATTCGTTTACAACGAAATGAAAACGGTGGGTTTATATTTTATTCCGAAATTTTAAGAAATTAATCTGACAGAATGAAATGAGATGTCTTTGTCAATATATAAATAATTCTTTCTTTGAATAGATTTGAAGATACAAAGCTGAAAAACTCAGAGTGTGCGAAGAATAGCATTGGGTTTAAAACAATTTCACTGCGGTTCGTTACAAAAAACTGGACTAAAATGTAAAACGCCGACTGTGATAGTTACGATGTGATGGTGGGTTGGAGATATATCAGCTACTCCCACATCGTAACTGTCATGATCGATGTCTTACACTTTTTGACTATTAACCTCCCACTGCTATAACCAGTCTTAATTTCATTTATTTGCGGCTTTTGTTGGTAACCTAAACCTTTAATAAACACATAATTAGATTTAAAGAAAAGAAACATGGTTACTCATGTGTCTGGACAATAACGATTCGGCCAAGTCACAATGAACTCATGAAAGCATCAAATCCAAGAGTCGTGCATTTGTCAAACAAAACAAGGCATCCTTTGCTTTAACATTTAACTCGTATCACATATGATAATTTAGATACAATGAAAAGGCCATGTTCTGGAATGCTGAAAACCTTAGATTGTTTACCAATGGTAGAATATTTATTGATACTGACCTAGGTATTCCGTTAGAGATTGAGACTCCTCTGCTCTATAAATAGCTATGTATCTGACGTCATCAACAAGAATTCATACGTTTAATTAAAGCTCTAAAACTGATATGAAAATGAAAAAATAAAGAAATGAAATGATACAGTATTGCAATTATAAGGATTAGCAGAAGGCAGATGAACCCTACACATTTGTAAAACCTTTTTTTTATTAAATAAAGGCTTTATTATATATATATATATATATATATATATATATATATATATATATATATATATTATTTGCATACTCGTCGCGTAATTGATGTCATCGTGCACGATTAGGCTGCGATTTAATTAACTATACATTTTATCTAGTCCGATTCCATATCTTGTTCGAGGGTCACATAAATGTATTGTTACAAATCCATGTGAGGTTATTGAACATCACTAAAGAAATTTTTGAATTTGTTAATGTCCATGCCACTGCATCACCAGGTTTGATAAATATAAGTGTCAACTCCGTTAAATAACTCGAGTTTATTACAGTTATCGCTGATCACTTTAGGTACTTGAGTATCCCATTGAGTTACATATATCACAGCAGTGTTTTGTGTCTTCCACGGGAGAATATTCTAGCTGGATTATTTCGTTTATCTAAGATCGTATCATCGTACACTACTAAATTATTAACACTGGAATCTATATCATCGATGCTAGGAGCTTCATCGATATCAGCTATCAACAAAGTCCTCATCTGAGGTTGCCTCCGCGTTTAAAAGAATTTATCATCGAGGTAATCTACGATGGCCAAATCTCCTCCACGTTGATCCCGGTAATGAGTTTTAGGGTGAAGTATCATCAACGATGAAGCAACATAACACTGCGTTACGATGAGGACGCCGATAACAATTCATGAAGTTGATTAATACTTCGTACTCGTGACACTGCGAGATAAACAAAATTTGACCACTCGATGAAGTCATCGATGATCCTCACAATCGTATTAGTGATAGTCAGTCCTTGTGAAGAATGTATCGTCATTTCGTATCCTAACCTCCATGGAGATTTATCAGCGTGTAATGCGTCTTCGACAACAGCGATATCAACCGGCACAATATCATTTAAAACGATCTCTTGTTGTTGTGAAGTTCCAGGAATATCAACCTCGATATTTTGTCGTCGTGTGTCTTTGGGCTTATAACATAACGGAACTTTCCACATCTTATTTGTGCGTGTCAAATAATTTCACCTGAAGTAAATCTCTGCCTATTTTTCTGCTTGCGATTATCAAATATGTTGGCTCCTACATAGCCCAGAAATCGCTAATCGGGGTTTCAGGTATTGTTCTACGTGTTATTTAGCATTTAATTTTTTCTGATTTTAATCTTATCGCGAATTTTAACTTGGTTAACTCCGCGTCGAGTGATCGATGATCTGTGTTAATTTCTTCGTTGCTTCAATGATACTGTACATACTTCATCCCGCATAATAATCCGTGGAATGTATTTTGTTCTCATTCACTCAGGTGTCCACTCATTGCCATTATATTAAACAATGCTACGTACAAGCGTTTACTCCTCGGCCAAGTCGATGAGTTGGAGTCAGCACAATCATGTCGGAATTCTTCCCCAAAAAATCGATTACTCGTGTTGTCTTACCACATTCTCCTGAACCGTTCAAATAACTAGTTGTATGTCGAGTTATTGGATCGTACACAGATGGATACGATGATATTCCATATCTGTATCCTCGCGGTAAATATCTTAGATGTGAACATCATCTGATTCGCAATATCAATGAAATGTTTCCTATTTTAATCTCCATATTCCCCAATTCGTTTAATATCGTAGTAAACTCCTCGACGTTTTTCCGGTCTTAACGATTAAAATAGCATGAGTCAATTGCGATTCTAACAGCGACGTCAGAGAATCTTCTTATCATCGAAAGTAAATTTAAAGAGACATAACCGAGTATCGATGATCTTAAAAGAGTATACTGTGGTGATTCACCTTTAAAGTATTCAACGATAGTTCCTAATTTATCCTTATTGGATAAATAAGATGTGTTCCTTGAGGTGAATATCTGATTTTCGGTTGTATAACTTTTATAAAATCTAGTTCAGCGTAATCGAAGACTCATCGTGTACAACGTCGCTTATGATCGCATTATCCACACTGAGTACATTTTCATAGTATTCTTCTTCCGAGATCTTTTGCTTCGCTTTCTTTGAAATTTTCACATTCGTTGTTTTATTTTATCATCGCTATCAAAATCCCTTCTTCGTCGTTGCGGATACAATTCTATCTTGGGAAATGTTGGAAATATATTCCATATATGTATTAGACAAATAATATGTTCAATAAAATTTATCAATGATATATTAATATAGCGATGGAACAAAATTATTGCAAGTGGATATTTAAAGGAGACGCAGGTACATGTTCGAGAAAATGTGTAGGCGAATATTGCGCGATGCATAATCAATATTTTAAACGCGGTTCTAAAGGGATCGTTGTTGCATAAAATGTGGTCATGCTGTACGAGGTTAAACTCGATTGTGCTATGATTGTGGTGGTTAAAGATATCACAAGCTAGTTAGACACTACGCAAATAAATATAATGTATTCGATGAACATGACTATATTACTGGCGTTTATCGTGAAAAGCAATTAAATAGCTGTTTTGCTTAGGAAACATATGAATCAAAGTGAATTTGTATCTCATCCTGTTTACAACGATACGAGGCATCTCGATGTGGAATCATTAGGCATCATAAACTAATGAAAAAAATATTGCCTGGATGAATAATATAGGTTATATATTGATTACTGTCAGGAGGGACAGACAAAGAAGGAATTATTTCGCTCAAATATTTATTTAAGAATGCTATAATATGGTGATTTGTAAGGGATTCGTTGTTGATCACATCAACAGAGATATTTTAGATAATCGTATTGAAAATTTGTGAGCGATATCTCAACAAGAACATTGTTTCAATTCAAATCCTCAAAAAAGTATAAATCGACGACCAAGATCTGTAATTGCATTTATGGACAACGAAATTAGACATTTCCAATCAACAAACTCCGCAGGTAAATGCTATGATATTTGTCAATCATCTATACAACGCGTTACCGACGATATACAATTAGCAGCGTACTCAAAAAGATATAAAGCATGGGTATCATTTCTTTATGAGTAAATTAATTACTTGATTGTTTATTTATAACCATAAGGATAATTTTCAACACCGATAATACCCCCACCTTCCGCGAGATAAAAAACAACATCGATGAAATATACAATAACTGACCGAGACATACTATCAATTAAACAAATGATTTTGTATTGGTATATGAACGACGAAAATATCGCCGAGTTGCAAATCGAACTCGATCGTGTACAACATCTCCACGACAGTAATATATTTACTAGCGATTACGTCGACGCCGAAAATAAAAAAAAATTACTTCAGCTTCACGACATATAAATCAGAGTACCGTGTAATGAAAATTATCTCCAGAGAACGAAATCGAATCATATATAAAAGTATCACCGCGGAAGAAAATTTCATTGCGGTGTCCACGATCATAGTAAAATTATTAAACAGGTTAGGAATGTATTCAACGAAGAATCTCCCATAGACTCCAAAACGAAATAATTCGAAAAGAAGTATTTGAGTGGAAAATCCGAAGGATTTCAACTAAGTGAAAAATTTTATCAATGTCGAATAGATACCCTTGTAAAATTTAAACGTTAATCGAGGTTCTTCGTATCTCGATAACCATCCCTTCTATATCACCGCTTACACTTTATTTATGTGATTGTAATTTGTTATTCGCCGCGACACGTTTATTTTTATAACGATCAGATAATTCCATATGGGCAATTTCCAACTAGGCGATTCCAGATTCAAATCCGCTATTTGCAATTTCAATATTTGATACTATTTTATGATATTCCTCGTTGGATTTTCTCAACACGGATAATTCTCGTTTGCAGTCAGATTCATTTTTCTCCGCGGTGGTTCGTAGTTGAGCACGCAACGGTGTTAATCCAGTGATATTTACTTTACCTCGGTGATATCTTCTCGGAGTTTTTGTTTATTTGCCTTGTAATGTTGCAGAGTCTAGTTGAACTGTTCAGCGTTACCTTGCGTTATGGAGAAAATGGGTTCCATGGACCATATTTTATATAGTTCGATAGTCCTATTTCGTACTCGTTCGCGACCTCGACGAGTCGTTTTACACTATTCAACGCTATTATTTTATTTTTCGTCGTCGTCGTGAAGATAACTTGGGGCTCTCATATATAACAGCGAGAACATTTTAGCAAAACAATTATGGTGGAAATTATAACATATGAACAATAATGGAAATTGTGGAGAAAAAAAATGATAGTAATAATCATAGTCAGTAATTGTGGATTTTTATATTTCTGCTGGGGTTTTTATCATGAAAATAAAATTTTGAATTTATTTCTTTCATCGATGATATTTTTGGGTATCCTTCGGATTTTCCCCTGATAAAAATTCTTTGAGATTTTCCAGAGATATACACGAGTGAGCATAATTTATATCTGATCACGGTTATAACTAATTAATGGTTCATGGTCACGTCGAAGTTGTTCCAGTTGGTGATCCGTCAGCAAAAAATCGTCATTGTCGAATCAATCAAGTACAATCAATGACAAGTTTAAAAATTCCCAGGATTGTTTCCTTGAATGATTTTCTGATCGCGGCCTCAAGCTGTTATCGATGGTAGACATATACTCGTGCGTGCTGATACATTATTGAAATCCTTTGGATTTAAAACATATGGTAATTTCTAGTTGTTCGTTTAAAATTTATCTTTGTTATCCAGGAATTATTGCATGCTAAATACACAGGATTGATCGGATACTGTATGATCAAACTTCCCGGAGATACTTGAGGAGAAAAAGTATATAAAATATATCCTTGATCGGTTTGATTTGACAATTCTGTATTTGCGTTGTAGCTTCCAATGACGATATTACCGCGATTACCGAGGTTATATCAATGTTGACGGAGGATACATGTCTACCTGTTCCATCTGGAGCGTTGTTGTATCCGAGAATAGTTGCACGTGGTAATGGTTTTATCCACGCAAAGTGTATTTGAGGGAAATATTCATCAATGGCATCGGTTAGATTTTCGTTTAGTTCAGGTGCATTATATCCTTGAAATTTGAAATTAGGTACTTGTTGTTCGGTTATTTTAAATAAATGAAGAATTTTTTGTTTTTTTCTCTTTTTTGTTCTTATCATCAATTATCACTTTAACTACTTGATATATTCCATATCGGATATAAGCTGGTTTAATGTTTCCGTGTAATGGTTTTATCACGTGAATTTGTTATATCAAATAGATGTTGATGGAAATATTGTCGTAGTTTCTGTATATGAGTTTGATATAACTTATTAATTCTATTAAAAATATAAGTAAATTTTTATTTAAATATAATAACCTTGTATATCACTATTTCCTGAGGGGTGTAAATCAAAATGCCATTCTAACTCTCTCCGTATCTATAATATTCATAACTTTTTATGCTATCAGAATTATCATCATTTTCAGTCATTCTTTTTTTGTATGTTTTCCAAACCAGAAAAATAGAAATTCATCGTCTGGTGTATTTTTAATTTCATTATATGATTTTTGTGTGTGTGGTATAATCTTCCCTGCTAGGTTCCCGTGGACGTGGATTGTCAACGGGAGGTTCTTCTCCATATGGTGAGATTTCAGGGCATCCTAATCGACGAGTTAAATATATCTACGTGGTTCCCCCGGAAATGTTATCTCGATGGCGGTTGATAATGACAGTTTATGAACAGTTATTCCGATTTTAGATTCTACCCCGGTGAGAGATTTTATCCTGCGTTGAATTTCTTCGTTGATATCTTCGACGTCATAACTTCCCTTGTTAAGATATATTGTTTGCCAATCGAGAGTTCCATCCGGGTTCTATTTGTTCGCAAACACAAAGGTGTTATTGGGTGGTTTTCGTGCAAATGATTCTGATCTAATATTGGGCCAACTATAATATACTCGTAATTGAGTTAGCGCGATTTCCTTTACTGGAATCGGAGTTGGAAATTCACTACTGAATTCAAGGGTTTTTGTCGTGGTTGATATCATTGTTTTTTTTCCACCGGTGTAGCATTCATGACTATTTGTTGAAGTAGTTCTGCTGGCGATGACATTATCTTCTAAAAATGTTTGTAATTTTCACATCGCGGAGTCGTAAATGTTTACCATGGAGGAGAATTCACTATCGGATATTATAGTGTCATCGAGCGACGATGATATCATTCCGAATTATTGCTAGTACGCGGTTGATAACGTATGAAATTTAACAATGTAATCATGTAGTTTGGGCTGAATAGACGATGATAATGTTTTCTGATAATTGATATTACTCCCGCAATGGTTGTCGCCGCGGATATAACAATTGGGCCACCTGGGGGGATCATTGTCACCAACGATAATATAACACCGGTTCCAGTAACAACACCTGAAACCCCGTACACGATAACATTGATACAGGTAATCCTACGTCGACATTTTTTAATTTTTGTTTGATACTCATCTGCGAGCGATTTATGTTTAGTTTGTAGCTCACGGACTTGCTTATATCGATACTGTTGCGTGGCGATTTTATTTAATTAAGCTGATTACTTAAATCGGTTACGAATTCTACGTACCATGTAATTGATGCTCGTGCAAAATTTTTATCTGTGGTGATTAAGTAAATATTTAAATTGATCACTTATCTATTACCGCGCTGATAATAGTATATGTTCCCGATGATGAGCTCGATGATATATTAAATTGTGTAGGCGATACTACATTTATTCTGTGGGAACCTTTGATCTCCGCGGTAATATATAATGCATTTCTTTGTGGAGTCTAAGCGAAGGAACCATGCTGTATCGTGTATACACCGTTGATATTTCTCGTATGAGGGATTTTGACCTTATCAAGTGTGCTAATCATCGGAGGGGAATCATCCTTGATAGCTTCATGTGTTTGTTTAATATCCTCGATGGATTGTTTAATTTCTGGAAGTTTTATAGAAATAATATCTACCGGAGTCACAAAGAATTTTTTAACAATATTTCTACGAAAATTTCCAAGTTGTTTTACATGATCTTCTTCCTCTGATCGTAACACTGTTAGTTCATCCACATCGGTTTTTATATCATTGATTTTTAATACTATCTCCGGCGGTAGTTTTCCTAGACATTTTGTAACTCGGTTTATACTTGGATATGCTCTTTTATATAATCGTTGTAGAAAGAAATATGATTATCATACTCGGATCGCAACGCTGTTAGTTTATCAGTGGAGCTTTTATATCGGTGAGTTTCAACGGAACCGTTGATGGGATTCCAAAGAAACTATAACCAAGAATTTGAATATTGTTAACGATTGTTTGTAAGCCGGTAAATTGATTTATATGAGCGTGTAAATCAGATCGTAAAGTCGCTAATATATTCGTCGATGACATCTACTCGTTGTTCAACGCGGTTAGTTATTATCGATGACCGAGTAAGCAACTCCGAGTTTGATTTTACCTGTCGAATCAAATACCGCGATGGAATTTTCAACAGCTTTGTCCATTTTAACTAAAATATCCTTGCTGGTAATATTACTCGCTTTTAATTTACCTTGGCGGTCTTGGAATACAACTATCTTATCCGATGATACATCTACGAGATGTAATATATCAGATAACTCATCATCAATACGTTTTGAACAACGTCAATACGTTTTTTACAACATCAAGTGAAGCCCCATCTTTTTTATTTCCGCGCCGGAGAGATCTTCCTCAAATATCTACCATTATACGTTTAAGATCTCTTTAAAACGTTATCGCTGGTATATTCGTGTACGGTTTTATGAGGCGGAGATGATGTTTTTGAAATCGCGGTCAGAACATTAATGACTTCTTTACCACATATCGGATGATCGGTTAATGTCTGTGTAGGCAACTTTGAGTACCAAACAGGCATCTTTAGCTGGGATACATATTTGAGAAATTCTCAAGGTCAGCTAACCCATACGAGTTAAAATAAATAATTCCGCGGGGATGTATCGCGTACGCGACCCAATCAGTTCTAGGTCCGGTGTTAACATCGAGATTAGTTATACCTGTTTCTGGATTTGATGGCTGAGTAGGTAATTGATCTTTCATAAAAACAAGTCTGAAATATTTAATCAGGGATTGTTCAACCGCGGCGACTAAATCAAAATTTGACATTGGAGCAATGATCGAATGCTTCCTGGGAGTCTCAATCCCACTCCG
Source organism: Unio pictorum (assembly GCA_030141615.1). Taxonomy (NCBI): domain Eukaryota; kingdom Metazoa; phylum Mollusca; class Bivalvia; order Unionida; family Unionidae; genus Unio; species Unio pictorum. The sequence goes on along the minus strand of JARLTB010000161.1, from coordinate 2,695,928 downwards.
TACCGGGCGTATCGACTGCCTGGTAGCACTTATACCCAATCCTACGGATCGTCGCTTTTTTATATCCTTTCCCGGTAGCTTTCTTTAATGCCATGCCAGCGGCGGTGCCAACAGCATATAGCGCAGCATCTTTAGCAACAGCGGGGGCCGCAGCGGCAAGTATCGCGAGAATCGCGGATAGGAAAGGAGATATACCTCCTGATTTTATCATATTGCTAACCGCGGAGGATGAAAACTCAAACTGAACACCGGTGTTTGCTTTTAGTGCTTAGTTAAAATGATAAGTTCAGTTTTCATCAATGATAGTTCATTTGGTACACCGCCAGCGATCTGTTCTCGCCACAAAGTTATTTTTGTGCCACAAATAGTAGCATTTTTTGATTGTTATTTCTTTCTTTGATCAGGAGTCCATGTGACATTACCATGATTGTACGACATTTTTATTTAAATAATAGATTGATCTAATTGTTACATGTTTTTGGAAAACATTACATGTTTCTACTGGAGCGTCAACAACTCTCATCTTTCCACCGCCACTTTCAAGTGTCATCGATTTATCGCTAAGAATAACATCGACTACTCTATATGGACCACATACAGCTGGATTTACACCCGGCGCAGATATAATAGGTAATTCTCCTTCACGAGCTTGAAATTTTATGTCAGCATTGGAGTGTCTAGACAGATCAAGATGTTGCAATGAAAAGTAATAGATAGGATACAAATTTTGAAAATCCAACTGTGATATTTGTAGGCCAGTATCAATATCTTGATCACGCCCCACATAAGACCACTAACGATGATACTCGCGAGCTATTCGGTTATTAGAATAATCGATCAGAATATTTTCGGCGGGTTCTTGCTGATTGCTTACTCCCAACGATATCTTACTGGCCCTTAATTTATCAAATTTCATATGACAACGTTGTTGTTTATCATCTCCATCTACTCTGTATTTGTTTTGCAACGCAATGAAAATGTATCTAGGAGCGGAGATTTTTTTATAAGGCAACATGCCATGTAAATGTACCAGTACTTTTACTTGACGTCGTAGCTGTTGTGACATCCAACCACGACATCAATGATTCACCACCCTGATCCATGAATGATATAGTCGTTGTTCTATGGCGAATGATGGGGTCATTATTACCTCCACAATGCAAGTTTTGATAGGTCCACTCTATCGTCGTGAACAGTAGCACCCCGCCAGATTTCATCATCGTCATTTCATTTTCTCATAAGATCTACAGTATGACTAGCTCCAAGAATAACTTTTCTAACATCTCTTCAAAATCCAAATATATGAGACAAGGGAATCACACACGAAAATCTTCTTTCGTCGTTTAACATCGCTTTGCGAGTTGTAAATCCTAGATTATATTTTGGATTATTATTGATAATCATATCCTCGACATCAACAGGAGCAGGAGGGACAGCAGGATTAACACCAGCAGCTGGAGTACCACGATCCATTGGTCGCCTTACAACTAATTGATTATCATCAGCGTTATCAGCTATATCCTTCGAGAACATCATTGATTGACCAGCAGATTGTATATAGTCATCGGAGTATCGAGTTAGCCCCAATATTGTAGTTGCGATATCAACGTCGTTATCGATAGATTCGATCTTGTTAGAATTAATCATATATTGTGCGCTACTAAACAACACCATTATACCATAAGTGACACACCCGATTGAGGTAGCTGAGAGATTAGGAAATGGATTACCAGTAGTTCTATCGGCTAGTCGCCCTCCACCTCTATGAAAGCTTCACACGGTAAGAAGGATTCAGAGGTATCATCAAATCGAAGTTCAATTCGTGATCTAGAATTGGGACTTAGCGCATTATATGAGAAAATTGATAATCGCGCACAGAATCATTTCTTGAACCGGCGCGACCATTTGCAAAGCTTTTTCTGAACTCGATTTTTGAATATTTTATTATATAATTGTCGATCTAAATCATGATCTTGTTAAACCGCTACCAGCGATTAACTTTGCAACAATATTTCTTTGAGATTTACCGTCTTAATTTACCATCGATGATTGTATCATTGGAGCTAATTTTGTTATTTATGACATCATTTACTATTTTACTTACCCGCCGTGGCATTAGTTCCGTAGATGGTAGTTTTACCGGTGCTGGTTATTGTTTTTTTTCGATCCATCGATATGAGTTTCTCTCTGGCGGTATTAAATACACTACCGACGAGATCACCAACTTCACTAATACCTTTATCACGAATAACACCAATTGCTTTCATCGATAACTCCTTGGCGATAGGTGCGATTTTCAGAGCAATTCTAGTGAACAATACCTTGATGATATCACTGAATCCATCTCCGTAGTATACTCGATAAAATGGCAACCGTGAATGTACTACGCGAACAGTAGTTGGTTTATTGTGACTGCGATATATGCTCATTTTATTAAGATGCTTTTTATCTAATCGGTTGATAACATATATTAATCGAAATGATAGTCATCAACTAATTCATCGATGAATTCGTGATATACACCAATTTCCATCATACCACCTTGAAATAATCGTCGGCAGATATCATCGGCTTCATTAATTATCTCCCGGGAATTATTTCCAGCTCCTTTACCACCGCTGAGAACTTTCAATGGTGCTGTGTCAGCGAGAATATTACTCGGACAAGGAACAAGACAACTACCATAAGTTCTAGATGGAGTTATATTCCTTGTAAAGAAGATTTTTCTATATCTAAAAATGTTTATGTTCCAGGTAAACAGGAGAAATTCAGGATCGGAGAGCTCCGTTGTAGATTCAGATTGTTTTATTTCAGTTATAAGATCAGTATATAATTTATCCTTATCTGATGCTTGAGTTGCACTAGTCATTGCACGATATAATCCATTTTGCCATGTTTTTCTTATTCATAGCAACAAACTCAGATTTTAAATAACTTTTTTTTTTTTTTGCAATAATTTTTAATGCAAAATTCAGCCATAGGTTATATAGAATCAAATTTCATGTGTTTCATTTCATCATTTTTACCAGGAAGAAGTTTATTGATGACAAAATCTCTGTCACTAACATCTCCCTCCAGCAGCAGAGAGGGTGAACAGACCACGTTTTCAAACAAAAATAATGCTTCCTACGAAACCTTATTTTAACCCAAAAGAATAAGTCTCCATTTAGCAAACGGAGACTTTACAATCTTTTAATCAATTTTGGTCGCAACGATGTGGTCATCCACCCTCTCTGCTGCTGGAACTTTCAGTTCTAGTTAACAAAAATAATAAATGATTTCAACCAAATATTTGATCCAGTCCGATACGATATCGTGTCCGAGGATCATGTAAATTTATTGTTATAAATCCGTGCGGGGTTGACTGAGCGTTACTAAAGAAATTTTTTAATTGATTGAAATCCATATCGGAACACCATGTCTGCCAAATATTTCGTAGCGTATGTGTATCAACGCCGTTAAACACAGCAAGAATATTACAGTTATCTCTGATCACTTTTGGAATCTGTGTGTAGCGTTGAGTGACATATATCACATCAGTGTTTTTGTGACGCCCCCGGGAAAATATTCTAGCTGGTTTTTTTTGATTGTCTAACATACATCGTCGTATACGACTAAATTGTTAATGTTTCCATCAAGGTCATCCACGGATGGCGCCTCGTCAATATCAGTTATAAAATCAATGGCATTCTCACCCTTAATTTCTGAAGCGTTTTCATTAAAATCCTTTAACACTTCATAGCAACGCTGATCATCTACGCTAGAAGCAATCAAATACAACTTATCCCAATTCATCCATCTCATTATTAAATTGAGCAACAATTGCGTCTTGCCGGATCCAGATGGCCCGATTATAATTGCGCGGATAGTTTGGTAGCGCTGCATGATGCTTAACTGGTTCTATTGTTTTAGTCGCTGAAAAATCAATTATATTCATATCTCTATACATAAATTATGGATCTATATTGTATGAAGTGTAAAACGCGTACTGGCACAAATGATGTGACGACGATTCCAACTAAAAATAACAGATCAGCACTTACTGGTAGATGTGCAACATGTGGTATAAAAAAGTTTAGATTTATTTCTACAAAATCAAAGATTTACAATCCGGAGATGTTTTTAAAAAAAACGAGGAGGTGATATCGCAGCCAAATTGGCAAAGCTCCCTGGAACACCATAGGCAAAGTACCCCGGAGAAAAGCACCTTCCAGGATATAGCTACTGTGGCCCTGGAACACGATTAGATATCAGACTTGATGATCAAAATCAACACAGATCCGGCGAGTATCCGATTAACGCCATTGATAAGGCGTGTCATGCTTATGATGTCGCATATAAAAGCAGCAATCTGCAAAACAGGCATCTCGCGGATGTGAAATTAATTCATGCGTTAAATGCTATTCCTGATAAATCTTTCAAAGAAAAATTGGCTTCGTGGTTGGTAAAATCAGCTATGAAAGGCAAATTGATGATGGGTGCTGGTAATTAATAATATGGAATCTATTTATTATTCTCCGAGAGGATACTGGAAGGGTAAAGCAGCAATCAATAAACTCGCTAGCGCCGCAAAAGTGAAAAAGGCTACTGCGGCTAATTGGTTATCCAAACAGGCTATATGGCAAATTTATCTACCGCGTCCTAAACAAATCAATTTCTCGCATTTTGATGTGACTGTCCCTAATTAAGTTCATCAGGCTGATTTATTGTTTTTACCACATGACAACGGTTACAAATACGCGCTAACCGTAGTTGACGTTGCGAGTCGATACAAACAAGCAGAACCGATAAAAACAAAATCATCACCTGAAGTTGCTTCTGCATTTGAAAAGATTTATCGACGAGGCCCTCTACGCTGGCCAAATCTGTTACAAGTTGATCCTGGCAAGGAATTTCAAGGCGCTGTTTTATCTACAATGAAACATCACAATGTCACCATCAGACAAGGGCATACTGCACTACATCGCGATCAGGCAATTGTTGAACGATTTAATCGGACTCTTGCTGAACGGTTATTTGGATATCAATACGCGAAGGAGTTTATTCAGGATAAAAGATCACGTGAGTGGGTTAAGAGATTACCAGCTGTGATTACCGCGCTCAATAACGAGATTACTCGAACAATCAACATGAAACCTAACAACGCTATTAAAAAGAAGCATATACCTAAAATGGAAATCCAAGGAATTTCACAAAAAGATTTCAAAGAACCAATTCTTGGTAGTAATGTCACTGTTAGGTATTTATACGAACCAGGAGAGCTTGAAGGTGGCAGAAAAAGGGCTACCGATCCTATTTGGAGTGTTACTGCACACAAGATATCTACTATAACACGATCAACTGGTGGAAACTCTAGCGTTTCTAGACCAGCAATCTATAAACTGGATTCAACTGCCCCTCAACGAGGATTTACTAGAAAAAAACTACAGGTAATTCCTGACGATACTCAATTAGCACCGCGGGGTCTTAATTAGCGCCGTTGCGTCTGTTGCACTCAAGACAAGTCAACATCACATTGTTTCTGACATGACCGAGACTGTTATTTTTTCTGTCTACGGTAAATTGGCGAGGATCTTTATCCGAATACTGCCAACGCATTATACAATTGTAACTCGCGCAGTGATTATTCTGTTGTTGTTTCAGCGTAATTATTAATTTAGCATCAATGTCAAATTCTCGTTGTTTTTTTTTTGTCTTGTTGTTTGTAACCGGAGAATTTTTTATTAATGATGCTAACATCAACGATGCTTGCATCATCCATTGTGGTGTCATCATCGCCACCTGACTCTGTCATGACGACAAATCTTCGAAGCTTATTTATTCTTCGTACTCTGGATACTGCGAGATAGACTAAATTCGACCTATCGATGCGATTATCTACCATCCAAACAATTGTATCCGATATAGTTAATCCCTGTGAAGAATGTATCGTCGCTGCGTATCCTAACGTCCATGGGGATTTATTAGCACGCAATGCATTTTCGACGACGCTGATATCAACCAGCACAATATCATTTAACACGAGAATCTGCTTTTCACTCTTCCCTGGAATATCAACTTCTATATTCTGCTTTCGTGTATCCGAAGGCCTATAACACAACGGTACTGGAAGTGTTGAAAATTTTTCTTTATGCGTTTCAAATAACTTCATCTAAAGTGTGTCTCTGACTATTTTTCTACTTGTAATTATCAAATCGTTTGGTCTCCACGTTTCCCAGAAATCATTCATGGGAGTTTCTAAAATTATTTCACGAGCTATTTCGCATTGGATTTTATCCGGTTGTAATCTAATCAGTGCTTTGAACTCGCGTAATTGTTCATCAAGTGATCTATGGTCGGTATTAATTTCTTCATAATAGTCTACAGAACCCTTTAGCCATTCATGTGGAGATCCACCGACAAATGGTGGTGGTTGGCCGTGATCACCGCACATGACGACTTTTGTGTTTTTGTTTAACAACCACTCGAGAAATGTTTATAATACTCTCAACGATACCGTGCATATTTCATCCCAAATTATGATTTCAGGAATGAATTTATCACCCATTCGATCAGGGGTCCATTCATCGCCTTTCCATCGAAAGAAACTATGATAAGTACATGCATTTACCCCTCGCTGTATCATCTCTCTGGCGAGTCTGTGGGTCGGTGTTAACACAATCATGTTTGACCGACGATATAATTCAATTGCACCAGTTGTCTTTCCTGACCCACCACAACCGTTTAAATAAACTGTCTTGTATCTACATATTGGATCAGATACCGGTTGTGCATTAGAAAATTCTGATTGAATCTCATCACATTTTAAGTACTTTTCATCCATGGTAACATCTGCCGATTCACAATACTCATGTAGCGTTTCCTTTTTAAATCTCCAACATCCCCACGCTTCCTCCTGGGATGTGAATTTAGCTACATCTGATTTGTATTTATTGTGTATATACATCGAATCAGTAGCTACTCTAACCGCGGTATTAGGAAATCTATTTATCATCGAAAATAAATTGATAGAAGCATAAGCTAGCATAGAACTTCTCAAATGTGTGTACTGGGAATTATATCCATCACATTAGGTAACAACCGTACCCAATTTCTCACCATTGGATAGAAAAGCATCCTTACGGGATACAAGTTTTCCCTGTTTCGTTAAATCCGTTACAAGAAAATCGTATTCAGCGACGTCTATGATCAACCGCGAGGAATATTTTGCATTGTCGTATCTTCCACCCTGGGTAAATTTACCGATTATTCTTCGTCCAAAATCCTTTGCTTGTTCTTTTTTAATTTCAAATAACTTCTTAGACCAATTCATGATTTGTTCTTCATTGAAATCTGGAAACTGTTTTCGCAGTTCGCTAATTATACGATCTAGATCGGGTTGTGGTAGCCAAACTTCTTTCTGAGCTCGATAGCATATAATAGCTTCGGAAACAATCAACGATATCAGCATGCCACAATCAATCATATATCGTAGTAACACTATTGGCATCCAAGCCTTTTCAGATATATGTCTACCAAGCCAAACATAACTACACGGATGTAACCCTGTAGCGAGTTCAAATGATATCACACGAGCGAATCCGGTTAAATCAAAATCAGGTAATGGTCCATTAATCGCAACACGAGTCATTTCATGCGTGGGGTGTCCAAATCGTTTAAAATAGTTACTACATTCTCCATACCCGAGAAAAATTCCAGGATAACACGCGAATATATCAATTGAAATCATACCATCACGATGGTATTTTGTATTCCACAGTCCTCCATGACCAAATTCGACGCAACTCAATTTAACGTCCTCGAGAAAATCACTTCGTGTTGGACGCCATGAGTTTTTTTCTCTTGCGATGTGAGCTACCACTGATGGAATAGTAAAACTATCCGTTAATAGTTTTTCATAGGAACTCTCCGGTGAAAAATCATTAGCGATTTTTCTCATTCTGTTATCTAATTCTTCAACGCGATATAATTCACCATTTGGTCTTACAAATTGATCAAATCCTGATTCGGAACCAGCACTACTAAGTAACCACACTGACACAGGATCATCTTTACACAACGCATGAATAGCATCAAATAATTTCTCTTCATAGAAAACATCCCCGACGAATTCCGGGGGGATATATCTCACGGTTCTATCTCGTGGAAATATTGGTACTGCAGGTGTCCACGCGTGTTCGTTATGATCAATAATTTGTATTGGAGCCCCTCGCGATTGATATTTCGGTTCGTATAATACTTCTCCGGTTATTGTTGTTACTGATATTGGGAATTTTAATGATGCTTCTAATTTAGCTATATCAGAAATCTTTGCACCGTGCTGTTTCACTGTCAGTTCCCATTCGGTTACTTTCCTACGTCGCAGATCAGTTAGTTTATTTCCTCGGGATGTATTTGTGAAGTGTTCCATTACCCGTGTTGCTACACAATTGAGCCTTGACGAAGTCAACGGTGAATATTTCATAGAAGCTAGTTTTGCAATATCGGGTTTATCATTTAACGGATATATCCCATAAACAATTGCTGTTACGGGATAAGATCTCTCGTAGTATGGTTTGTCAATTCCAGTTAGAATTCCTGGTTTGGAATCTCTACTTACAATGACAGTTTTTTATCCTTGAGGATTGGTTCAAATTTATCCCTGATAATCCATTTGCCTTCGACTTCGATAATGAATTTTATTCTGAAAAAATACTTTTGTTGGGAATTGCTTTGTTTGAAATCCTTTGGATTTCCATCTTTGATTGGAAATTGCTTGGATGAAAATCCTTGGATTTTCCATCTTCGATTTTTAATTTCACCTTTGGATTTCCAGTTCCTTGGCGGGCCAAGGTGTGAAATTATCTCAGTTGCTCTTTCATCGTTCATAGTAGCATCGATGATGGGTACATTGACATCTTCATCAATAATTCGAAATGTCGACCAAAAGTATGCTGCACCGTCTCGGTAGAATTCATTAAAACACTCTCTGATTTTACCCAGTATAGTTCTATCACCGATTAGACGTTTTGGTGTATCAGAGACTCTATTAAGATTGAATTTAGTATTTTTCCAAGGCTAAATTTTCGATAATCTCTTGAACTCCTCCATGTTATAATTAAAACAAGTATTTAAATAGAAAAATATAGTATAATGAATCACTGCAAGTGGCTTATGATTGGATCAACAACCCCGTGTAACAAATCATGCAGAAGCGAATTCTGTGGGTATCATATGCAAAGTGTGAGAAACGGTTCAAAAGGTCCTCTTCCATGCCTCCGATGTGGGGTGGGCGTCAGGGGAAAATCACAATTATGCCTTGCTTGTGGGGGTAAACGATACAGGGAACTAAAACGCTATTATGACAAACGAATTAATGACCCGTTCAATGACAAGGTCATCAAAATCCCTCAAGATTATATCAAGAGGTTTATAATAAATTAAACAAGTAGTATTATTATACAAATGAGCCAAGATTTCAGACCTCACCCAGTGCTTGTTAATTACGAGGCCTCCAGTGATGGTGTTGTCAGGCACCGCAGACTAAAAAAACCGGTTGGATATCTGAATAATATGGGGTATTTGTTGTTTAGTGCTAGAAATAAAACATATCTCTGTCACAGAATTATTTTTGAATGTCATAACGGATTAATCGAAGAGGGATTTGTGATTGATCACATAAATGGCGTGAAGACTGATAATTGTCTTGAGAATCTTCAAGCCGTCTCACAAAGTCTGAATTCAAAATTAGGTGAAACCGGCAAATACGCAAAACACCCCAAATCGTGTTAAATCGTTTGATTTAGAAAATAATGAAGAGAGAAGCTTTCAGTCGATAAACGAAGCCAGTAGATACTTTGACATTTGTATGCCTTCAATACGATTTGTTGCAGAAAATTTAATTAAAACATCTCTGTCTAAAAAAAATGGTCATAAAATAAAATTCGTATACACCTGAAACTATTTAAGGGAGATAAATCCTTTATGGATAAATCCACTGCAATTCACACTCTACCTACTAAGTTCCCTTGTATTATGACGTCAAAGGAATTTGTCGCCTGCTATATTACCTGTATACCTTGACTAGGCGCGTCCACGTGACTGTAATGGAGATATAATACATGATTTTCGATAGAGAATAAAACTTTTTATTGTCGCTTGGGCTAAAACTGCATTATTTAAATAGTTGTATTTTTATTTATCTACATATCTCATGTGTGGGTGTGGGTGGACTAGCAGTAAAACCACGTTCTTTCAGTACAAAAATTCTTTATAATCTAACGCATTATCTATGTTCGCTCAGCCGGAACGCGAGTGTTTCCTATTCATTGAAGTAGGTGGGCGTGGTTAAAATTCCTCTGTATACAGCTCTTTGTGATTTAATCGATAATGCATTTTTGTCTAGAGAATTAGAACAGGGAAAATATACGCTATTATTTAACAACTGTATTATTTTGTTTAAAATATTTCTCATTGTTGCAGCATAAAATGTCTATTTTAAAAATCTCTTATTTTTAAGTATAATCAGAAGATATATTTCTTTAAAAATCTCTATTTTGTATGACGGTTCAGTGGTGTAATGGTAGCGTGTTTGTCTTGTAAACACAGATCTATCAACTACTACGTGTTCGGTCCCCATAGCAGATACATTATTTGATGGCGAAACGGAAGATGTTTTTCTATTAATTGGGGGGGGAGCGGCGGACCCCCTCAGCCAAACCAACATTGTAACTCATGCTATCACATTCTCGGTAGCGTGGGTTGGTGTTTTTTCCAACTCATGCAACCATGAATTTGATTTCATGGGTTGCCATGTTGGTTTGGTTTACCACGCCCACGCCACAATAACATCCAATAAACATATAACTTCTGAGAGATCTAATTCAGTGTTTGCTGAGTTAGACCCCTCGCCGGAGATTATGTGTTTGTCAAAGTAATTGGATGTAAAATAAATGGTATAAATTGATGCAAAAAGCTCTACATTCACATGAGGAACCCCACAGGGTAGCACAGAATGGGCTACCGGCTAATAGAAACGGTGTTAGGGTCACAAAAGGGCATCCGGAATGGATAGCCAAAAGAAAAGACCCTAACAAAGACACAAAGGCCTTAATAAGGGACTCATGAATGAATTAACCGCTCATAATTGATATCATTTATTTTGCGTTTTTTTTAAATAATTAGAGATACAGTATACTATAAAAATATGGATATCAAAGATGTAAATTCTATAATTGCTGAAATCTCAAATTTGCAGAATCAAGGAGTAGTATTATCTAAAGATCTCGACTGTGACAGGATTGCCTCGGAATATGAAGACATGGAGTATCAGTCTAGTAAGGGTCGTTATGTTTTACCCAAGATGTACAGGCTCGTGAAAGGAAGTCTATTAATGCTTGCTTGTACGGTAACGACATTAATTTATTTATAACACTATTTAACACCGTTGAAGCAATACGTCAAAAGCTCGGCCAAGAGTATCAAAAACGAGCTGAAATTAGTTCTAAGGTTCGTGATCTTAGAAAAAAGTTAAACGAGGAAAAACCCGTATCTTAACCACATGAGTGATAGGCTTTCAGTAATTTTTATTAAAAATAAATTTTTTTTAGCGTTTTTTGTAACACTCACATAGGATTTTCTCCTGAAAGGATATTCATCAGCTTGGACTTGCCAATGCAGTTATGTGCGTACTCTATGATCTGGTTGTGGTAGCAAGTAATCACCGCGACGCCTCCATTTTCACGTAGTTGTTGTTGTTGCCGCGTCGTTAACACAAATCGTTCATCACCGTTCTCAGATATTACAATCTGAAACCCCCAGCGATGTTATTTCTGAAACATTCACGGATAGCGTCGTACAGTTTAACCCTGTTGAAGATGGATACGTTAGCTTGATGGTACATTATTTAATAACTTATCTTTTAATTGTGATAGTTTCACATTTGAAAAATTAGTTCACAAACAATATATGGTAGGTGAATCGCTTACAACTAGATTAGCCCGAGAGCGGCTAGCAGCAATTAAAAGGTTTATACCGGTTCGAGACAGACTTCGCGAGAAACTTCAACAACGACAACAAGCGCAGACTGACTTTTCTGTGTCAAGTGAACAACTGTTTACTCCGATAACAAGTGCGACCAAAGATGTGAAAAAGTTAACTGAAGCAGCGATATACGGAGATATTCCTGAGCGAGAACGAGCAAAGAAGGCGCCGCTGCTTGATACGCTTGAAAAAATAGAGACCGAACAAACGCGCGCAGGGATACAACAGCTATCCAGTGATATAAAAACTCAGCGCGAAATTGAAGAACGCGAAGGTGCAGCTGCAGGAAGAGACTATTCACCTGAGAATATATTTACAGTCGCAGCATTAAATGAAATTGAAGGAATCCGAACGGATTACGAATTAGCTGATTTTGCTAGAGAAAATTTTCCAAAGGGTAAGAGAGAGAATTTTTTAAAGGACGAGTTTATAAGTTTTATAAAAAGCAAAGACACTTGGGCATCAAAACTATATTTAGCGAAACATAGCGGGGATAAAATCTCAGCGTTGCAGCACCCTGGTTATAAAAACTTTCTAGCTGTGGTTAAAGGCGGTCTACAACCACCACGTTATACGGAGGATCCAATCCCGGAGGAAATAGACATAAGAGCAGAAGCCGGTTCAAAGAAAGCAAGTGGAAAAGGATATTCGATTAAAAATCCAAAGGATTTCAACGTTGGAGTCTTTGACTCTACCGTGACATGTCCTGGTAACATCCTTAGTGATATATCACGGTTAGAGGTTCTCATCGGGGGGAAACGAGCCGGAAACAACTCACCGGAAATAATTAATGAAGCAGCTGATATCTGCAGACGATTATTTGCCGGCGGTATCATGGACATTAATGTATATCGAGAACTCATTGCTGAATTAGTTGAAAATCACAGAGACGCCCTACGTTATGATGAAAATCCAATGGATGTAAGCGATTGATCATTAATTGAAAAACTACTAGTTTTATAAGAAGATGATTATACACTACAACCATGATAAACCCGTAAGCGTCTACGTGGTGAACTCAAGATTGCCTGTTTAAGGAGCATATTTCGGAGATGGTTTCGGTAATATCATTGCGGGGTTATTTACAAGAATGGCTCCAAAAGTGGCGCTACAATTATCAATGAAAGCCATTGATGTTATTCGTGATAAGGGAATCAATTTCGTTGGAAATCTTGCCCGAAAGGGCATTTTCTGCTGCGAAAGATAAAATAGCATCATTGGTGCGAAAGAAACCAGGAATAACTTCGTCAGTGGTGAAACCAGGAATGACTTCGTCATTAGTGCTGCCATCAACTACAGTGATGCCTGCAAAAATCAGCAAAGCAATAAATAGTGCAGTGGAAGAAAAACTAGCGTCGTTGGCTGCTTCGGTGACTGCGGCTTCACCGGTAACAGATAGCGCTATCATGAACGCGATAGCAGGAAGTGGTTTGAAACAAAAAAGAAATTCGAACAATTTTCAACGACGATGATTACAAAGAGTTAAAACGCTAGCGTTAAACTTTTTGAGTTTCACAATTGAAAACACTAGTATTTTAAAAAAATGTTTAAACGAACAGCTGATCCCGCGTTAGATATGGAAGCCCCAGTGCGCAAAGACGATTCCGTCCGCGATTATCAATATTATTCCTATCATGCAATACAACCCGACCTACGATCGCGAATTGAACTTCAAGTTCAAGATACCAGTAAATACTTTTTGCCATGTGAAGCATTTATCGAAGTAGAAGGAAAACTTGTAACAAATGTTGCAGCTGATACCCCATATGCAAATGATTCAAATATCCGAGTTGGTTTTGTTAATAATGGTATAATGGCGTTATTTGAAAATGCAAGATATCTCATTGATGGAAAAGAAATTGAATCAATAGACCGCGAGGTTGATGTTGCAACAACAATAATCGGACTAGCAAGATACTCCGATGATTATACAAGATCGGCTGATCCGTCTATGATGTTTGCAAAGGATACCTCTGATAACGCTGACCACCTTCAATACATTAAAGTGTTAACACCGCAAGACACTTCAGTTGATAATCAACGAGAAGCAACTAATCCAGAACGTCGAGCTAGACCCGGAGCTGCGTTTGATATTCTCGGAGGCGTTAATGGTAATTTCAATTTAGGATTTGCAACACGAGTAGCAACGTTGCAAGGACAGCAGCGATATTTTTAATGTGCGATTCCACTCCATCACATATTTGGATTCTGCAGAAATGTCAGAAAAGTTATTTATGGAGCCAAACACACAATCGCGTTAGTACGAAAAGGCAATGACAATGATGCAATTTGGCGTACTGGTGCCGATGAAGGTAAAGTTGTTTTGAGTAAAATAGTATTGTGGATGCCAGTAATGACCCCATCAATTACCACAGAAGAGCGGCTGCTCTCATTTATGGAAACAGGCGGCAAACCATTGCTAAGTTGGCTAACAACAACGACTGATGCTAAAGAGGATAATGTTAATGGTACATTTACATGGCACCTGGCATCAAAACAAGGCGTTTCAGCTCCACGTCATATATTTATAGCGCTGCAGAATAGGAATCGATTAGGTTCCCAAGAACGCAGTCATATGATATTTGATCGGTTAGGGGTAAGTGAGGTTTCATTAAGAATAAACGGACAACAAGAACCATCTGAGGATATACAGCTTAATTACGGAAACAACCAAATAGCACGTGTGTATCATCGGATGCTGTCATATATGGGTCGTGATCAAAATGTTGATACTGGTTTGCAAATATCGCAACTCGATTTTAAGAACTTGTATCCAATTTATTACTTTTCGCTGGAACATCTTGATTTAACAAGGCAATCCGTTGTTGACATACATTTTAGGGCTCGTATAGATCCTGGTGGTGTTGATTATAGAGCGGTTGCTGTTATTCTCAGCGACAAATCAATGTTGTTAGAAGGGGCTGGCGGACGAATGAGAATCATTGACGCACCAGTGGAAAATCTATGATTGAAAATTCTTCGGATTTTTTCCAAAAATATGGAAATGAAACTTGAAAAGTTTCCAATTAGATCAATTGAAAGCATAAATGTGTTTTACAATAAAATGACATATAGTGTTGTTAGTGTCAAGCTGACTGATGGTCAGGTCAAGAAATTGCGATCAAAATCCGCTAAAGAATGTGGAACAACAATAACGTTAAAACCAGCTCAGATGTCCGGCGGTACACATAAAATATCATTAACGGATCGTCAAATAAAACATTTCAATGATGCAATGAAAAATAAGCGAGGAGTTCAAATTGAATTTTCGAAGGCTGCAGTCGCCAACATGATAAAATCAGGTGGTATATTTCCATTGTTAGCTGCAATACCAGCATTGATTGCAGCGGCTGCCCCAGCGGTGGCGAAAGCGGCAGCGTTGGGAGCCGTTGGGACCGCGGCAGGGATGGCGTTGAAAAAGGCAACTGGGAAAGGATATAAAAAAAGGGAAAGTGGTTGTACCTACCAGGAACCCCGTATTCATGGTACAGCGGAAATGGTCTAAGAAGAATACCAGGAACGGTTTATTAGTTGAAAGCCCAATTCTCCCTATGTCCAATTTTGATTTAATTGATGCTGCTAAAAAAATAGCGATAAAAAACTTCAGAGGGGTTTTTATGAGAGATCAATTACCGAGAAAACCTAAACACGTTGAAACCGGAATCATCAATCTTGATAACAGCAGCGGATCGGGAACTCACTGGGTTGCATACGCGATCGATCCGCGTGGGATTGTCTACTTCGATTCATATGGGTTAGCTCCGCCAAGCGAGTTTATGCGGTATATAAATTCTTCGATGAAACTCAAAGAGTTTCCGATTTTTTATTCCACGCTGCCAACACAACAATTAAATGATCCACCGATATGCGGCCGTGAAGTATTAAATGTCCTCGCGGAGATTTCATTAAAATCCTTTGGATCTCTGTGGAAACCACCTCATATTGTTGCAAACGAATACACGAGTGGGAAATTACAAGGTAATTTTAGAGAATCAATAAATTGAAAATACTAGAGTCTTTATAATAATGATCGATATTTGGGGACAATCTCTGTCAATGTCGGAACCCACCGCGGAAACATCTGCGGGTTCTATCGAAGAAGTAAAAAAAATAATAGAAGATGAAATCGCTGAGACGTTAAATTTAACAAGTGTTGACCCGAACGAAATAGTTGTATTTCAAGATAGCCAGGGTAAATTGAAAAGCAGTAATATATCCGTGAATGACATTTTGATACGGCATCGCGCTGCCGCTGAAAACTCTATTGCACTGTATTCCAACGATGGACAACTTAAACCAGGTGCACTTGTGTGTACGATCACCGACGCGATTGCTACCAACGAACGTGAGCTGAATGATCTTATACGAGGTTATAATAGTTTTCGCAAAAATGTCGTACATAAATTCTTTGGAACCCCGCTTGTGGTTGGCATGACTCTCGCTGAAATCAAAAACTATCTATCGCTATTCTTTTTTAACAGGGACGCGGGAAGGATGATGAATGAAAATGAAATCAAGGTAAATTATCTCGATATTTACAACGATATTTCTAAACTAATAGAAAATCTTGAAAAGGTACAAAAACCCACTAACGACGTCATTGTTAAGTTTTTTGGAACCCCGCTTGTGGCTGGCATGACTCTCGCTGAAATTAGCGAGTTTATCGGCAAGCATACTCACAATGCCTACATCGCTAATAGTTTCTTTGGTGTCCCAGCTACATCTACAATGACTCTCAAAGATATTAATATGTTTATGGTGAGACAAACAACACTTAATACCATCGTTGATAAATTTTTAGGGAGAACACCTGTGTCTGAAACCACATCGTTGACAGGCATGACCCTCGCGGAAATTAAAAGCGCTATTGAGGAACAAAAACCCACCAGTGAAATGGCTAAAAATTTCTTTGAGGGTTCTAAAAGTTACAATATCACTACGACATATTCTCAACTCGAGGGGGATTATCTAACCCGAAAAGGTATAGAATCTGACCTCCTTTTGATTTCATTTTTTAGTCGCCGCGATAAAACGATGATGAAATATACCGAAATCAAAAAAACCTATCTCGACGTTTACGACGATATTCTTAAACTAAAAGAAGATTTTAAAAAGGTACAAAACCCCACCAACGACGTCGTTAGTAAGTTTTTTGGAACCCCACTTGTGGCAGTCATGATTCTCGCAGAGATTAGCGCGGCTATCAATAAGATAAAAATTCCACATAGTGTAAGCGCCGTTAATAACATCGTATACACAGTTGATAGTGGGACCTTTGATTGGATCCGAGGAAATGAAAATTATCTACGTGCTGTACACAGACATACTGGTGTACCAGGTTGCTACCGACTTACAATAATACATCACCGTAAATTTGATTTGGGATTCAGCAACACAGGTATCAGCGGTGTTAACACGCTGACATATATGCTAGAGAAAATACCAAAACCTCCACCCGGGATACCAATCCCGTTTACGATTACTATAAACAATTCCGACGAGTCTGTGATTAGGGAGTCGCTACCCTGGATAATAGAATTTTTATACGGTATCCCCTCATCAGATCCTAAAACCGTTTCAATAATAGGATAATTGAAAACACTATCAGGTTTAAAAAAACAATGTCAATGACAGCGTCATCGCAATATCGATTCGACACCGTGAAAGAGTTTTCCGCGAATTTGAAATCACTTTCTGAGCACTATCGTGAAAAAATAAAGAAATACCGCAGAAGAATTACCGCCATCGATGTAACTGTGTACTCGGTGTCTGGTGTGATGGCCAGCGCCGTGGTTATTTTGTCGACGGTGACCATGATGGCTCCGATTGCAGTTCCAATTGCTATCTCCGCGGCAACAACAATTGCGGCAGTCGCCAACGCAATAACTAAAAAATTATCATCGTGTTCTCAGAAAAAACTCGCCGATTATACAGCTCGGTACCGGGTGGTATTTGACACGTACTCGAAATTATCCGAGTTGATCTCACTGTCAATAGATAATTCGTTCATATCCGATGTTGAATTTTCCACGATGACCCAGTTGTATAACTCCACGATGTTGAAATTGGAAATTGAAGACAGCGTTAACAATAATGTCACTACAATTCAACGAATTGCAACTGCTTCAACGAATCGCGGAGAATACCACTCCGATACGAACAAGCATGATATCAATAACATCAACAAACCCTGAATTTAGTGTGAACTTCCCTTCTCCGATTCCAGTGCGTGAGATCGCGCTGGCAAAATTACGAGTATATCATAGCTGGCCTAATATCAGATCGGTTGCATTTGGTGGTCAGCAACCCAATAACGCACTGGTGTTCTCGTATAAGAATAAACCCGATGGTACTCCAGAGTGGGAAACTGTTTCGTTACCAACTGGGTCGTACCAAATTAAGCAAATCAATGCTGAAATTCAGCGTAGAATAAAATCAATCACTGGAAAAGAATCAAAAATAGCTATTAATCTTCATCAACCGACGTTCTCGTCGTCGATCGAAATAAGCACAGAGGGATACATTGTAGATATCTATAACAGCTCGTTAAGAACAGTGTTAGGATGGCCTGAAAAACAACCGGAAAAATTCACCGCCGACGTAACCACAGACGTACAATCATATCATGAAATCAATCCCAGTTATCGAGATAATTTATCTGATATAAGAAAAGGAAGAATCGGCGATAGATTTATATTTACCAACAAAGACACATTGCAATGGGATTTTATCATTAAAAGAACAGCCGACTCATCTGTTACTATTTCATTTACGCTAACTGACGTCCGTGGTTATTTTAATGAAATTAAACAATTATATGAAACACAACTAGAACAACTACGGAAAACAAAATCGCAAAAACACGTTGAAATAATAAATCAACTTATATCTGACATGGAATATATATATGAACTAATTATTCAAATAATAATTAATGACAACAGTGACAGTAAACAACGATTCCAAACCGATTACAATATCACAGAAGACAATCTGCGTAATTTCAAGTTTCCCAAGTACAACGCTGATGAACTAGCAAGAATTGTTAGAACCGATATCAAGGCGCTACAAAAACCAGATTCAACTGTCCTCCTCAAATATAATAATGACCCAGATGGCGGTGGTAGGCATATTGCACCGCACAATGTAAATATTTCAGCGGTGATTGCTCTCAATTTAGTATGTGATGCAATTGAAGGAAGCTATCAAATTAATCTAGAACAATCAAATCAAGCTCAGCAGGGATATATTCTTTATTCGTTTGCACCAACAGCTCCTCCAGGATTCCTAATTATTGAAAACCCAATTAATCCTGTCTACATGCGATGCCATAATAATTCGTTAACGAGAATTAATTTCCGACTCACCGACCAGTCAAATAATTTATTTGATCTACAAGATGAGGTGTTAGCGATTAGTTTGTTTGTGAAATCATAAAGACTCGATCAAATATTTGGTTGAACTCGTAAATGACTTTTGTTAACCAGAACTGAAAGTTCCAGCAGCAGAGAGGGTGGATGACCACATCGTTGCGACCAAAATTGATTAAAAAATCGTAAAGTCTCCGTTTGCTAAATGGAGACTTATTTTTTTTTGGTTAAAAAAAGGTTTCGTAGGAAGCATTATTTTTGCTTGAAAACGTGGTCTGTTCACCCTCTCTGCTGCTCCTCCTGAGGTTTAATAATATTACCTTCTTGTTCCGGTTTAGGTTGTGATGATTATACTAGCTGGAGGATGTTTTAGATATTCTTTCATTTTCTTGGATCTTTTTGCTATTTTCTCAAGTAAAATCAACTCGAACTTCTTGACGAGCTTGTAAATTATTTCTGAAAGAATCTCTCACCGGGCGAAATTTTTTAATTGCCTCCAATCGTTTATTAATTAATCTAGTTATTTGTGCTTCTCCGATATTTGCCATTATCCATATTATAAAATATATAGTTAATTAAATCGCAGACTAATCGTGAACGATGACATCATTTACACGAATATGCAAATTTTATATATATAAAATAAAGCCTTTATTTAACAAAAATGGGGTTCTATAAATTTGTATGGTTCAGCTTCCTGCTGCTGGATTCAATATTGTTTTCTCTGAGTTTATTATTTGCTGTCTGAGTCGGCAACTGAGAGTTTTATCCCACAAAAAACACAGACCAGCTAACATTAACCTATTAAAGGCATACAGCCTAAGTAAAAACGAATGAAATTATATATTTCTTTTTTTCAGTTTGTGATTACTTATTTAGTTGAAAATTTACGATTCCGGCTGTTACTGAGGCCGAAATCAGGCAAGTATGGGAAATTTCGTGATAAAATACGCGATTTTTCATTATTGTCTGGCGTACAAAAGTTCGCGATTTGCACGCCCATATTCATGTAACCTCTGAGTTGACCTCTTCCGAAGATTAAGAATTTTAGTCATGCGCAAACACGTGTTTACAAAAATAATGGCGTACGTGACTATAAATATAGATCGAAAGCCAAAACGTACAGATTCTGATAGGAGGGGGAAAAAAGCTCTCTGGGCAAATTATGGCAGCACACGCATATGTATTGGTGACCAGCATGAAAGATGGAATAAAAAGAAGTCCACTTTGAGCATGAAAACTAATCGAGAGGTCGCCAAATTCTGGCTGGATAGGTGAGTCGCAATTTTGCAATGAACAGTTAACTTTTTATACCACTATTCTATTTCTGTATTGTTAACTCTTTATCAAAACTTTTAAAATAACATATTTTATATAAACTGGCATTATTCCATTCAGCTTGAAAAAAAATGTTACAGACCAGCAACAATATCGCTGAAACCCGCATGTACAACATGACATATACCGCTACTATTTTTGAGGCTACCAAGGGGTTTTAAGGGATAGGGAACCTACAAGTTGATTTTATATTATCTGATTGCCTGTCGTTCAAAATTATATTTTATCTAGTAACTACAAGGACTTATTTGGTTATCCGAGCAAGTGCCTTGAGAGATAATTAGTTACGTATCACGTGGTCGGTAGTGACGTCACAGGATCTATTGCTAACAGTCAACATAGCATTCTCCAATGGTTGCTAGCATGATTCAGATAATTTATTTTCCCTTTTGCATCATGGAAAATTGCGAGAACGATTTCCCCTACTTCTCTGTAAGCGTGAAATTTTCCGTATCAGCTTGAGCCACGTTTGAAGACTAACAACGAAGAATGTAGTGATGACACGGAGTCATGTTCTTCGAATGTCACTGTCAGAATGATGAGTATAGTTTGCAGAGTGAAGAAGGACGACTCGAAAACACACAATGGTTTGTACCGATTTATACTTGTAGCACGCATTTCATATACTGCATATATAAAAATGAGCAGAACGCACGTTACATTTCACTGACTGAAACTGAAACTTTGTCAACTCCTGTGTGTATAAATATGCAAGCTTTGGTGGACGCAAATTTCGATAATCCTCCCTCGATTGCCTTAAACTTTTAAAGATTACGGATAGTGCGAGTTATCAAAGCAGATGCTCGTAAAGCTCTATTTCAGTGTTTATGTCTTGCTAAATTAAACATTTTTTAAAATATTTATTAGCAATGTTTTCATATTTTTTAAAGCAATGAAAGCCACATATATTTTGTAAATTTATAATTGCTGTATTGTTTCCGAACACTTATTCTAGTGGAAATAGTGACGTGCTGTACACTGTAAACACACATACTTTTTTTGTTGTTCATTATTTTAAACTTCAACTACATTTACTCCTTCACACAGTGAAGTATATGTTTTCTTTTTTCAAATAAAGGACAAAAGCCCATGCAGAATACAGGACTATGAAAAATGAATGTCAGTACACACCAACGATTAACTCCTTCTGCCATCTATAAACATTATAATCACAAGTTTAATGTTATCACAAGTTACACTGAATATTAATCTATTAAATACAATTCAACTCATAATATCACATGGACTTGACAATGCTAACTCTAAACTATGCAGGGCAACATACATGTACTGAGAAATAATGTTGTTTTGTCAAACTTTATTTCAAATGCAAAATCAACATGCTATTTCTAATCCACATCTTTCCTTTTGAATGCTTACAAAATGTTGAAAGTGATTTTTAAACATTCTTGAATGGTCAAACTTATTCTGTGCTCTTTCCTTACAGGTGTGATTGTAGATATTGCCAAATGATTCACTTGGCAATTGAGCCCTTATGCTGTCAAAAGGTGGAGATGATTCAGAAAAAGAAGGGTGACCTGAGATGTATAACCCTCCATGAAAGTTTGTCAACTGCTTAAACAGACACATTCTGGAAGTATCCCTGTTTGAAAACCTGGAACATCATGGATCTTTGGATGATAATGAACCAATTACACAAGTAATTTTTCCAATCTTGCGCAAATTTCTTCAAAATTCCAGTTGATATTTTTATATAAGATTTTCCTATACATTTTACAAAACAAACAATTTGCAAGATTTTCTTCAAAGTGTTTTCATATTGCAACTCATGGAGGCAACATTTACAGCAGAAGGATGCATTCCATTATGATCAAGCTGTGATGGTCTTGAACGTATGAAAAAAATGCCGTTTTTTAGAATACAATGTAGTTTTCTCTTTTAAGACTACCCTTTTTTCTTTGGGGTGATATCTAAACTTTTTTAACAATATATAGCCTCGATAAATAAAACTGCTTGTTTTGAGAAAGGAATATCAGGTTTGGTATAAATTCTAATAAATACTATGTTGACAATGATTTATAAATTTTTTGTTTATCAACATAGTTTAAAGAGTCTTCACGAACACAATAAACAAACAAAAAAGGAATAGAACTATTTTATTTTATAATGATATGGGTCATTTCACATGTATGTATATGTATTCAAAGAATATTAATAATTTGATAAAAAGATAAATATATCAAACATAATTCACCCAAAGTACTAAACGTACAATTCAACATAATTTACGAAAGATCAAATATCTTAACTCTTGTTCAAATTTACTCTTACATGTATTCTATATTTTTTTTCAGAACATAAAGGCATATATCATATCTACGTTTTGTCAATGGATTTGGCATCCACTAGGCAGACACAACCATAAAGTGCTTCCATCCTGTGTTGTTACAAAACTAAAAGAATCTTTTTCCTTAGAAGAATATGTTGGCTTCAAATATGCTGCACCATAAAAATTATTGGATTTCAAAAAACATGATTTTTGCTTTATGATGAGTTCATCTTCTTGAAAATTGTTTGTATGATGCTGTGAGCGGTGGTGGATACAGAGATTCCCCTTTCATGAACATGTATGCCTCTGTGTGTGCAGACAAGTCCTGCCTCAAGTCGAGCAATACCTGTTTCAGGAGTGCAATGTAACCTTAAAGAATAAAAATGCACCAAGATATGAAATCAATAAACGTTTTTTTCGTTTTGAACTTTAATATTTTTTTCATGATTGATATTAACCTGTGTCCCACCATAATGAACTTTAATATATTAAAAAATTCATGAACTACAAATGTATTTAATTATTTTATTTCTAGTTCAGATTTTATTTTTTTTCTTCTAAATACTTGCAGTGCTGGATTACCCATTAAGCACACTATGCTTATGCTCAAGGCATCAGCCCAACAATGGCTTTTGTATCACTATGAGGGAGCACTTTCAAGGATACAAAAGGCAGGTGGCATTGGCTAGCCTTTGCGGGTATTAAAATTTGCTGAGCAGTCTAAATACGTATCTCTGACAATTTCAAAAGAACAAGTCAATTTCCCAGTAACCTAACAATTACTTGTGCTAATATTTAATTGATCTAATGCATTATCTTGAAATAGTTCAACTTGATAAAATTGGATACAGCTGTATTATCAAAGTACAGACTGTAATTTTGTGCTAGCTATACACAATTGAAATTTGGTATGCTAGTGGAATAATCAATGTTACAAAGACCTTGACGATTCAGTAATTCTACTCAAAGTTAAATGCTGTCTTTCTGACTCCCTCTTTCGTATGCGAATTTAAAAGTTGTATACCATATAATAATGACATTCACATAACGCTCTAATGACAACCATATATTCCACCTGCACTAGATGGATGTCAAGTACTTTCTTGGCATCCAAATCAATCAAAGTGTAAGCCTCATATTTTGCTGAAAACCCAGGGGAATTGCAACAAGCATCACTTCCACATATTATTTGTTTTCCAGTGCGCTCTTCAATGAAGGAAACTTGTTGTTTTTCCCATACCTCTTCAACTGCAGGTACAATATAAGATGTTTGTAACTTTGTAAATGTACGTTTAGTGAAACTTTGCATTTTCATTCCTTCAAAAAATATTGCTCCTGCAGTAAACATATTACTCCATATCATTCTTCCATCATATGCTTGACTTTTCCATTCTGAAATGTGCCTACTGACACAAACTGAATTTCTTGTGATCATTGCTCCTCTAGAAAATTTCAAAAATGTCTGGGAGGGCAAACAACATTATCTACATACATTCATCGATTCTGCCAAAGTAGACTAAGACACCAGAACATGTTGCTGATCTTCTGGTTTTATATCTTATCAAGCTTAAAGTTCAAATGCATATCTTTAAAGTCAGTCCTCTCCATCATCAGTATCTGAATGTGCTTCACATTCTGAATCATGGTGTGTATCAGGGTCAATGTCATCCTCACTTATTGGTTCATTTTCATTATCTGAATCCTCTATTGGTTTTAGGAGCTCAGACTGAATTGCTATTGATCTTGCAGCTCGAACCTGAATTATGTGAGTCCATGTGGGATCAAATTTAGCCTGAACTTCACACTTCTGTTTATATTTTGTAAATGGGCCTGAGGAATTGGTACAAACGATGGTATGCTGAGTTCAGCATCATGTACCTCTACCAAGGCACATGCACTTGCAGGTGTATAAAGGACATACTTTGCATTGTAACTTTGCATTGATTGATGTAGAACCTGAAGGAAAAAACAAACAATTATTAATGACAACAAAAAGCATTTGCTGTATTTTGTAGTATCTTTGAAACATTTGAGTAGTCACATGACAACAACTGATTAATTACAATGATGGCTGCACTAAAGGGGAAAAGGAAGTTGAGGGGGAGGCACAAAGAAATGTTTATCCTATGCCGTAGCCTAAGGCTCATATTTCGCATTATGATACCAGTAGTGATAAACATGAAATTATGCATTCCACTATATTTTAAATACACGTTTCCGAGATAAATATTTTCCAGAAATATATATAGTAGTAAACGCAATTATTCAATTTCCACAACACTTGGGGTGGGGTGGGGTGTGATAATGTTTGAGAATCTGAGATCAATAAAGCTCTATTTTATGCAGATATTATTGTTTAAATACTTCAATTTCATTATGCTCACGACATTGATAGAAATTAGAGTGCATAAAACATATGTATTTACCTCTGCATTCAGCTGTTTGTGATAGGTTCCTCTTACTAGTTTCGATTTGACAGTTGTGAACCACTCGGACCTGTCGGTAGATCTTCCCCCAGTCCTAGGGTTAGAATAATATCTGGTACTGCTGTCGGCCACAGTCTCGACTGTCGTTTAAATATCCCAATTCTGCACATCTTTCTGGATTAACTTTTATACTGATCGTTTGAATCACGGAATCATGGCGACAGTAATATTTCCAAGCCGTTCGTCGGATTTTTTTTTTTCGAAAATGGGAAAAATGTACTAGTCGAATTGTTGTTGCATCCAAACGCTGCTTAGAGGGACATTTTGGAAGATTCTTGGAAAATAAAATCTAATATCAACATTAATAATCTGCCTACTCTCAAGCACAAGTGGATCAACATAATGCTGAGCTGATAGCTGATAAAGATCCTGTGACGTCACGTTTATTCAGCCTCGTTTCCACTCGACAAATATGAATATCGGAACGCTCACGCAATTCATAACCTATAATGTACTGTACATATTTTTCGGTGCAACTGGGTCGCCCCAAACAACTATATTATTTATCATTGGCATCAAAATGAGTAATATAACCACAACTGTAACTGTAAGTTCCCTATTCCTTTAATGATCATCTTCATTTCGCACGCAACCATAAGACTTTATTTAGAGGCAAGCAGTCACTACTTTTTTTTCTTTAATGAAAATTATATATAATGTAAATGGTAATGGCTGTAAAGGAAAGTAATGCAATACAGTGAAGTGTATTTTATGCATGCTATTTTTTGTAAAGTATAACAAATTATTGTGCCTAATGAAACATTTATTTTCCCTTGCTATATTAGTTATGAATTGAATGGCAGTAAAAGGAAAACATCAGAAACAGAGAGAAATATCACAGAAGACATGGCCATAACTTCTACACCTGGGCCAAAAATTCATAGGATACAAGTACCTACTTTGTCTGATATAACCACATCAGAATCAGATATGGCATCTGTTTAAATATTCCTACATTTTTTTAAATTTGATGAATATTTAATTGTTTATAAATATTTTGGTAGATGCACATCTAAGGAATTACCTGGAAATGTATCATTCTATCTTAGTTTCATAGTTTGCAGACGGTAAAGATGGTAAATTTTGTTAAAATATGGTTTGTTTTATTTAGAATAATATTTTTGATGTAAATTGTTTGTTATAATGTCATTTTTTTATTAATATGTTCCTCATCATGCTGTTTGTATATTAGTTAAAGTGCCTCAAGGGAGAATAGTCTTTGACTTAATTGGTCACCGCTTTAAATAAGTTATTAGTATTATTATTTCTTTAAGCAATATCATTCCCATCATAATAACCAAGATAAACGATAACGCTTTCTTTTTATACAAAACTAAAGATTCCCAAGTTCAACATTAGAATTTACACATTTCAAAATTTTATTTAAGGGATTCAGTCTTGTCTGAAGTTGAAAAACTTAAGGAGAATGAAAAGTATTATGATGGAAAAGTCTAAAAGTTTTATTAACCCATTTGAGAATCATACTAACAAACAAAATTGTGATACATACATAAAAGGGGAATATTTGTGTTAAGGATACTAAAAAACAACCATTATGATACATGCATCATATATGAAACTATAATAAAAGTAATGTATAGTATTGTATTGGTATTTGTGGATGGTATTTGTGTATGAACAAGAAAGTTGCTCCCACAAAAGCTTTCTTTTCTCTATATTATCAAAAAAGTACAAAATGTGTAATTACAATTTATTTTAATTATAGTATCGATGCATAATTGAAATGATGAAGAAAGAAAATGAATACATCGTATTATAAATACAAACCACTAAGACCATAGTTATGGTTTGTCCATTTAGTACACATAGAGATGGCAAGCGGGGTTTACTCAAATGCATATGATTGTGTATGGCGGTGGGTGGTCTACTGATAATGTATGTACACATATACCTCAATAGTAATTTTTCTAATATGTAACCTGCTTGACTGGGTTCAGTTGGTGTTTGAGTTTTAATGGGCAATAGACAAACTTTTTAGCAGCTTATTTCGTTGATGCAGCCAGACATTCAACACTGGTGGACTATCTGTTATATTAAATACATAATATTATTAATCCTTGATCTTTTCTGTGTGTATTAAATATAGGCTGTTCTACAGAATGGGAAGGGCAATCACGTGTACGCAGATAGGATGTATGTAAAAAAAAGTATGCATCTGTACAGGGAGGGAATGGTCAAGCTTTGCCTGATTTTTGCGCACATGCCCATTGTTGGAATCAAGATTTTGTTTCTGGATGTTTTACTATTTTGCATGCAATCTAATTCACACCGGTCTGAGTTATACACCGACAGATGAACATTTGCAAAAGTAGGATAAACTGGGGACTGGGAGTAAAAAGTGGCCAGAATGAAAATGATGAGTCAGAAGAAGAAAAAAATTCAATTTTCACCCTTATGCAGATACTGAATGATGTTTCTAGCACACCTAGGCATATATCTAAGCAAAAAATTCTTGGAAGCAGATGTATTTCAATGTATTTTAAATTAGCCCACAAATGCATTCCCTACCCCCTTTTCAGGTGACAAGGAAAAAACATTGAAGGCATGGAATGAGTTGATTTATCTCTGCCTGTATAATGCTACTGTACATTGGCATTTTCATCAAAACAGATTTATGGGGATTTATACATTTTAAATAGTTCTCTGCATCTTAATCAGTATATTTATTTAGTCACTTTACTTTGTTTCATAAGTACAGCAGAACTGGAGAATTTGCAAACATTTCATTTTATTGTATCATTCCAAAAGACATTAATATCAGCCATCAGCTTTCAGAGCTAGGACTCTTGATCATAACAATCATCTTGACAGAGATGTGATTGTAAACAGAAATGGAACAATAAGGTTATAAACTTTATTCTTGTTTGTTAACGTAATAATTCATATTTGTTAAAATATTAATGCTTTACCTGAAAGTTGATAAACCATCTGTGTGTCGTACAATTTATAATCTTTTACAGAAGAAATTGTTTTCAATAAATTTTATAAACCATTTCTGGTTAGAATTACTCTAATGTAATTAGAAAATTCTGTAAATAATCTAAACATTTTTATGATTTATGGGTAAGATACAGATTTGCTATTTTGACATTTTCATCTCTAGCAAAATGATTTGTTACATGTAATTGTATGCAGTTTTTATTTGGACTTTTGAGAATTAAAAAAAATATAAAATGACATTTTCAGTGAAAATATTTGCATTTTCTTATCAGATACAAAAGGTCATTCAACAAAAAAGTGAGAGATGGTCTGCAAACCCAGAGAAAGCTGATCAACAGTACCTGTATTTTCCGGAAATAATTATGAAACTATCTGAGGTTAGACGATAGAGTTGGCATGAACCAGCCAGTTGTTTTGGACATAAATGATCCTAGGTGAATATCTGATGTACTTGCTCCAATACCACCACCTCTTACAGAAGATATTGTTACAAAATAGAAATCTCATTTTAAGTTAAAATGATTTAGGCCTTTTAGTCAGGTAACAGCTATTGATATCAAATTGTTATGGAGAGACTATTCTAGTGATTGTATGGTAACAAATGATCCCTACCATCGACCCATATAGACTTTCACAAAGTCTTTGTTGAAGTGCCTACCATGAGCCAAAGTCCAGCATCTGTTTGATTTCCAGTTATTAGTTTCTCTTCAGACCACTGTTGATTATGTTCTTAAAGCTTTTAAAAACATGCATTTGAACAAAAAAATGTAAGACTTTTTCTAACTTTTCATTCACATTGCATCTATACTTGTCTTATATGTATGTTTAGATTGAGGTAAATGAAGTGTATTTGGCCAATTAAATGTATTAAAAAAAGCACAGCAGAAAGTATACATTGTACTTCATTTAATCTTACAGGAGTATCAAGATTAAAATCATGTAATTCCATATCAGTATTTCTGCATAATAAAGTACCTTTTAATAAATTTTTTTCTAAATGTTTTGTGTAAAATTGCAGTCAGAAAGATTTCAAGCATACTTTGATGAAGAAAAAATGTACATTGGAGCAAATGACTTCAATCGATACTCTTCATCTTGATTTCATTGCACCCACTAAACATAACTGTACCCATCAATACAAAACACACTGAAGCATTAAAATTGAAATGTAACTGAACGGAATCCTTTTTTTCAACAAACCCATCAAAGAACATGTGTTGTGCCATGTGAGTGCATCTTAATTTAACTACAAACTTTTTAGATTTATTATAAACATTCAATATCATGACTGCATTTTTATGGTTTTATTATTTGCCTAAATACTGATAGCAACGATATGCATTGCTTAAAGGAGCTTATATATATATATATATATGTGTGTGTGTGTGTGTGTGTGTACCTAGCTAAACTAATTTTAAAAGAAATGCAATAGGAAACATACATGGGGGTTGGGGTGGGTGAGGTGTCAATATTTGTTTCTCTGCAGTAGTTTGATTAGGTGATGTCATAAAGTTTGGCATTAAGTAAATGGTAGTCACTTGTGTTCAAAAGCATAGAAACCAAGCACACGATACTAAAACATCAATGTCATTTCTGTAGAACATTACCTGAGCTTATATGTACTCAATCTTTTATAGTAACGGTACACTAGTTTCTCATATACAAGTCTCTGGGAGACAACGAAAAAGGAAGAACGGAGGTAGAAGTTAGACGGACTGGAGGGAATTGTACTACCAGTCCAGATAAAGATCATTCAGATGAGTAGGAACACAGGACAGGAGGATAATCTATTACACTAAAAAGATGATAAAAAAGGCCATAACTTGATCGATTTTTTAAAGACGAGTGATAGGGTTTTTTCTTGAATCTCATTTGAGCGATGACTGTTATTTAATGATATATTAAATTGTTGTTTATTTGACTTTCACATTTTGTGTATTCATTAATTTAACTGTCGGCACCACTGACTGGGGGCTCTGAGCATTGCATCTCTCTATCACTACCTCAATTCCTCACAAAAACAAGCCCGGGGGAGGGGGGCTTTGTAATAATTTAAATAATAGTGGTTGCACCCCACCCAACCTAAATAACACTCAAATCCTCAATATATGCTGTAATTAGTCTGAGATGATATTCTTCATTATTTTTTTTTTGCTTTACTGTACTCTTGAATTAAAGTTATGTCTGTACATGCACATTTGTACTTATATAAGTTTAGTACATTTCATAATATATAACAGTTAGTTTTACAGTGTATGCAGTTGTGTACATTATTCTGGGTATTCATATAAAGGGTATAATTATTTATATGGTAAATGAACAAATTTTAAAAAACTGAAAATTGGATGCTTTTAATTGGTGTCAAGTATATTTGATTTAGTTGTAATAAGACGGCTGATGATGCATATATTTGATATAAGCATTCCAGGTTGCTTTTGATGAACTAGTATTTTAGTCTTAAAAGCCTTATTCTGTTTATAGAGCCATTTTGTTTTACATGTAATTGAAATTAATGAGCAGTATCTGGATAGAATAGAATCCTAGTGTTTGTGGCTCTGTTGATATTTACAAGCCATACTGTATTCATGAGACACTGCAACAAGGTTTGCTTTCTCAACTCAATATGAATATGCATTATTTATCATTTAACTTAACGTGTTACTGTATATGCACGATTAAAATCATGTTCACCAGTGTACTTGTTTTCTTTACATCCTTTGCATCCCAAGACAATGCTAGTCAACCTCAATTCATCCTATTTTTTTAATAAATAGTCTCCTCACAGCTGCTTTCAAAACATAGCCATGCATATAATCATTGTTTAGTTGGTAGGTAGCTAAAAAATGTTTAAAAACTTGTTTATGCAAATTAAAAATTGTATACTACAAAAGAAATGCTTTATACAACTTAAAATCAAAATAAATTATAATATTCACACATCATATCATTGGATAGATCACCCAACTTTTCCTTGAGTAAAGCCATGGTACTGGCCAAAATTATTTATCCATTATACGCCATACACAACAGCTTGGAATGACATGTATGTTGCCAGTACTTAGGTATCCCTTAAGTCCATAAAAAACTGCCAATTAGCAATATGCCTTTTCCCCCGGTTGTAATCATTATCTTCCTCTGCTGCCAGGTCCTCTTGCATATACCTCTGTGCAACAAGGAGCATGACTTCATCTAAAACAACCATTTCGAAGTCCTGCAGAAATTTATTTAAAAAATTGTCAGTAAAAAATATTCCAAATAAAATAAATCCATTAAATGTTTTTTTGGGAAAATATTAATTTTTGTGTTATGCAATGAAGCAAACGTGTAAATATACAAACAAATGCGCAAATCACATCGACTATCGGATACGTGTGCGTGTGGTGGTAATGCAAATGCACAAGAAAATCAACTTTATTCTGATCCAAAGACGCCACTTTAGCGAGACATTTTAATAACCGTTCTGATCACAATGATACAAATTATCATATTTTAGTTGGTTTATCTTACAACGTAAGACAATCTCACAAACACTTTCAAGAATGGCCCCTTAAAGGAACCTCTTATTGTCATGATTTTCCATCATATTGACTTTTTTGCATACTTTTTGTTATTTATCATATATAATGAGAAATCTAAAAGCAATACATATATTGTGGGTGACTATAAAGAACTAAGGAGAAGGAAAGACTAAGAAATACGAAGAATAAGGCAATAATTACATCAACACATGCTTACCTCGACTTCCATATTTGTTGACGCGCGTCACGTGAAACTGCGACTTCGGAGAATATCGGTAAATTCCGTTTCAGCATAATTAATTAGCAATCCGTACAGAAAATTGTCATATTTTCATTGATTAAACTTACAGTTGTACATTTTGTTGAAACTGAATGACCTGTAATTACTCATTATTTCTACCATACTTTTCATAGTATCATGCATTTGCTAGAGTAAAAAAGTCGAAAATCTTAGGTTGTATGCCTTTAACTATATGCTTATATTACAGTACTAAATTTCCTTACTTCTGTTGATTTATCGTGCAAAGCACAAACGGTAGTTGTCATTTACAAAAAAGAGCAGGAAATAAAATCTGAAAGACCTCTCATGGCCTCAAAAATTAAGCTTCGATCAAGAGAGGCAAATCGAATATCAATAAATTTTGAAGTGGGTACAGTGTGGATGATGCTATTGCTTCTATACCTTTGATCAGTATATCTTGGATTTCCAACAGTAGAGTTCTATTCGGATTGAAGGAGGTGCAAACATTTGTTTTCTATCCAGAAAATTGAAAAAATGGCTGAAAGCCCCAGCGGCTTCGGCGACATCTGGCTGAGTAGGGACAACCTCTCCATATGTTGCAGTAGAACAAATCTCAAGAGTCAGGTTCAATGCCGGCTTCGGGATACTTAATGTTACGTTAACTTTCGTCCGCTTTATAAGCTCGATAGCGGTTAACGCAAGTTTAGAATCTGCCGTGGATCTCATGATGTTTTCGCATGAAAGAAAACAGATATATTCATCATTTAAATTGATAGTTACGTTGTCTCCCAAGAGAGAGAGAGAGAGAGAGAGAGAGAGAGAGAGAGAGAGAGAGAGAGAGAGAGAGTGAGAGACAGACAGACAGCAGACAGACATAGTTTTATATCTAACTTAAACAGTACGTGGAAACAAGAATACATTCTTGAATATATTTATACGTGCTTTACATATCAGTTATATTATTATTATACATTTTGAATGACTTAACTGTAACTAGAATATTTTACAAAGTATTTCTTTACAACGTTATTTTTCTCCCGAAAGGCTTGTTGATATTATGTGAATAGATTTGGATGGACATCGTATTGTCTAATGCTAAATATTTGAACACATTTCTACATTGGTGTAGCTGATCAAACAGAGATTGCAATAGAATTTGCGTTTTATTAAATCAATAATTCTCGAGTAACTCCGTATATAATAACATGGGTTATGCCGTTAACACGAGTTCTAATCCTGTTTGGAGTGAGTGATGGAATGCATATACGCTTTAGCAGCGAGTTGACAACTCCGACGAAGAAGTCACAATCGCTGTCTCAATTTCTTTTGTAAATACGCTATGCAAAAATATGTACATTTATGTTCCATTTGTATTGTTTTTATATACTCGTCTGTTTTATTTAAATTTTTTTATAGAAGAGAAACACTGTTTAACCTATATTGTCTTATTCGCATCCAGTGTTATCAGCACACAAGTATACTCTGCTATTTAACAAGTTATGAAGAAATACTAATACTGTCGGAGTAATTTTGGAGTAACGTTTGGTTTGTTATGTATCTAAATATTGTGTGAACAGCTTTTGATCCATTACAATAGATTGCAATGAGTTATTCATAGATTATTTACTTGTGTTCATGTTCCATATATTGAACATGTTGACAAGTTTGGAGTAATTTCCAACTGGACGAATAACTCAGGTGGGTTGTGTTGCGACATAAATCACGTAGGAGGTACTCTAACGTTGAAGTACGGGATTTAAATAAATAAATAATATTGTCTTGTCTTAATATCAATCCGCAGGTGTAGAACATAATGTGTTTTGATAGCTTTGGAGAAGAATTATTTGTTTGGCTTATTGACTGGAATATTAAAGTGCTTATTGACTTTGGAATAAAATGGTATGTTATGGGATGATTGCGAATTCACTCTAGGCAATATTATTGCAATACATCAACACTGTAGCTTTTTCAGCGAATTCAATGAAATTGGTATATCGCCACATTCGAAAACTGGAATTTATCAGGAACACTATTTTTTTGGACTTGCTGAGTAAGCTTTAGTATTACTTCGCATTTAATTCGTAATATTGTAAGTACTCCTCACATTTTTATTATAATAATTAAAGATTTACGATTTTTTTACGTTTGACGAAACGTGTTGGTTTTTCTTCTTTCTGCTACTTGGTTTAATATCACATAATCGTAAGAGGTTTCAAACATGTAGTATTGCCTCTGTTGTTTCTCAATACTATATAAATTTAGAATGTAGCAACTATCACTGTTTGAAATAGTAACGTTTTATCTGATTGCTTTTTTTCTATGCATACAATGTTTGTAAGGGAATTTCACCACGATACACATTTTGCTTGTTCAATACATATTTACTTAGTAAACTTCATTTACTAACAGTGTTCAATGTTGTGGTTGAAATGTGCAGAACAGTACAACTTTTAACTAATTCAAATAAAATTTTATATGAATACAAGATCACAACACATTTACTACTTTTGAAACATTTCATTTTGTATAATAGTTCTAAATTTGCAAGACTATTCTAGATCATCTAGACATTGCAAAGCAAACAATGTCGACATAGCCACATATATTGAGTATTACTTTCTATAGGAATTGTTAATGTGAGTCTCTCAAATGTTCTTTACCCATTATTTGTTGTTCTGCACGTTTTGTTTGGGAACATAGAGTTTGTAAATTTTTGGTTACAGATATGAGATTATATCAGGCATATTACTTTTCTGACTTTCAATGTGAAAGTATAAATTCTCACCGAGTTTTGTTTGCTTGAATAACATCTCTCTCTCTCTCTCTCTCTCTCTCTCTCTCTCTCTCTCTCTCTCTCTCTCTCTCTCTCTCTCTCTCTCTCTCTCTCTCTTCCGCCAAATCTTAGTGATGTGCCCTAAGGCATGTTTGCCAACCTTCGTAACAAACATCCTTCGGCTAGGTCGTGTAACCCCGCTTACTTGCAAGGCACGAAATTTGTCGTACAAATTGTTGAATTGATTACAATATAGCTAAACTGATTCACTCACATTCTTGTTCAAATTATTTTATTTATTACAAGTCAGCTATACTACATCATTAACGTTCTTGTACATATTGTTTTATTTATTAAAATTTAGCTTTACACATTCATTCACATTCTTGAACAACTTGTTTCGTTTATTATATTTAAGCTATACTACTTCGTTCGCTTTTTTGTACAAACTGTTGAATTGATTACAATATAGCTATTCTACTGCATTCACTCTTTTGTGCAAATTGTTGAATTTATTTCACTTAGCTATACTACTTTATTCACTTTATTGTACATACTGTTGAACTGGTTACAATACAGTTAAACTGTTTCAATCATTTACTTGAACCCAGTTTCCTAGTCAATACACACTGTGCATTCTTTGAACTTAAGTATTACGCAAACAAGATAATAAATTAAACAATACTTCAAACGTATCCAAGAATTAATGTTAGATTTCCTATTCATGACTCAACATAGTGTTTTCTGCTAACACGACACAAATTAACAATACCTCACCCTTATCTACGAAGTAAGACTTCCTATTCATAGCTCAATATCGCTATAATTACAAAGCACATTTTTATAAACATGTATCAAATAAAATCATGGAAGACATGTAAACTAAAGCAAACATTATATAAATCGCATCAACAAATTACATGGAATCTCTAATGTCTCTACTCCCTCGTTCTCTACTTTCAAAGTCATCGACCAACAATTAGATGCCGTTGATTTTGGGAGTTCTTGTATCTTCGCCATCTCTTAAGCATGTTAATTGCCGAATCCACTGGTTCAAGAAACAACAAATTTGTTAAAAGGGTGGCAATCGGCACGATATCTTTTCCATGAAAGTCAAGGCGGTTCCATTTTGTTTGTAGAAGATATTCTTGGAGAAGACGACGAGATTCTCTCTGACCCGAGTCAAACCTATTGAGTAATTTTCGACTACATGTGGTTTACGCGTAAATGGCATCATCATAATGTCGTGTCATTTACATAACTCAAAACTTGTTTCCACAAAGTAAAGTCAATCGTACAATAAGTATAAATGCTCATTACGTGGTCTTGTTTAACAGCCCTAGAGATAAATCGCAAGTGCAAGTCTTAGCCAAAGTGTTAGGAACGGATTTCGTGAATCGTGCGTAAGACGATGCCACTTAAAACCCACATTCCTATTTACTCGTGGATTTAAAAACTATTACCTTTTTATTATTAGCAATTTCATACCTATATGTTACACCACTGTTGCCAAGATGGAAGGCCTGTGTTGTATACGTACCCATCGTTGACTATAGAAATCTCGGACATAATAGTCGGACATACTGTAAAATTGTTGGAAGTGTTATGCCCATCAAAGATCAAAAACAAAAGGGACAAGAATATGATAGGGGCCTCTGGTGTTAAAATATTTCTCAGATGTGACCATAGATGTTCAGTGGAAGGATGAAAACTGGCTTTGGTGTCTTAAAAGCGATGGATGGAATACCATCGTTGGTAATAACAATAGACACCGCATTTGCTCCCAATCTTCAATTGACAGAGATGTCACAATTACAACACGAATTGCAATCCCGAGACCAAAGCCAGCGTTGTAGAACATTGTCAAGACAGCTTGAAAGAACGTATGTGGACTCATTTTACACATCAACACACTGTCAAGTTCATCGACATCGTACCGCACCTAGTCAAAGAGAACAAGTAATTTTTACCATCGAAACATCAAATGTGCCCTCCAAGAAGTGTCTCCCGAGATTAAATGACCGTCTTTGAGTGAGTGCCTGTGTGGTACGTTCGGATATGTGACTAACCCCAGGAAAGGTGGATTGTTGACAAGGGAAGATTGGGTGCGTATTGACAGAACCAAATGCACTTTCGACAAAGGTTACTTATGCAACTTAAACACTGAATTGTTTAGTGGCACTTGATGTGTGCGTGGCCGTCATCCTGCCGTCTATAAACTGGAGCACATGAACGGGGAAATATTAAAAGGCACATTTCACTTGTCCGAGATACAAGAGTCACCAAAAGAAAATGAAGTGTAAGACATCGAAAGCATTGGCGATCGAATACACCTAAATGTGTGAAAACGTCCTGTCTGAGAAATCAAAGTACATTGGAATGTATATAAGCCGCATTTTGACTCTTGGAGCAACGCTTCCCGAGTCATCGAATATAAAAAAGTAACCGACATGCCCTTCAACATATCCGCAACCACCAAAGTGACAAATCCTTCTCCCAGTTCTTCAAAAAGCAGCCCTTTTGGGTCAGGTGTGTAGAACGTCTGCCTAAACTCCAAATAATCTTTTCCTACCTATTGTTTTTGATGTATTATGTCATCAGTGCTGACATTGACAATTTTAATTTGCAACAGAGAGACAAACAATTGTGGAAGCGTTTTTTGAGCAGTTGTAATGGAGATCTTCTCCCCAATCCTTCTCTATAAAAGTCTAACGGTCACAATGAGTCTTGCGACCAACGTCACTCGCTATCCCAACAGTCACACTAAGAATGATCCTCTTTTAGACACTCCTCTGACCTTGAGTGACTCCTCAGATGGCAGAACTCTGGAATTATGGATAATCAATTTTACTGAACATTACCCAGTGACAGTTCCATAGATGTGTTTCACTCAATAATTTGTGCTGTTTCACTCCTAATTACCTCAGGCCATCCTATTAGGCCATGAGACCCATTTGGAATTGGCTTTGGTAGGAAAGATTAATCCTACACAAATCCAAAACATCACTGACAATCGGAACACTTTTAAGGTCAAAGTTATGAATTGAAATTTTGTTGGTTTGTACTTTGTCACGGAAGAATTTTGCAAAAAGGTCCGGAAGGTCTACTGGAGAGAATGTAGTTGGAAGTGGTGTACATTTATTCCTTGACATTAGTTTGTTGGTTATCTTTGTGATCTAAGTTATGTAGTGAGCTGATTTGGTTAAATGGTTTAACGTTCTTCTTAGCGACTTCATATATTTGTATATGAATAGTGAGTCTGACGGAAAGCCAAAACCTCTCTCCTGTACGGCGTCTTTATTAGCAATGCGAAGCTGGTCCCCAACATTGCTATACAGCGCAGAACACTTCTGAATTGAGACTCTGCATTTGGTCGCTGAGGCACATTTTTATGCAATGAATGATGACAGTGATCAAGTTGTTCTGCTGTAGGAGGTAAGCAACTTGTTAGGTTTGCTTGGATGACATACATTGGTTTCGTTCTATTTATCAGTCGGATGTTTCCTTTAGGAGCAAATAAAGGTTGTGTGTTAGGGACTAATATCTCCAGATGGATTATACTGCAGAGGTGATCTAATGCAAGTTCGTAGGTAACAAGGTTGGATCAAAGAAGATTGCCATCAGGTCTATGAAACATTCAGTCTAATATGTGACCATGTTATCAGTGGGTAGGGTAACTGACTGTTAAAGGTTACAAACATAAATAGAATCTAGGAGTTTTGGTGTGCATGAGTTTCCAGGAATGTCCATGTGAAAGTTGAATAATCAGATTGCCATCTATCGAATTTCCATACTCAAGGAGATTAGGAAACTGTTCCAAAAAACATATTCAGTCAACTTGTTTTTTTCTACTAGCAGGACGGCGGTAGAGGCAGATAAATTGAACTGATATTTGTTCCAGTGTGAGTGTTGTTTGGACTAGTTGAAGCAATGTGTGGCATAAATTGAAGGTTGTGTTGTACTGAAGACATTTTATCATGGAATTCTTTGTAATGACAGCAATTGCACCTATGCGAGAGTGGCGGAGGACCTATTTGATTGAGTGATTGGTGGATATTAGATCCATTCACTTGTGCTCATAGCATGATGTTTTAGACATGTTTCTGTCAAGAAGGCGTCGACATTCCGATCTTTGATAAAGTTAACTATTTCTGTGTGCTTTCCGTAGTCCCACTCATTGTGTGTTGAATTATGCAATACGCAGTGATATCTCTAGGATAGTTGACACAATGGTTGACGATTCAAAGAGAGAAGGAGTTTGTGTGGGGGTGGGTGGTTGAGTGGATGTAGATGTGGGTGGGTGAGTCTTTGTGTGACTTTGTAAGTAACGAAGTGAAGGAATAGATAATGATGATGATGATCATCATCATGATGATGATTAGTAGTAGTTTTAGTAGTAGTAGTAGTATATGGGTAGAGCAAATTGTGTATTGATTGGAGTATTGAATTATTATTCCTTCTTTCCTGGATACAGTCTACATGTTCATCTCTGATATAGGGCTATTTTACCTGTATTGTTGATGGCTAACTGATACTGCGTGAATAAAGTTGATACTCTTTGTGGCGATTATGGCATGAATTTAATCTTGCCCATCAAGCAATACCCAGATGGGAATGACGTATCAGGAAAGTGACTGCCCGATCTGCATCCCGCTATTGTTGGGAATAACTTGCTAACTAAGCAGTCTCCTTTTAATTGTATACGTCTGGATGATTATAAATAATTTACTGAAAGCTTTCCAGGTATGCAGTCAAGTTTAAAAACCACGTTCTCAGAAAGATTATTAGTATTCTTGACAAGGAATAATGAAATATTATACGAAATCCGATTACGCAGATACATTGGACAATCATATATATATATATATATATATATATATATATATATATAGAGAGAGAGAGAGAGAGAGAGAGAGAGAGAGAGAGAGAGAGAGAGAGAGAGAGAGAGAGAGAGAGAGAGAGAGAGAGAGAGAGAGAGAGAGAAAGAGAGAGAGAGAGAGAAAGAGAGAGAGAGATAGATAGATAGATAGATAGATAGATAGATAGATAGATAGATAGATAGATAGATAGATAGATAGATAGATAGATAAATAGATAGATAGATAGATAGATAGATAGATAGATAGATAGATAGATAGATAGATAGATAGATAGATAGATAGATAGATAGATAGATAGATAGATAGATATAGAGATAGATATAGACATAGTGTGGTCCCTACCTGACA
Source organism: Unio pictorum (assembly GCA_030141615.1). Classification (NCBI taxonomy): domain Eukaryota; kingdom Metazoa; phylum Mollusca; class Bivalvia; order Unionida; family Unionidae; genus Unio; species Unio pictorum. The sequence goes on along the minus strand of JARLTB010000161.1, from coordinate 2,655,702 downwards.
ATAGATTTGGAGGCGAATACAAATGTGTCTGGCCGGTGACCAGACTGATCAGCTATAGAACTGACCAAAATTGAATAGTGATCAAAGTTATTGAGGTCGACGTGGTATAAGCTGCAGAGTCGACCATATTAGCTGCAAAGCAGATACTTTTAAGTCGTATGGATGAATAGTGATGCTGGTGAAGTAGCATTGCTGACAGATATTGGTGGGCGCTGATTGCTTGATTAACCAACCTGGAATACTGACGGCTTGATTGGCCAGTGTGACTGGTAGCCAAGTGTGGTGGTGGTGGCGGACTGATTAACTCCATGCATGTACTCGTTTAACCGTGGGCCAATTTTTGGGTTGGTAAAACAGTGTGGTTAAGCGACTATAGAGATAATTTGTGAATATATTTTTTTTAAACATAATTTCACTATTTGAGTGAATACTTCTGACTATAAGAGTTAAATACTAAATTTTTTACTATTTGAGTAAAACGTATTCTATTTGTGGTAGAAATACTATTAAGCTTTCAATCCTTGCATCGTGTAAGGTCATATATTTTTTCGGGGTTTTTTCGTTATTTATGTCTGTGCGTTTTACGTTAATTGATACAAAATTTTAATCGTATACATGCAATATTAATCATAATTAATTTTTCATTCAAATTATTTTTCATTAAATATTGTAATTTTATGACCAGCAATTGTGTTGTTATACATCTGAAATTCCACCAGATCATCTTGTTACATCAAGATCAAGTGTTTTAAATATATAATTTAGAATTGTTTGGAAGTGAACTTCTGACCACCTACTGGTAATTTTGAGAATGTCCTATGTTTCAATATAATGTTGTTGTAAAATAAATTTTAATGTTCATTTTAGTTTGTATATTTATTTACTGTCGTGTTCAGTTATTCTTGAGGTAAAACATTTATTCCATGAAAATGTTAAGGACATAAATCATATTTTGCAGTAAATCACTTTTAAGAGATTATTGTGAATACCATCAAAGACATCATTGTTTTATCTCAAATCTCTTCGCGCAACAATATATTTAAGATAACCGGCACATCACCGTATTCAAGACTACCGGCACATCACCGTATTCAAGACTACCGGCACATCAGCATATTCAAGACTACCGGCACATCAGCATATTCAGTATAATTCAGAATTGAAAATGTTATCAAAATGTTATGATTTTTGGTATATAATTGAAAATACTGTAAATTACACATAAATGTTCAGTTTGTAACTTAGAGAAATACATATATTTTTTTTAATTGAAATAAAAGTGATGGTCTCGCTTTTTAGAGGGGTTTAAGACAATAGAGCAGTAACATACAATTGTGGTTTACAATCGATCGGAATTTATTTCACATATTTCTAACATTAATTTAAATTGGCCTTGTCTGAAATTTCTATGTTCCTCTTAAAGCAAAAGTTTTCATATAAAACCTTCGTAAATGTGAGAAATCGTTAGTAAAACCAACAAGCTTGCACATTGTCATCTAAGGTGGATAATTTTATTTTAAAAAAATATCCATTCAATATAGCGTGTTTGAAAAAGGACGAATAGTTTTAATTTTCCAGATACCTTTCAGAAGCGAAAAGATTTTTACGAAGCAAGAGACGTTTTTATACTATATTGTGTGGAAAATATATTTTGAATGAAAGGGTTTTGGTTTCATTAGTTGATCTGTATCTGGCCTCGATCAGATATCCAAGGAGCTGCAGTTAAAAACGCAAATGTAAATATATTCTAGAAGGCTTCGCGTTAAAAAGGAAATAATGAAAATCAAAAACCAAAAGTAGAGAGAAGTGATATTATAGAGAATAGAGAAGTAAATGAAGAGAGAGAGAGAGAGAGAGAGAGAGAGAGAGAGAAAGAGAAAGAGAAAGAGTAAAGATAGAAGAATGACAAATGCAAGCTCAATTAAATCAATTTGAATCGGTTTACGATATAATGATAACCCAAGCCCCGGACAGTTCATGCTAGCTGAAGAGTTCAGGAACTGAGTGCAAAGTGATTTATTCATCAATACGTCTTCCTCTCAAGCAGACATTTTCGTCGTAGGAATGACTTCTTTACCCTTAAGAGTATTTATTTTTAACAAGGCAACGACCTAGCTGGATATAAGGTTGTGTTTAATCCACTTGGTTAACTGGGAAGCTTGATTTAGTCAGGACGTTGATCCTCTTGAGAATGAAATCACTGATTTGTATCCTCAATTGTCCAGTTACTAGTTACTAGAGATATGGCAAAAGATCTCCTGACACTAATGATGAGAAGATTATTCCTTTAGCTGAGAAATGTAGCGATCAGTCTCAAGATTAAATATTCCTGTATTATTGAATCCAGATGTATTGATATAATTTGTGTTACTCATTTTCTTTAGTCTAATCAGGGTGTCAAAAAACACGCATCCTCGAACATGAACAGGATGTTAATATGTTGGATTTCGGTCAAAGTTCTATTAGTGATCACCCATAAAGCTTCTAGCTATGTCAAAGTTAAGACACATCTGGAGATACAAGAATATCATTTTGTAAATTCGAATCAGATTTTTTAGAGCACTAGACATCTCAATTGTTTTGCATTCATGTGAGGTCTGGACCCTGACAGAAAAATTACAACGGAGATTCCATGCACTTGAAATGAGATGCTACAGAACCATCCTTGGCATCTCTTACATATAACAAATGAAGAAGTGCGTAACACCGTCAGCCACAAAGTAGACCATTATGAAGACCTTCCCACCACTGTCAAAAAGAGAAAGCTGACATCAAAAGGTCATGTCTCTAAAGCCAACAGTCTATCAGCAACAGATCTTCATGGCAGAAACAAGAGTGGCAGAAGGGGAGATAAACAGAGATAAATGTGGACTGACAACATCACAGAATGGACCAGGAAACGTTTTGCGAAGACACGGGCATTGGTACATGATCGAGACAAGTGGAGGGAACTGGGCAGATGTTCAGCAGCAGTGTCTCAACGACCACACAAGGTCAGGAGACTGAAAAGGACGATCATAATGATAAAGCTTTTCCTTTGGCCAGTCATTTGCCAATTAGTAGGCTTATCAAAGATCTTGAATCACTTTAACTGGCCAAAAATTAAAGAGATGTTTCCAAATACTGTATACAGTGTCACACTTGTAAAAATTGCAGAAAATTCCAATCAAAACGTAATACTCAACTGCAGCAAATTCCTACATTTGATGAACCATTTAACAGTCTAATGGTAAATTTTGTTGACATTTACCTAAGAACCAGTCAGACAACCAGCACTTTTTGACCATAGCTGTACATCTACAAGATTTCTAGAGGCAATTACAGTCTTTAAAAATAACATGTGAGGAGGAACAACACAACCTCTTTGCAGTCAGAAGACAGAACGTGCTGAGCTATCACTTTAAAAGCACATGTTGAATTTCTTTTGTGATGCACTTGATACATTGTAAAAGATGCGTCAATTATTTGACTGAGAATTGATAATTTGACGTTCGTGTCACTGCACGCATGGCTAGCTGTATATACATGTGACTCTTAAGGGTGTTTGGTAAATTCATTTTATATGTCCTCTAATTGTTTCCAATTCAATCCATCCATATACACTATTTCCAAAACATAAATCATACATATAAATGTAATTTTGTATATCTTACAAAAACTGATGATTGATATGAGTAGCATTCTAAAGTATTGATCACGCGTTCTTGGAGAATCAGATGAAATGTCATTGTCATTTTCATATGCCGCCAAGTCTTAGAAAACAGCAGGGGCCTTTGAAAAAGGAATGCTCAAATACGATTAAGGTCACAAATATGCAAACATGTTCTAAGGATTTGATAGCACGGCATTAAAGATAAATATTAGCGTCCACTTCAACTTCTGCAGTGAGACAGTTTATTGTGATGTCTAGCACTGGGGTATCATGCCGCAGACATGTAGCATGATTTCCCACCCAGTCACATTATCATGACACCATGCCGACCAGTCTTAACACTAAGCTCTTAATGCTGAGCGCCAAGCGAGGCAGCTGCCATTTTTTAATGTCTTTTGGTATGACTCGGCCGGGGATAGAACCCACCACCTATGGCTTCCGCGGCGAACGCTCTATCCACTAGGCCACCAGAGTGGTGTGCCTTATTTCAGATATACTTTACCTATAAATGATGAAAGAAAAAGAAATGTGGTTTGGTGAAAATTATGGCTGTATAAGTTTTTACCCCGCAAATGTAAAATAAACTGTTAATGAATATTCGATTATTGAACCCGGTTTTCACTTATATCCATACAATACATTCATGTTAACATGCTGTACTTTTCTATTGTATTTAATGTTCATTTTTAAAAAAAAAAAAAAATATTATACATGACGGGGAGATCGACTAAGGCTTATCGCTTTCGTCGCTTGTTGCCATCATTCATTCAGAAATGTTTAGTTCCTGTTCTGAAAATAAGAGTTCCTTTAAAAATGAACGAATGTTGATACCGTAACTAGTTTGCTCGATCGTGTTCTTTGATAATAGTAATAATAATAAGACGAAGAAGAAGAAGATTTATTTATTTCAGACAACATAGTCTAAATATCTGATATAAAATATAGATATTAAGTAAAAGTATTGAAAACATCAAAGATCATCTCTCTCTCTCTCTCTCTCTCTCTCTCTCTCTCTATATATATATATATATATATATATATATATATATATATATATTATGCACAAGTATACAGACATTAACAATACCATTACGTAGCACATTTAAAGAATAATGTCTTATATCAATAATACGAGAATTTTAAATGAATATGATAGCTCCATAGAGAATTCAAAATATCTTATATGTTTTCAGCATGATTGTATATTTTCCAATTTCATGTTTTTTCTTCTTCTTGTTTTTCTGGAGTGTAGTCATATCATTATGCTTAGAGATTCTAAAGAATAGGCGCTATACAAAGTCCTCATTATTATTATTATTATTATTATTATTATTATTATTATTATTATTATTATTATTATTATTATTATTATTAAAATACAGTTACATACGCATAGCACATACTTTCTCATCACCTTATTAAAGCTAAATACCTTATAATTAAAAAAAATGATGGAGGCATTGTTCTATCTAGGACGACCATATATAAAACGAAGACAATTGTTATAACCAAGATTAAGTTTTTACTCCCATGCATTCATTAAAGCGTATCCACAGAGGAGCACAATGCAATTCGCAGAAATCAGATTTGAATAATGCAATAACGGATATATCCAATTTTGATATCCAATGAACCATTCTTAAATTTGCGTAAAGGCATGATTATTTGAGTACACAACGATCTGTAATGTCTCCTCAAGGCTTCTTCATATGAACAATTGGATTCTACAGTATGATCCAAATACTCATAACTGTTTACATGCACGGCCTATATAATGTAGGGAAGGAGGAGATGGTAATTTGAAGTTAACTGAAAGACCATTCATTCCGATGTTTGTGTTTTATAAATTATAGCATTATCTAATGCGTATTGTACACAGTTCGGTATTAATGTCCTTCAACATGCGATATAAGGACTTGTCAATGATATATCCGCAGAAGAAACGAAACATTTGGTGGCGTACGTCACCCCACATTGACACTGACTCAGTTTAACTCGTCAATTCATATATTAAATATGAGAGGGAAAGTACACATTCCTGCCACCCTCCATTGGTTGCATTGTAAAAACTGGATATTGCACATCTGCAGCGCACACAGTAGAACTTTTTGCTATTCCAGTTAAATAATGTCTGAACTATGCTGACAGTCATTTGACTATTAAGCAAAGTTTAAAGAGTATCGAATGACTAAGAAGCATGCAAGCAAACACTGGACTGTCATGAATGACATTTGCATTAACGGAAGCGAGACATAAATTTCTTGATTGTTGCTTTTTGACACAACACTGATTCTCGGTGATTGTGACTTGTAGTATGATGTATGCATATTTGTTTCAGATTCCTCTCTCTCTCTCTCTCTCTCTCTCTCTCTCTCTCTCTCTCTCTCTCTCTCTCTCTCTCTCTCTCTCTCTCTCTTGCAACAACCGCCAATGCGAACTGTGTGCCTGCTAGTCTATTCATGGATGTAATTGTAGTTACAAATTTATTTCCCACAGATTAACAATTATCCTATTATGATATACATTAGCAGAGTTTCTCCTTTTCCTTTATACTCTCTGGACTTCTTTCATCTACTTTCAGTTTAAAAATGTCCTTTCTTGTTCATTAAGTTCTTTCTTGTTATTGCAATTTGTTTTGTTATATACATGCTGTCATATTATTTTATTTTTCTTATTTGATAACTTTTCTCTACATTTTATTTTCGTTTTCTGATTTTAAATTTTCCTCCGTTCCTTCTTTTGTTTATCCGATATTCTGATATTCAATTTATTGCTCTCTAATCCTTTGTTTTTTACATCCCTAGATTTATCATTTATAATGTTTTTACATTTGTCTCATTATCTCTTTAGTTTTCTTTCTCATCTTGTCATGGATTTCATTAGCTGTTAGATTCTTCTAACTGAATATCGTGTTCATCTAATTCACTATCGGATTTACCATAACCAATAGATCTATTGTTGTTGTTGCCATGGATAGTTTCATCTATAATTCAACATTCTGTCCAATATCCATTGATCAAAATTCATGTTCATAAAAGCATGACCAACTACTATTACATTTTCACATACAAATGCAGTAACCTGTTTTGTATATGTTCAATTTCTTACTCTACATAAGGCTTCAGTATATAAATGTATAAATGATCTCGAACCGTGTACTAAAGTAGACAATTACTTTTCATGTCATTTCTAGTCTTTGGAAAGTGCTGCTACCTGACAAACATTCAATGCGCAGCAGTAGCAAAACCAATGGATCATTTTTGATTGTGAAAGCCAAGGTTACACATTTATTGGAACACGTTTTTATCACTGAAGGACAGCTCACACATTTCAGTCCATACGAATTAAATACCTTTGTAAGAAGGTTCAGTGTATATCTTTTGAAAAGATACAAGATTGATAAGCACTTGATCTGAAATAACTTGCCTACGAAATAACATTTCTACCTTCATTTCCGTTTGCATTTGTTCGAGAATCTCGTACTGTTTTGATTTCATCTGTACATATACCAGCGCCACCTTCAATAACAGTATCACCCAGACTTATAATGTCTTATTAAAACAAAATGACCTTTACTGAATAACTAGCATTTTATCAAGTTAGCATTTTAAATCCTTTTAAAACTATATCTAAGGTTGCGAAGAGGTCTTCAAGGGATTTGCAAAAAATGTTATGATGATACGATGATACGACCTGGACATGACGCGTAAAAGTAAATTGTGCAATACTGATAATGTGCGCCATTTTCGTTTTTCCCCTGATGTTATAGTGATTACATTTTCATATCTTCTGTTTACGTCTATCGTACCTGCCATTAGCACACTAAATATATGTCACATGCTCTATACGGAATTATTATTAACCCGGAGTAGGACGGATGATTTAAGAGTTAAATAGCTCCGAGCCACCAGTCAGCAAAGCCAACAGTATTGGCGTTAAAATATAAAATTAATAACGTGGAAGGTATAACAATTTACAAAACTGTATCATAATATTCCACAATTACAGGACAACTTTTTCAATGCAATTGCTTCCAATCAATCCATGACCTGTCCAAATTGTCAAATATTTCATAACGCGAAATTAAAGGTGAGTGTTTCTTTCCCGCGTCCATTCTATGTTAGTCATCTGTAACTTCTGCCTTGTTTTCATTTCCCGCTTTTCCTTGTCAGTACTTCTGGTACCCTTTTTGTCCGTTCTCTCGGCCTTCCTCGTCGTTAGATCCGGTACCATCGTTTCTGTTTTTCCTCTATCTTTCCTCCCACAACAGCGTATCTCTACGTATTATCCAAGTCATCTCCTCTCTAATCATCGGATGTCATCTTCTCCCACCCGGAAAACGTCCTGTGGATTATATACAATGGTACACGTACAATGGTGCCTCCTTTTTCGAACACGAGAATTAACACACTCTCACTGATAATTCATCAGCATAATGGCAATAGGAGCACTCTGTCAACTCAAGCACTCATATCTAAATATTCCACACAGGCTTGTTCTATAATAAAGGCTATAACAATAACATTATTATCACAACTTCTAACACACACACACACACACACACATATATATATATATATATATATATATATATATATATATATATATATATATATATGTATATATATATATATATATATACATATATACCTAATTTTCTCTATAATCAATTATAAATGCCTAATCGTATATGCACACGGCCAACAACGCCTATATTTGCACAATCCACAACTATATACTCGAATAGTAATCGAATACAAACAAGTACAAAGTCTTAGCTACTCCCAAATAAAATCAGTGCTGCACCATGATCCAACATCGTAGCAGATTACACCATCCCGTTGATTGTATCCTAACAACTTCTTCCTGAATATATAACTAATTCGCTATATAATACATTGTGAAATGTTGATAATTCAACTACACATGGACGATTCAATTTCTACTACATTAAATCCACATAATAACGTATAAATATTATGATACCTGGTTAGGAAGTGACGCCGATCCGGGCAAAAGTATCTTACCTCAAAAACCTATTTCCAATCTCGTATGAAGTTCCAAGAACTAATTTACCGCAATTTTAAACGAGGGAAAAGAATTTGACACTCGGAGTGCAGCCTAGTCCGATTTCCCTATCATCTGCTTCTTCAATGTTAAGATGTGCACTGGCTCTTTCACAATTAATTAAACTTAACAATGTCTGGATGTGTTAGAATCACGCCCAAAACTCGATTACCTTAGTTCTGATTTGATACCGGTCTGTGATATCTGTCTGCAGCGATATCACAGATTTTACAAAATCGTACGACCGGTGATATCACCGTTTATTGCAAACAACCAGAGTTTCTCGCCCCGCGGCAAGTTCTTTAAACAAAATAACCTCGATTTTGAAGCTAACGCAATGGCTAATTCACGGACAAGTATTTTCTTTGTTTCAAAATACGTCCACACTTTTCATAGTATATAACACGTATTGACATTACCCAAAGTACTTTGAATTAGGAAATAATTTCAGAAGACATAAATATGAGCAGGAACTGGAATTGCACACAACGTGACAATGTCCACGTATCACCATAATTTCAATTAAAAATTATGTTGACTTTGCGGACATTTATCTACTGGTATTTCAATTCAATGTTCTGGCTTCTATATATGTTCATTCTAGACAACCTGTATTTTTGGAATCGGTATTCTGATGGGATACTTTTATACAGAGCAAGTATCTCTGGCATAAATAAGATGTTTCATTAAGCACGAATCATTTAATCTTTCAGTTTGTTCTTTATCCATATTTATAGAAACAAAATTAAGCATTTATGTTCATTGTTTAATATTACGCACGTTTATTACATTAAACGTCTCATTATCTACAACTTGAAGAGGTGGTAATTCTTCAGTAATAGCATGCTGGTGCTGTTTTATTAGTTTAACACATAGATTTGTTATTCTAGATATGTCCATCTTTATATTATAATACGGCCTTGCTACTACTTAGCAATCTAGTCCCCAAATATTGTTAGCGGATTAGCTACATCCATTGATTTTAATCGCAATGAAGAACTGGTTTGCTTATTTGAAATAGCATCTATCGTTTTCTCTTTTACCATGTTTATTTCAGGAAGGTCATTACTAAGTATGCCATATTGTTCAATCTAAACTCATAATACGTTATATTTAAATGTTGTATTTTTAACTTAAGTTGTACCTCTGCGTTTCCATCAAATTGTTTTCATTATCTTCTTACTTTAATGCTACTGAGAACTTTAACATTTTCTCCAGTATCACACAACAAGTAACACTATCGATTTACTTTTACATTTACGAAATACTTAGTATTTGTATCTTCAAATTAATTGCTTTAGACATTTCTTTATTTATAGTCGAGCTGTCCCCATCCCCTCTAAACGCATTTATAATTTCCTGATTTCTGTTCTGCCTCTTCAATTATTTCGTCCGTGTTGGTTTATCTCGTAATTCTGTTTATTATGTTAAAAACCATTCCCCATTTTTTATTGATCATTTTTTTTAACAATCCAGACTTATTATATCCGTAAACATTGTCTCAAAGTTATTGTAATTGCACTGTTTATTCCAAGTCTTGGCTACAAACAAATACATATTTAGAGAGATGAAACTCAAAATGCGCATACCAATTGTGACCTGACAGTGTTTCATATAGCACTATCCTTGTTTTATAGCAAAAGTGAAGATACTGACCCAAGATGATTTTTTTATCCAGTTGGTAGCTCTGCACATATCTATCATTTTAAATTTTGATAGGAATTTTGAGTCATTCGGGCATTCTATTTATGTTACATGTATTAGCATATCAGGATAATAGGGTCTTGAATGCTCTTGTAGCACTGCATTAAGGTTACGTTTTGCAGAAATGAAACAATCCTGTAATTACTGATCTGCCAATTGTTTGATAATCCAACTAATTTGAGGGAAAATGATGTAAGGCGATGGATATATAAGGCTAATTCATTGGGACCAATGGATAGGAAGAAATGTTTGCACAGGAAAACATTGCCAATAACTTTAATTTAAAATGCAAGATGTACAGGTTGTTTTGTTAATCAAAAAGTCAGTTATCAGGCGTTAATCAGATCAAACCATTTTCGTATGCAAAACTTCATAATGAGTAAAGTGGTAATGTGAAGACAATCATATTTTAAATTAATACATTACCCAATGGTTAATGATGCATATTGTTTTAAAAAGAAATGTATGGAAGTTTACAGATTATTCTCTTTGTTATATTTTAGCTAAACATTTAAATAGAAGACATTTTATGTACATTTGATTAAAAAAAAAATCTCATACAAATCTTTAATAATATCAACCACAATATCTCGTCCTGTTTCACTGTTTATCCTCTGTTAAGCTATCTATCAATATTCTTGAATTAGTATTGATTAATCTGCTCATTTCGTTACTACTTGAACGGTTTAAAAAGAATTAGTTATATCTTAAACAATTTAATATAATTATGCAAATATGTGAAGCAGATATTGTCGATGTTTCAGTCAATGTTAATTATTCGATCTAGAATTGCAGTGTTTGCCGCTCTTGTGTTTTAAATTACTCAACGGAAAACAAACGTAACTATTAAGCTAAAATATTTGTTTTTATTGTGTTAGTTATATGACATAACAATCATACGTCCCCAGCGCATTATCAAACTTTTATGCTAATTTTCATCTGTTCGGTGAAAGCAAATTTAAATGCGTATTAAGACCATTAATCTTTCATGAAACAATGGCTCAGTGATAAACAAACTTTCACAGGCAACGAATCTAATAAAATTGAATGTTTACATTATTGATATATATAAATATATATATATATATATATATATATATATATATATATATATATATATATATATATATCGGATTATTGATTTGATGGAGGTAAAAGTATGAATTTCGGGTTATTGATTCGGTTAAGGTAAATGTACATCATTTATCGTATTGATTTGGTTAAGATAAACATACATATTTTGCTGTTATTAATTAGGTTAAAGTAAACCTTATAAGTTATAGATGTAGTTAAGATAAACCTGGTATTGGTTATTGGTCTAGTTAAGGTAAATTTTTATCATTTGGATGTTTGGTTAAGGTAAAGGAATACCATTTTGGTACAAACAAATCTAGAAACAATTAGCCTTGTATTCGGTGATATAGACTTTAATCTTAGAGTTATGTTTCAAATAATTCATTCTTCTTTGACATCAACTGAAGGTATTCATTTTTTTTCATAAACATATTTGTCTCGTAAAATAATCGGGATAAGAGATTATTGTTTATTAGTATTTCGTTTTAATTACTTATCTTGTGTTCCTGATCAAACGTAACATTCCGTATTCAGCCACATTCATTCACGTTTGCATCGATTCAACAGATTAACATTTCTGTAGTTATTTGTTTACATAAATAAATTTGGGCTATCATTAGATTATGAATAACGTATATGTTGTTGTTACAGGACCTAAATATATTTATGTTGCCATTAATGTATTTAAATACATTTATGCTGTCTTTAGAGTTTGTAAATATATTTATGTTGTCATTAAATTATCTAAATATAGTTTTGCTTTCATTAGATTGTGTAAATACTATTTATGATGTCATTTAATTTTGTAAATAATACTCAGTTGTCAATAGATTATGTAAAGATATTATGTTGTCATTGGATTATGTAAAGATATTTGTCATTATTAGATTATGCAAATATTTTTTTCACTTTCGATATATCCGATTATTGCCACAAAACTGTCCAGTTAAAAAGAGGAATGTTAAATAGGACAGAGTTAGCATGGATAAAAGGAAAGGAATTAATATAAAGACAGATATAATATGAGTTAACGTTTGTTAAATGGGGCGTTGGTTCAACGGAATCCGTTTCTTTTCATAAGTCAAGAAATGTTATATATTTTGGGTTTATATGTGTCTAATTTGTTTCCTACTGCGCTTTGTAACTCCCTCTGTTAACTCTGTCATACTTGCTAACTATTAAATATACTCATTAATATTTTTCCTTTGTATATTTTTTATTTGCGTATAGTATCAATGATACTATAAACTTTGTATTGCAAATTTTACAATCACCAAATGGACTAAATCATTGCTGTAGATTAACATTTTTCCCTTAAATGTATGTGCACTTTATCATATCAATATTAGACGATACCCATAAAGTCACAGAACAACCCATGTATGGAACTATTTCTGCCGCACCTGATCAAGCTTCTTTAATTCCATACTACCTAGGTGTGTAGCCATGATGGGAACAATACAATTAACACCTTTATGCTCTGCTTTGTACATTTTTCGAACACCTGTATAGGCATCTGTCTCTTTATTGAATCACTATTAATTGTCATTAAGGTTATAAATTCAATACCATTGCATGTTGTAGTGTACAAAATAAAAGAAATCTTGTCCACAGCTCTGAGAAATGCACACAGTCTTTGTTTTCTTTCCACTAATCTCATATTATTTAGGTTTTTCTGATTTTATCTGTAGAATTTAATATGATATTGTAAATTGGTTAATATTTATTTTATTTTAATTGATATGTGTATGCAGGTAATCTTTATTGAATAAAGTTTACCTGCATACAAATATCAATTGAAATAATTAACAAATATTTCAATATGTAAAATTTATGAATAAAACACACTGCATATAAGACTCAATTAGAAGCCTTTGAACTAGCAAGTTTCTTTAAATCTGGTTGGTAGCATGTAGTTGTGGTGCGAAGAAGTTTTGTCAGATGTTGGTTACTTGTTACTGTTCGATGCTTTGATTTTATAAACTTTATTGTGGAGTACAAAGATTCACAGCAGTAGGTTGTACCGAAAATGGATATAAGTCAACAACTAGTTTTCTTAAGTTGAGGATATTTTACTTCTGGCACGAGCTTCCAGAAAACCATCACAGATTGCAACTTGTGTATCATCTGCAAACCCTGATCTTCCTGTAACTCCAATAGTTCCATTTCCGCAGCAGAATTTTCCATAACAATGTTCTGGGGAAGCTGGAAACCATCTTGGATTACCTCTATCATGAATGGATTTATGAGAAAACCGGAACAGGATTTTAGTTGATGCAAGTTATTCAACATGGCTTGGAAATCTTCCAGTAATCCTTCTAACCTATCTCTATATGACCCAAGCTTTCTAAGTTGAATTCCATCATCAGAGTATGAGCTGACTCTATTCTGAAGAAAAGGAAAGTGTTTAAACTCCCATGATAGGATATATCTTTGAAGAATCTGTATGTGTTTCTGAAAGTTAATAACAGCCTGTATAAGATCCGAAATAAGCTTATCCTTTCCTTGAAACGACATGTTCAGATTTTATAGATGCTACATAATGTCAGTTAAAAACACTAAATCATCCATCCAATCTTCGCCTGCCAGATGTGAATAAGACTTGTCTTTTTCTCAACGGAAAGCAGCAATGAGTTCAAGCAAGTCTACAAATCTGTTTTAAACATTGCTGGTAGACAACCACCTAAACACACAGTGGAATAAACGGTTATCTGGTTTGTCTTCAAGATCTAGCTCAGCAATGAAGTTTCTGAACTGCCGGTGATTTTTTGCATTTGAACGAATGAAATTCACAATTTGTAGAAGAGTTGTCATTACACTTTCGAATTTAAACTATTTGGCTGTAAGACTTTCTCTGTGATTGATGCAGTGTACAGGAAGAATATCCGGATATTTTGTATCATTCGTTAAAAGCCCCATCAGACCTACATTTTTACCAAGCATTGACGGTGCTCCATCTGATGCCACACTTACAAGTTTATTTAGTGCTACACCAGCATCCATCAGTGTTTTATCAAGTGCATTCTTAAGATCGATACCGCAAGTTAAATCTTCCAGTGCCACTAAGTTTAACAGTTCTTCTTTTACAGCTACGTCTAATGAAACATAACGAACGAACACCGCCAATTGTGGCGTCTCTTGAATATCTGTTGATTCATCAAGAGCCAAACTGAATGCTACACAGTTCTTTACATCGTTCGTCATTTCTCCTTCAATATCAGCCCTAATTTTGAAATACGTCTCTCAGTGGTGTGGCCTGCCATTGGAATGTGTGCTATCAGTCGCCGAAGTTTGGAATTAAATGGATCTAATATTGAAATTACTTTCTCTATATTCTTCTTATTAAGTCCCCATCAGAATACGGTCGTTTAGCACGAGAAATATTCCAAGCAATGGCATATCTTGCCTCAGTTGAAGTGACAAATTCTTTGCAGAAAGCTGAAAGTAGTGTCTGTTGCTGACACATTCCAGATTTTAACACAGCAAACTTGCTTTTTTCTTAATTCATATTGCAGTGGATACCGCGATGCAAACTCTTCATGACTTGTTTCATTGAGTCGCTTCAAATTGCTAGCATTGTAATATGCGAGCGGTGTTAGGTAGATAAGGCAAATTGGCTTACCGTCTTTATCGATAAGTAATAATAATAATAATAATAATAATAATACTGAGGACTTTGTATAGTGCCTAATCTTTCGAAGCTCTAAGCGCTTTACACCATCAATAATGATATGACTACACTAACTAACAACAAATGACAAAAACAATGAAATTTGGAAACAAAAACATGCTGAAAACATATAAGATACAAAACATGATTAGGTCGCTAAGTTTGTCCCTGCTGTCGAAACAGGTCGTCTTAACAGCACTCTTAAAATGGACCACTGTGTCTTTGTGTCTAATTTCAATGGGCAATTCGTTCCACTTCGCCGGGCCCTGGTGTGCAAACGAACGTTGCGCATATGACTTTTTTCACCTTGGGAATAATGAGTATACGACTATCAGAATAAGAGCTTAAGGATCTAGCTGGTGTATACACATGGGTGAGGCTGGATAGGTATGTTGGACTGGAGTCCGTCATTGAAACATAGCACAGAGAACAAATTTTGTGTTTGATTCTGTATCGAATTGATAACCAATGTAGGGTAAAGAGCAATGGATGAGGTGTGTTCTGATCGAGGTACTCAAAAGATGATCCGTGCAGCTGTGTTTTGAACTCTTTTGAAGTTTCTGGAGGAAATATTGTGACGAACCAGACAGAATTGAGTTACAATAGTCCAGTCTTGAAAGTACTAATGAACACACAAGTGTTTTAGTGGCATCAACTGAAAGATATTTACGAAAGGAACTGATGCGTCTCAATTCAAGATATGCAGCCTTGCATATGTTCATGACATGTTGGTGCAATGTGAGAGTACTGTCTACAGTAACGCCTAGGTTCCGTACTGACTGTGAGAATTTAATGTTGGTGTTGCAAATTTGTTCCGGTAGAAAACTTCTATTTATTTCATTATATTTTCGTTTCTTGCAACTTGTTGCAATGTTTATTTGATTTAAACTTTTTAATAACAAGTCTTGGTAACTTTAGTAGGATTTTAAAGAAAAAAAATAGTAATGTTCAATGCTTTGACTTGCGGATTTTTACCGGAACCGGAACCAGAAATTCAACAGTTTACATCATTAAACAATCAGTCACCAATCGCTCCCTTCCAATTTTAAAATTTAAATTAAGCCCAAATTAGTTTCAACCCTTTGTTTCGGTCAAGAAAATTGTTTACTTTCATATATTTTTTATATTTTATATTTTTTATATTATATATTTCAAACAAAAAAAAATTAATTTCGTAAATGTTTCGCGAGCCGCAGTGTGAACACAGAAGAGCCGCATGTTGCTCGCGAGCCGCGGTTTGGCCAGGGTTGACTTTATTCCATAAATTGGCAAAAATATTAACGCATTATCAATGTGAAAATTATTTTTCTTTGTATCTGTGGTGTTAGCGATTGTCAGGCAAACATCCACGAGATAAACTGATAACAATAAGCCTGTATCCATCATGTTTAAATTTCCTGGTCATATCAATATTTTAATTACAAATATAGTTAGTAGGACAAATTGGTAGATTTGTGTTAAATATGTTGCTTTCTATTAAAATTCTCCATTGAAAACGCTTTGTACATTTTAAGCTGTCTAATTGAAAAATAGTATTTAAATATCATACAACCATACAAAAATCTTGCCAGACTATATTTTCTGTTGCATTAGCTGCTTTAAAAATGTTGCATTGTAACCTACAACGTAAACCATTAATAAACAAAGATGGCTATTCGTCTGTTGTTGCTTCGTCAGATGAAAAAGAGTGAGAAAGTTGTATATGGAATGTGATTCTATTTATTGTAGATATAGCTTCATTCAGAAATAATAATGTAGTGTATATTCAATGCGGCGTATAGCTATCACATTTATACCTAGGTTTTGCATATATTATGTCGGTGTTTTACAGAAATCACATTTATACCTAGATTTTACATAGGTTATTCTGACTATAATACCCTAAATCGTTCCATCTTCATGTTTATTCATTACTAAATTACTATACCTCCTGACACTGGATTGAATTTCAGAAACTTTTGATCATCTCGAAGGGTGCAGTGTCATTGACTCTCACTCGTGGGGTATCAGTGGGTCAAATATATTAAACATTGTTCATCTGTGAGAGCAGTGTTGTTAGCTCACACACATGGAGTATACGGAAGCGAAATGGCAAAGAACAAAACCTTGATCATGTATGATAAGTGTGTACCACACTAGGGATTTTAGTTGTGGTTGAAGGTAAGATGTACAAGACTATCAGTATGAAAACATTGTGAAATATTTTCTTAACATGCTTTATATATCCAGCTATACAAAGAATACATATATACTTAACAGATTTGGATTATGACGTGTGGGTCACCATCTTGGGAGGTGAGGTGGAATGTGATATATCAAGGAATATTTATTTAGTGAAATTGCTGAAGATTTGAGGTGGGAAAATCATTTTTGCACCGAACTTTGCTTTAGTACTTTGGTGAATATTTTGTTATGTATTTCTTACACCAGCGCAGTCCACCCTTTTTGACACCATGGCACAAAGATGCTTTGTTTTTGAAACCGAGAGCCTCAGCAAAAACCCAAACTTAAAGGCAACGACCATTAACAAAATGTATTCACAATTTTGTTTACCTGGTCATGAAGTTATAGTATGAAATTATGATACAAATGCTTGTTGAAAGTTTCCAAATCAAGCTACAGATGTACCTGTATAAATATTCGAAATAGTGTGCATTACATACAGTCAGAAATCTCAGGTACAGTGTTTGAAGGGTGTAAAGATATAAACTTCAGATATACCTCTAAATATTGGTGTTCAACGATTAAATTTTACTCCTCCTACTCACCGGGTGTTGTAACAATATAGTTGTTGATCCAACAGCCACTTTTATTCAGGTCAATGCTCAGACGAACATACCTCGATATGATTGGCACACGCATGAAATACTCTAAGTTCGTTTTGACTCTCATACCTTTTGTATTCCATTGAAATGTGAAAAATTGTCATAATGCTACCATGCTCTACCTGACGAAGAAATAGACCCGCCTATTGCAAGAACTAAAGCCATACCCAAGCAGTCAGTCAGGCTGAAGCATGTTCGATTTATCAACTACTATACTGTACGTTGTCCTTTCAAAATAATATACATATACGATTTAACAAATAGACGTAGACGTGTATTTGTCCAACGTATACTGTTGCAGAAATCCCACTCATTAAATGCTCTCTCTCTCTCTCTCTCTCTCTCTCTCTCTCTCTCTCTCTCTCTCTCTCTCTCTCTCCCTCTCTCTCTCTCTCTCTCTCTCTCTCTCTCAGTGCTGTACATACAAAATCAGTCAAGTTTGGCGCATCAGTGAATGTTATGCCATCTACACTGTATTGCACTATGTATCGGTCTGGCCAGGTTACGTTTATCAATGCACTGTAGTACACCAGTATCCTTGTTATTATTGCCGTTTCATTGAGAGTTGGCTGAAAAACAAGAACATGTATCAAGGAAGATGCTTTTCTAATATATCTGATAGAAATTCACTGGTTTGGAACAAAATTACAAAGAGAAATGGTGCAAGGTGGCAAATTTTTAGGATCCTTTACATCCATGTGTTCATCGGATACTTGAAAAGACAGGTGCTACTAAGAATATATATATATATATATATATATATATATATATATATATATATATATATATATATATATATATATATATATATATATATTAGAAGCAGTCCTAACCAGACCGTTCAAAAAGTAAAATAATTTAAACTAGGTTACAAGTGAAAATTTATATCCTGTCTGTGTGAGATAGAACGTTGCATTACATTGATTTTTGTTATAGAACTGAATTGATCCAATTGTAGTGCAAACTGTATATTTAGTCTGTCCGTTTACAGTAAATTTAATTTATTTCTCCTTTTCTCTTTACAATTATTGTATTTAAATTACTCTTGTGATTTAAACATGAGGAAATTTAGACTATCTACCTGGCTCTTGTTTTTAGTGGTTGTTTTGTGGATGTAGATTGTAATGGCCCCTAATAAAGAGTTTATTTAGATTGAAAGGTTGGGAATCTGTTTCGAATTTTTACGGTTATCAAGGTTTGTATGTGTGCGTGCATTCAAACACACACACACACACACACACACAACCAAAACAGCTTTCAAACTGAAAGAGTGTACCTCAATAGTAAATTATTTGTTATCGTTCATTTGAATACCGATACTTAAATTTCTAAACAATTTTAGTCCAAGAGTGCGGACATATTGTGTATGTCAAAGCGGCATAAGGCCATAAATGTGGGTCATAGAGTCCGAAGGCTATAAATGTGGGTCATAGAGGCAGAAGGCTTTGAATGTGGGTCATAGCGGCAGAAGGCCATGAATGTGGGTCATAGCGGCACAATGCTATGAATGTGCGTCATAGAGGCAGAAGGCTATAAATGTGGGTCATAGAGGCAGAAGGCTATAAATGTGGGTCATAGAGGCAGAAGGCTATAAATGTTGGTCATAGCGGCAGAAAGCTATAAATGTGGGTCATAGAGGCAGAAGGCTATGAATGTGGGTCATAGAGGCAGAAGGCTATACATGTGGGTCATAGAGTCCGAAGGCTATAAATGTGGGTCATAGAGGCAGAAGGATATGCATGTGGGTCATAGCGGCAGAAGGCTATAAATGTGGGTCATAGAGGCAGAAGGCTATAAATGTGGGTCATAGCGGCAAAAGTCTATAAATATGGGTCATAGAGGCAGAAGGCTATAAATGTGGTTCATAGAGGCAGGAGGCTATAAATGTGGGTCATAGAGGCAGAAGGCTATAAATGTGGGTCATAGAGGCAGAAGGCTCTTTAGGACGAGTATTGGGTTCTCTCTGATCTCCGTCTCCATTTTTAGGTTCTTATGATTCCATGGTCTTCAACTAAGTAATATAAATGACAAAAAGCGAAAAAGATAATAAAATTCAAAAATAACTTATATTCTTTGAATACAACATGAAAGTCTAGAAAGAAAATAGAGCATTGCGAATCAAATCCCAAACTGTCGTTAAAGGTCTAATGCAAATCCAAAAGGAAACGGTATCACAAATTAATTCCTTTGGTGTTCGAAAAGAACTGTGCCGATGCACCAACAATCTAGAAAGGTGTTGATGTTTTAAACGTTCCAACATATTAGAATGATATAATCAAGGACGTCTCTACATAAACTCACAACAATCCGAATAGTGGTCCAGTCCCAAAGTACCAAGGAATTGTTCGCAATTCCAATGAATAATTTAAAACAATATATCATCTGTAACTACAACTGAACACAACTAAAAGACGGATTCCACTTTAAATGTTTATATATGATGACTAATAATAATAATAATAATAATAATAATAATAATATTACTACTACTACTACTACTAATAATAATAATAATACTAATAACAATAATAATAATAATAATAATAATAATAAATAATGAGGTCTTTGTTTAGCGCCTAATCTTTCGAAGCTGTTAGCGCTTTAGAACAGAAATGAATTATAAAATCAAAACAGCGTACAATTAGAAAACAGAAAAAATGCTAAAAATATTTTAGGTAAGTAAACATTAATAGGTGTTTAATCATGTTCTTAAAATCCATAATATAAGCACCAAACACACAATGAAAAGATCGGGATGATATTCATCTTAATGGAAACTTCCATCAATATGTAACATAACTCGTTTCTTGAGAATCAGTGATGTATGTAGAACTCCAAACCAAGTAAACATGTTTACTCTACTTGAGAGCCCAAATCCATATCCTAAATTATGGACAAAGGTCAATTAAAACATCAAATGAGATACACTTAACAAAGAAAAGTAATGGTATCTATCGCTAAGCGATGATGGGGAGATATATTGATAGAGGCAGTAGCGTACTGCAGGAAGTTCTGGAGACGCAGTTTTCAGGAGGGCGCAAAAGGGTGCGTAATGAACTCTACCTGGGATTGTGGTGTGGAGAGCTATCAGAGACTAGAATATGTATGGGGCACGGGGCAATATGGAATGTCAAGAAGGCAAGGCACTGTGGCGTCAGTATGCAGTCATAAACAGGAATCTGCAAGACAAGAGGTTGCAAGAAGGAAACTGAATCTCGCTAAACCAGAGAAGTTGAGGTCAGCATTCCGACGTAGGTAGATAGCGGCGTGGCTTGTTCGTTGTCAGCAGACGTTAGTAGATATATCAATGCGATTATAACTTACCACCTTTTGGCATGGTGCGCAATTTCATATCCATCATTTTTCTTTTTATTGTATTTGTTTGTTATAACATATAAATGTTAACACCATGACGATACTTAGTGTGAGAATGGTATGTCCCGCAAACATTACTGTTAAAGACAAAAATCAATATTTAAGAGTGTATTATCGAAACCAAAATTTCTTGAAACAATATGCATTTTTCCCTTTATATTCAACTGCGTCAGTTCTGAAGATCTGGGGAGACGCGAATGACACTCTTGTTTAAAATGAATAAGGATAAGGTATTTGACAAAATCACAGCCACCTGCTTCGTTCCACCAATTAATGGAGTAGACACAAATCCACCAATGCTGTGGTTGAGAATGAACCTTTCCATCTTTAATCTGACATTGGGCCCTACTACAACGTGAAGGTGACTGGTGAGAACCTCTTGTGCGACAGACATTCCAGTCCTAAATTCATGCATGTACGCAAACCAACCATCACATCCTATTTCTGCATCTAAACAATCGATGCTGAACAGAGCAGGTTTTATTTAGATGTAATTTTATTACTTCGTATGGAAAAACCAAACACAAGCTTCTTCTCACATTTAGCACTTTCGTATTGTAGAAATACATACATCTGAGTTTTAAAATTCCAAAAATAGTTTTGTTCTGCTGAGAAATCAAACATAAGATTTTGTATGATTCATACTCACATGGAATTAAAGAAGAAACCTTTTGCGTCTAATTATTCTTTCATTAAACAGGCAAGACATAGCCGTTATCCCATTGGATGTCTTTGTAAAGACATTAAATACCTTATTGTAATGGACTGTAAATGGAATAATAGTCCAACAATGGAAATATTTTGCTTGAGTGGTTGTTTTTCAGAACTTTGGTAAATATGTCCCATATCTTCTTGATTAACTAATTTATAGTGGTACATGCTACTAATGAGCATTATCTGATATTAAATATTCGTGTCAAAGTGAATTCGTGATTTACAGACTTTTTTTTTGGCAGGTGGAAAAACGCAAGAGACGAAAAGCAATTTTGATTTCGAAGGGTACATTAGATTCTGCACTTTTTCTGGCAAAGACTCCTCTATTCAGTGTACCTTCAACTGCCGTTGCACAAACTCCGTCTCATGCAAAGAAACATTTCTGTACATGCGCCATGACGGAGACACAATCAACCCAGCCAGGCTGTGTCAACTTCAAGTAGCATTAGCTTATGGCAGAAAATACTAACCCCATGTCTGATTTTTACATTTTGCTCCCAATGCTTGCGTTTAAAATGTAGATGGCTTGTAACTCTTGTACCTTTGAGCATATAACAATACGTCACATTTGTATTAACATAAGTTGCTGCATAATTGTAGGTGATGATATGGACTATTAAACGACGGTGTATTTCGGAATGCACCGTAATAGAAATAGTGAATCATCAATGAAACTAGCAACACGATTCAGACATCAGAACAATATTGTTAATAAAGCCGTTTATTTCATGGTGGATGGAGGTGATGGGACTTAGGATATATATGCCGGATACAGAGTCAATTGTGGTTAGGTGTGGTTCAGGACTGAGAAGATTTCTAAAGGTCAAAGTAATTCAGTTATTTGACTGATTGACTTGTATGGTACATCATCGATCTTGATATCTATATGGATGCATTCCTTCCCATCACATGTAACCAAGCATGTATACTGCCCAAGCAAGTGAAATTCCAATTAGCTTCGTGAACTAGACGAACTGTTGATTTTGTTAAAATTCAGCTAAGTTACTTTCTCGTGTTCTTTGTCTACGGGATATTGAGTCATAAAGATACAACAAAAAAAAACCTGCCGAAGTGCTTATAATTTCGAACATGAATTTAATATTCTTGACTTTGGAAATAACTGTATTCCAATGTTGCATGACTGATATACATAATGACCTTCCGAATTTAATGTTCGATTAACTCTCTGTGACATGCTTTAGTTAGTCGTTGTACTATTTGTCCTATTTATTTATTAACTTAGATATGATTTGAATATACGTTACGTATTCGACGCCTAAATATTGCCGAGTTCGCTTAGTTTCAAGAATTTGTAGTGTTGACACCCACTTGAGTTCAATAGAACAAGCATACTGTATTCAAAGTTACAATTCGCAGACCGTTTTGTTTAGCACAACTCATACTGTTAACATTTCGTATCTGAAATCAAGATATTGTTATTCTTACTCCCGAAACAATTGCAAAGTTTCGTGGCAAAAGGTGGAAAATATTTCATGTGATTTTTGCTAAAGTCTGAATTGATTAAAGTCAGTAGAGAAAGATGAATACAAGCATAACACTGACACTCCATTTTTCGGCATAACATACGACTTCCCTCTCCATTCATGTTCAAGCAATATCTGTCTGAAATGATGCTGTAGCAATATGTCTCCTATAACACTTTCTCCAAACCACCGTATCATTTACATTACATACAAAACAGTTTGCAATTGTACATTTATGTATGTTCTATTAACCTGATGACGTCGGTCCATAATTTTTGTAAGTTATTTTTCCCTTTGCTGCAGCAACAGGTATGATAAAGGGAATAATTTGGATTGTCCCTGTAGACAGCAGCAAAACTGATAGTATTATCATGTAATGCATATTTTCACCCTTCTTTTCCATTAGTATGCATACATTATGAATATATTTACATAAACAGAAATGGACCTAAGTTTAATTATATTTATCTTGCGGTTCCGTTTCAAATATTAGTAAGATTAGTTCGTTCCTTGCCACTTAACGAGTTTCCATCAATTATTCAGCTTTCATCCAGTTTGCTCCGGGTTTCAAACCTAAAGAACAGGTGCCAATGATGGTGACCGACTGTGCGTGCTGTTTTCAAATGGCCTTCAAGAGCTCTAGAAATTTGCGTGCATCAATGTACAAACAATGTACATGGACTACTTTCATACTCTATCTTCATAACCAAGAAAACAAATTTGAATACATTTGTTTAATAGTCGTTGCTTATAAGTTTGGGTTTCTGCTGAGGTTCTCGGTTTCAAGAACATAAACATCAGTGCCCCATGGTGTCAGAAAGGGTGGACTGCGCTGGTGTAAGAAATACATAACAAAATATTGACCAAAGTACTAGAGCAATGTTCGATGCAACAATGATTTTGCCATCCTCAAATCTTCAACAATTTCACTAAATATTCCTAGATATGTCACATTCCACCTCACCTCCCAAGATAGTGACCGACGGGTCATAATCCAAATCTGTTAGACATATATGTATTCCTTGTATAGCTGAATATGAAAAGCTTGTTAAGAAAATATTTCACAATGTTTTCATACTGATAGTTTTGTACATCTTACCTTCAACCCCAACTAAATTCCTTTGTGTGGTACACACTTATCACACATGCTCAAGGTTTTGTACTTTGAAATCTCGCTACCGTATACTACATGTGTGGGAGCTAACAACACCGCTCTCACAGATGAACAATGTCTTGTATATTTAACCCACTCTTAGATACCCAACGTCTGTGAGTCAATGACACTCCACCCTCAAAGATGATCAAACGTTTCTGAATTTCAATCAAATGTCAGGAAGTATAGTAATTTAGAAATGAATAAACATGAAGATGGAACGATTTAGGGTATTACAGTCAGAATAACCTATGTAAAATCTAGGCATAAATGTGATTTCTATAACACACCGACATAATATATGCAAAATCTAGGTATAATGTTTCTGAATTTTGCTATTTCTACAATAAATAGAATCACGTTCCGTATACATGTTTCTCAGTATTTTTATCCGACGAAGCAACAACAGACGAATAGCCATCTTTGTGTATTAATGGTTTACGCTGTTGGTTACAATGCAACATTTTAAAAGCAGCTAGTGTAACAGTAAATATGGTCTGGCAACAGTTTTTTTAATGGTCCATAACATATGTGTTCAAAGGTCTAAATATACTGTACCAATGTCCATTTTACCTATTTGACTTAATTTCAACTAGTCAAGCCATAAGGTTTAGTGACTATACGTTTTTGTCCTGTGTAAGCCTTCATCATTCCATCCTTTAACAATTACATTTTTATAACTCTATCATCTATATATTTGATTTAATTTTAATTAAAGCATGAAATATGAGCTTATGTCAAGATTTCAGACTAATTTAACAATGACTAAAATCAAAGCATATTAATAAGGTGATCTTGCATCCGATTAACTGTGCTAGTTAGCAATACTAAAGGAACATGTTTTAGTTTTTATAAAACTTGCAGTACAGGTTTATATAAATGAGATGTCACTAGTTTAGTAAGATTGATATCCATTCATAGCAAGTATTTGATCTTGCATCTGACAGAACCAGCTATCACTCTAAAGGACAATAGTTGTACATGTGTTTAAGTTTTATTAAACTTGGAATAAAAGCTTATATTACGAGAGCGATCTCATCTGAAGTGGCAACTAGTTGCATTTGTTTGTAACCACTTTATTTATGATCCGATTTTGATCAATATTTGTAAATGGGTCTAACATCATGAAGATGTCAAGTGATTTTTATTAAGAGCCAGGAAAAATTATATAGCAATGAAGTAATCTGGCATCAGATGATTGGCTAAGTTTCTTATGACTTTCAAAAGAGTATTTCTAATCAAATTTGGATCTAACTTGGTAAATAAGTTTAAATCATCAAGATTTTTTTGATGACATTTTGCTATTAATGAGGTGATCTTGTATATCATTGATCTTTGTATGACTTTATAGTGATTCTTAACACTGGGCCATCATGTCGCAAACATCTAGCATCATGTCCCACCCAATAACATTATTCTGACTACAAGGCGAGAAGTCCTAAAACTAACCTCTTAATGCTAAGTGCCAGGCAGTACCATTTTTATAAGTATTTGGTCTGACTCGGCCGGGGATCAAACCCACTACCTTCCACATCCAAGGCGGATGCTCTAACCACTGGGCCAACATAGCGGTCTACCAAAGACTTGTAAAAGTGATACAACATGGTAGATCAAGTTATGAAAAGAATCCTGATTCCTAATTTTCCAACTAAATTATAATGTAATCTGAACATTATTATTTGTAATATTAATGTCTTCTATTGTGACAGTAGAACAATCATTCAAAAGACTTGCTTAATTTAGCTTAGAATAAATAAATTTTATTCAAAACTATTGACCAAACATGTTTAGTTATACACAACCCAACAAGCACCAGGCGGACATCAAGCTGACCATGCCTACAGAAGAAAATATAAAATTGGGAAATATGCTCTATATCTGATATATGAAACAATCATTCAAATAAGTCAGGTCTATGAAGTTGCGACCACTGAGGTTACAATTGTAATATACAATGCAAAGTAATGTAAGGTGTCAGTTACATAGTTTAAACACCTCAAGGCATTAGTCAATAATATTATACCTGGAGACTTTGAACTTCCTTCTTCAAGAAGATTGCCATTAGCCATAACAAGACTTGTATTGTTTTAAAAAGATATTTTATGCTAAAGTGAAATTCGTTTTATACACAAAGAAACATTCCATAGGCATTGTTCTTTCAAATAAAACAGCCAAGATAGTTTCACTTTACATTCAAAGAAAACACCCATCAAATTTTTCTGGTGTTTTTCATATGCATATAATATCATTACAATTATTATGTACAATTTACACCATTTCAGTCATATGATAACTATAAAAATATTTTGTGTATTTAATTATTTATTTTAATATTTTGTTGTTCTCTTGATTTTATTATGCATCCATTTTTCTATTGGTCCATCTCTCTTGTTAAATACTTGGTATAAAAATTAGGTTTTTACAGTTTTGCACTTCTGGTATGATTATAGCTCCTCCGCCTCCCTAACGATGTCAATAATGAAAACAGTTGGTGTGATAAAAATGCACAGAAATAGTCATTTCATTCACTGATTCATAATTTCTAACCAAATTCTGACCAGGAATGCCCTAGCACTGTCATTGTCTGTGGTTTTGGTGCTTAATATACTTTCCTTGTTAACAATACCATTGGTGAGTCTATTTTCCTCTGACACAGAGTGCCATAGTTCATGCCGTCACAAATTACCATAAGTTTGGGAGCTATAACACTTTGCACACATGTACATACAAATTAACAACTAGTTAAATCCAAGTAAAATGCAAAATTGTAGTTGTCGTTCTTTTCCATGATTTGACATTGTAAATATCAGAAGTAGATTGACATAGTATGTACATTTTATGTACATACACATGTAGTTGTGCATGCACCTCTTTGATTAAAATAGAATTGTCCAGGAACTTGAAGTAACCAAACAAGCAAGGTAGTCTTTTACACTAAAATTTTCAGTTTGACAATAAACATGCAGCCCCCTGGTCATAATACGAATTGAAATTATAAATCAATACATTAAGTTACCAAGTTCTAAAAACATTAATTTCATTTGTGGTTGCTTTTAAAGAAAATTGGAATGAGGGTACAAAGAAATGGGGATGTATATTCAGACTATAGGAATAGCAATATGAAGGGCAAGAAATCAGTTTAGGATCTTTTGTAGATTGCCTCCAACGTATTTATCAAATATTTACCAACAGAGTCCAAAAAAACCAGTCTTCATTACAAGAGAACAATTTAGTAGGAAGTAATATAATACATTGTTTTGAATTGTGCCACTTTCAATTACTTTGCTCTGGTTCAGCTATGATAGCTATAACAATAATGAAATTTTGCATTATCTCATATTTCAAGACTCTAATGATCGTAAACATATAGTATAGTAGATTTTGATTTGGAAGCCATCCATGTTGATCATGACCAGTGAACCTACATGCATTTCCCAAGCTTTGTTCACGCACATATTTAGCCAATACCGCCAAGTGCATTGCGTGTTTTACAGGTACTCATTCAAATAGTTCATGATTTTGACGTGTATCAGTCAAATCGCTATCTTGACATAATAAATGCAAGGGATTCCTATTGATGATAATTTCCAGAGTAATTCCTATTCTGAAGATGACTGTGATTACAATGACTATCACATATTAACATATCATAGTCGATGGCGTTAAATAATTAGTAAGTTAATCTTTTTCTTGCATTAAATATTTTCATTCCTTTACTAGGAGAGGCATCGAAAGTGAATCGCACACTACATCAATTGATAGTGGTACATCACATAATTCGAGTTGCTTATCTAGTTGTTGGCATCATCATTTGTGGAGCAACATCGCATTTTTATCTGATGCTAGTTCACCTGTCAGTAAGAAATTGCCAACCTATTTGCATCGGCAATGACATAAATATGAGTATGTAAGTGTTGTTGTATTTAGTTTTATTATTATTATTATTATTATTATTATTATTATTGTTATTATTATTATTATTCAAGAGTAAATTGTAGTTTTACTATGAAACGACTGACCTCAACCCCTTATGCTAATTATCTTGTTTCCTACTCAGAAACATATCGACGGCAGCTAGGAAAAATCTCCATCAACCTCACACAAACACACACACACACACACACACACACACACACACACATATATATATATATATATATATATATATATATATATATATATATATATTTACAACTGCGCTAACATGAACCATGACGACTAGCATATGAACAGTTTATCTTTGATTTATGTCTGTTATATATATATATATATATATATATATATATATATATATATATATATATATATATATATATATATATCTGTGTGTATGTCAATACATAGCCAGATATATATAATTAAATGAATGTATGTGTATCGGAGTTATTTATATGTATGCATTAGGGTTTATAGCAGAAGGAAAGATGCATGTCACAATACCAACTGTATATCCAGACAATCTTAACATTTGCCAATATATTATTTCAGCCCATCTTGCTTGCGATTGTTTTCGTCCTCTTCTGGATTGCCTTGCAATGCAATTACCAGAACCTGCGTCACATTCTTGTAAGTATGTAGATGTCGTAGAAACCACACTCTGTATGTCTGTCTGTATGTCTCTCTCTCACTCTCTCTCTCTCTCTCTCTCTCTCTCTCTCATTCTGTTATGTGTGTGTCTGAGACAAATTAGATTCTGCAAACTGAGTCCAACCCAAGTCGGATTAACTCAAGCGCATACGTATGCAAACCGCATTATATATTACTACAATATATACAGGATGAATTTGGATGGAACCGTAACACCTAGCCGGTTAATTCCAGTAGTTACACTCCATCTGTCCCCACAAACATACACAATATTATCTCAATACTATTTCTATATCTAATATTACATAAGGATATAGATATTAAAAATTGCATTTAATAACATTTAAGGAAATATATACCGGATATCCTATCGGTAGAAAGAAATCAAAGATTCAATACCTCGGCCTATTTTACACCAGCCTAGATTCACAATGTCGGTTAAAATAAAATTTATCAGAGAAAATGTGTAAGATGTTTTTGCCATGTGATGTAGTTGCTCTTTAGTTACACTATATTTGATTCATATTCTTTTATATTCACACCGTAGAATCGACTGTTACCAGTCTTAAATCTATAGAGTGGACAGCATGTGCGCACTATGTAACAATGTTATATCCTTTTCTTGATACATCATACTATCTAGTCTAATCTGTAATAGTTAAATTTATTCGATAAGTGTTTTATCACATCCCAAAATTAAGAGTCACTCATTGACACTCCACCCACTGTATCAAGCGTCTTTATGGTTATTGAAAGAAAACAATGACAATGATCCAACGTAGGTAATGGTTCATTCTCAAAGTGCAATAATTAAGTATAAATTACATTAAAAATAAACTTAAAAGAGGCTTTCGAGAGTTGTATGTCTGAATAAAGGCAATATATATACATCCAAGCCTAAGTTACAACCATCAATCCTACAAGTAAAGAATGATATTTTTGTAACTCGTTTAACACTACGAGGACATTACAAAATTCATTATATACCAGAAGGATTATAGAACAAACAAAAATTACCAGTGGAAAAGAGCAATCATTTTTATTTCAAAGGCAAACTTTATGGAACTTATAAAACTAAAGAATTACTTACAATTTATTTAAAGATTAGCAATATAAAGCCATACCATATTCCGTCTGCTAAAGATATGGAAATCGCGATATTCCGTTATAGATTCTTAAGTACCAGCTGTGTCGATTTGAAAGTATCCAAATAATATTAACAAACATGCTAAAAATAATTTGGAGCTTTGAATTTGTATTTAGAACTAAGTGGAACTGTTTGTTGGGTACGGTTAAACCTCTTAACACACATTTCCTCTGTTTAATGACACTTAGAATTTACAAACTTAAAGTTGTTGTTTTGTCACTAGACAGAATTACGGTGTCATCTTCGGGTTTCAAATCAATCTGCAATTCTTTTACCACAAGCAGACGGGTTACAACTACTGTACTAGAGTCACTTTCCTATACACAGAACCAGACTATACAATTTACCATTGTCGAGTCCAAGCAATTGTTTTTTTCGAAAAACAGAAACCACAGAACATTCTGAATGTGAAACCATCATAACTTGAAAGCGTTACATTATTTAACAAATGTGATTTACTCATTTCCCGATTCCAATAACAAATATATGATTCTTACATCAAATGTCTCTAACTTAAAACTAACTTTAATTTCTAAGAATTGCTTCATTTTTAAAGATCATTTAATTCAAAAGTGTTTTATTAGAAATGAAAGGTTAATTTATGTTTCTTATCCTTGAAATAAAGAACAGCAAAATCAAGATTATGAGGAAATTAATTGCAAACGATAGTACTTTTAAAGAAGAAAAGAACGTTCAAGGGGACTTGGTGGAATAAACTGCAATTGAACCTGAAAATCTAGAAAGGGTTTCAAACTATTTAAGTAATTTGATAAACAATATATACATATAAGAAAATCATTCATTTAACTATTCGAGATGGAACAATGACAAAAAAAGAGTTACGAATCTTTAAGAAAACCGAATTAAACAAAATGAATAAATCAGACTTGAAACACTTTATAGACGCAATTGATCTTGATGCTTCTGTGAAATTTACAGATGTCCCTCGGTTACATAACACCCAATGTAAATACGGAATTACCTAAACTTTGACTATAAATAAATGTCCAAGACAATACAAATTACAGATAGATTTTTCAATGTTCTTTGTGATAATTGTAGTGATTCTGTTAGATTTAATTAGTCTTGTCTACTATAATATTGATCAATCATCAACTCAAACTGACTGTTCTATTACATGTGTCCGTGAAGGAGATAAACCCCGAAAGAATTAAAAAGCTGAAGAGCCATTTATTTATTAATACTTTAATGCACTCTCGTGGCATTATCCATCGCAAATCGACATAAGCCTAAACTTCCATCAGTTCCAAGTACTGATCAAAGCAAACGTTATGAAAGGAGATTAAATGCAAGAGTGTCCGTAATATGTATGACATTATTAGTTAATCGAACACATGCATGTTAACTGGATTTCTTCTTTCGGATGTTTCTAGAACGTGTTTGATTATGTTGCTTACTACACTATTTCAATGATTAAAATTAAAAGTTTTTAATTTTATTAGGCTATCAAAGGGTTTCTCAAAGCGATGTATACAAATATTAAATAATGTGTCACTGTAACTAGACAATACTCACCAAGGCTTATAAGTAAGAATGAATGTCGACAAAGGGATCTCATTTATGCATGCAATTTTCCGTATGTGGGGAGATACTAACGCGTTTGATTTAGAAAATCCAAAAATTGAATGAATTAAAGTTACATACCACAATATTCTTTGTCACTGTAAAAACATTGCTCTCGCACTAGATGGCTCAGAAAATTGATTAGAGTTATACATCGATCGTATCTACCACTATTACATGTGTTTAGGTTTCAGTATTAATACTGAAACAAAACTGTGTAAGGATAGATTGTACAAAAGTAGAATTACTATAGGGTACTTTCAAGAATATTATTTAGATTGCAAATCATCTTATATTACACATTCGCCTATTACATTTGTCATAGGGTTAGATGATACGTTCAAGCTAAATTATGAAGTCATACATATAGAAGATAAATCCTTACTCTTAATGTGGTACAAGAGATCAATATTCCCACTTGGAAGCTTTGTACAATGTTTTATCCTATATCACTCACCTCTTTATACGTTTAACAAACAGATCTAAAGCTAAGATTCAAGAGGTAAATACGCGTTTCCATAAATGTTTAAAGGTCGGTGGCAATGATCAAATCAAATGTAAAATCGATTACAAAGTGCATTACATATTATGGAGGTGATCTAAAAACGATAGTTGTAAATGTTTATATGTATTCTTTGAAAGTAGCATGCCTGAAAAGATTTGTTTTCTCTAAATTTCAAATGAAAGAGATTTAAACAACTAATTGGATCATGTAGTAAAAATTACATTTATCATATAAATTTGGACAACAGTGAGAGATACATTGAATTTATTTAGAACATATGCAGTATGTATTGCATTATATAATACATTTACAATAGAGAAATATTAAGATTATTAAGGAAAAAGGGCAACAAAAGAAGTATCACTAAATACTATCTTACCAACAAAATCGCTTTAATAAAAAACGATTGGGAAGTCTATACAAGCATGTATTTCGTAGAGACTACCTCGTTATATTTGGATCTGATGCATTACTAAAACATTTTAATTTGTTCGATAGGAGTTAGTGCAATAATCTGCAAAAACGTTTCAAGTTTAAAACATAGAACTTGGTTTTGGAATATTACCCCGAAAGAAAATAAATACGGTGATCAATCTCATTCTGTTGCACCTTCTTTTATTTAACTAAAACTTTGATTCAACAGTTTATAACGAGACGGCCTAGTGATAACAGAATTGACGTTTTGCAAAATGATATAAACATATCATCAGTCGTATATGTTAATGATTAATAACAAATGGTACATAAATATATTTTGAATCTTTACAAAAACACAAATATTAATTTAGAGTCAGCTCAGATATATTCGTATATGAAATGAAGATGTACGCATTGATTTATGTAAAGTCTCACCATTTAAAGCTTTTGTTTTGTGTATTAGATTATTAGTTTTTTAATTTATGTAAATGTTAGATTATTAGTGCATAAAGAAATTAATCATTTAAAAGGATATCAGATTTTAAAAGCTACCAAATGAGCGAAGATATTTTTCATGCGAGGTCAATGAGGCACCAAATGCTAACATTCATATGTGCATATGTATATACACATATATACAGATAGATAGATAGATAGATAGATAGATAGATAGATAGATAGATAGATAGATAGATAGATAGATAGATAGATAGATAGATAGATATATTGATTGATTGATATCAGTATATAATGACAAATGGTAACATACATTTTTGCATTTGTATATACACATATATCCAGATAGATATATACCAATATCAGCATACATGAATATAATATCGACGATTATCATTTGATATTTCTTCTCTCTCTCTCTCTGTTTATCTTCCCTGTTTAGCATATTTTGTATTAGGTTTAAAATAGGAATATTGCACATATAAAGAATTCTGACATAGTCCGTATAATTTTTCCTAAATCGTGAAGAATAAAGACATTGGGTAAAGCTAAATAAATATGTTGTCAATTAAGCTTTCTGAGACTGATGTGCCATTCGTTCATAAACAGCTTACACTAAGCAACATAGCATTTTGTAAATAGTTTAAATTAAACCGAGTTGAAACTTGGGTTAAAAATGACACATCGATCGCTTTTACTTTGAAATAACAATCATAAAAATAGTCCATGTAGCTACATTTCAAGCATGATCATGTAACAATTTATTTCACGTTTTAAAATGGTGATCCGATATAATATGTCTGCAGAATAAAGTTAATGAAAAAGAACATCAGGAACAAACCAGACAAGTATCAGAATATTCAGCTATTAAGTGCTTGTAACAGGAAAACCTTATGTTCTTCACCTAAGTGTTTGTATGAAGCGTTAAAAAAAGACATATTATTATATTTATGACACAATTTTATGTAATGTATTACCCACATAATGTTTTATTATGTACTCTATAAGGATATATATGGTTGTTAGAAGAAACGATTTAATTGAATTGAACGTCTTCTTGAGGTGAACGATGTATTGATTTGCTGGTTGTTAGAAGAAACGATTTAACTGAATTGAACGTCTTCTTGAGGTGAACGATGTATTGATTTGCTTTTTATATGTCTCATTTCTTGCATATTTTTTCTAATTGCAGGTCCGCTTTAACTTTATCCTAAGTACGTTGTGGTTCATATCCGTTTTCCTTATTTTCATCGTGTCCCTCATCGTACCCATGGGCGAGTACAGATATCCTTACTCAAGGACATTAGTCGCCGTACCCTTAATCGTGA
Source organism: Unio pictorum (assembly GCA_030141615.1). Classification (NCBI taxonomy): domain Eukaryota; kingdom Metazoa; phylum Mollusca; class Bivalvia; order Unionida; family Unionidae; genus Unio; species Unio pictorum. Next base: position 2,620,960 of record JARLTB010000161.1, on the reverse strand, counting down.
CCATTTTCAACGGCTTCCTGCGTTTCAGGTCAATACGTTCTGCAGTCTGCGCAATCTGGAAGGCTTCCCGAAATGTTGTTCTCAATGCAAAACTTGCCACACTGCAACACGTCGATGAGCATAATGGCATACGAATGCCTCAAGCCACTTATGGTCTACCAATGTGGACTCGGTGATAATGGTAATGTTTTAGTAACATGGGACTAAGTACGTCTGACATTGTCCGCAATTTTCATCATAAGATGATGCAAATTTGGCCAATTTATATAAGTTTGATAGAAGTTGCAATTATTAAACTGTATAACCAGTTTTAATTTTCAGTGTTTGAATCAAAATGTTTGGACATAATGTAAGAAATGTAACAAAATAGTTGATTCAATAAAACCAGACTAGTATTGATCATTTTGTCTTATGTATTTGTGTAATATTAGGCGACGGGCAGATTTATGTTCGTATCTGTAATGTTGAAAGGTTTGGTTTACGTATTGTATTAGTTCAAGAGGCAGAGATGTACCGAGCATGGCCCAAACATACAACATATGTATAATATGATCCCATAAGTGACAAATCTGGAAGTCTTGAGTGTTCAGTAAATGTAATTATTGAAGATGCTTATATTTTCCTTTAAAATGACGATAACAAATTTGTATTCCTATGTAACCAGATAAATACACTTTCTATAGCCTTAACAGATGCGTTGGCTTGTTATCTCTTCTATATACTCCTACACAACGTACTGCAGAATTTAAAATAGGTGGAAAGAATATCGTCAAAAAGGATGAAACATTAACTGATTTTAAACTGTAAAATTATGCTCTGGTATATATCTCTTTTTGCCATGTGACGTAGTTTCCCTTTAGGTAGATTGTACACTATGTTTTATGCATATTCTTTCATATTCACATCCTAGAATCGACTGTTACGAGTCTGAAGCCTATAGAGTGGACAGCATGATACGTCATATGACACTCAACCCCCTGTATCCAGCGTCATTATGGTTATTGAAAGCAGAACCATGAAAATGAGCCAGAGTGGATAATAGTTCCTTTTGAAAGTGCAATAGTTATTTGGAGCTTTTGTTGAGTGTATTAGATTCATAGTCACATAAATGAAAATGCTAGGTTCTTGGATCTTCAAGAAATTAATCATTTAAAATGATAGCAGAATGCAAAAGCTATCAAATGAGCGAAGATATTTTTTCATGAGAAGTCCATATGGCTGTAAATGGTAGCATACATATGTGCATATGTATAAACACATACATACAGATAGATATATAGATACCAATATCAGCATACATGTATATAATGCTTGCATTCAAATATTCTCTACCTCCTTCCGCCTAGCTCGCTCTACTAAAAGACTGTACAGACATTTCGACTATTAACATTTGACATTCCCTCTCTCTGTTTCTCTTCCCTGTCTAGCACATGTTTCATTTTGTATCAGGTTTTAAAAAAGAATATGGCACATATAAGAAATTGTGACATAGTCCGTTTAATTGATCCTAAATCGTGAATAAAAAAAATTGGGTAATGCTATACAAATATGTTCTGAATTAAGCTTTCTGAGACTGTTGTGTCATTTCTCCACAAACATCCCACTTTACTGAGTTAAACATTTGTTTAGAAATAATATCGAATGATTTTACATTGAAAAAACAATCATAAAAATAGCCCATGTATCTTAATTTCAATCATGATCATGTAACAATTTATTTCACTTTTTAAAATGTTGCTCCGATATAATGTCTGCAGAATAAAGTTAATGAAAAAGAACTTCAGGAACAAACCAGACAAGCATCAGAATATTCAGCTATTAAGTGCTTGTAACAGGAAAACCTTATGTTCTTTACCTACGTGTTTGTATGAAGCGTTGAAAATAAGACATTATTCTATTTACGACACATTTATATATAATGGTTTATAATTTTCCATCCTCTCCTTTCCAGCTTTTGCCGCTTAATACATATGTTTATATTTGTATTATATATACCATGTATTACCCACAATGCTTTATTATGTACTCTATAAGGATATATATGGTTGTTAGAAGAAACGATTGAATTGAATTGAACGTCTTCTTGAGGTGAACGATGTATTAATTTACTTTTCATATGTCTCATTTCTTGCATATTTTATCTCATTGCAGGTCCACTTTAACTTTATCCTAAGTACGTTGTGGTTAATGGCCGTTTTTCCTATTTTCTTCATGTCCATTATCGTACCCATGGGCGAGTACAGATATCATTACTCAGGTGGATTCATGGTCGTAAACGTAGTCGTGGCCATTCTCAACGGCCTCTTGAGTTTCAGCTCACTAAGTTTACAGTCTGCGCAATCTGGAAGGCTGCCCGAAATGTTTTTCTCAATGCAAAACTTGCCACACTGCAACAAGTCGATGAGCATAATGGCATACGAATGCCTCAAGCTACTTATGATCTACCAATGTGGACTCGGCGAAAATGGAAATGTTTCAGTAACATGGAACTAAGTACCTCTGGTATCGTCCCCATTTTCCAGCATCAGATGATGCAATTTTGACCGATTTATATCGGTTTGATACAAGTGCACACAAGTTTTGACTTTCAGTGTTTGAATCAAAATGTTTGCACTTAATATAACCAATGTAACAAAATAGTTGCTTCAATAAAACCAGACTAGTATTGATCATTTTGTTTTATGTATTTGTGTAATATTAGGCGACGGGCAGATTTAAGTTTCATATCGGTAATGTTGAAAGTTTTTGTTTACTTATTGAATTAGTTCAAGAGGCAGAGATGTACCGAGCATGTCACAAGCATGCAAAATATGGATAATATGAACCCATAAGTGACAAATCTGTAAGTTTAGATTGTGTAGTAATGCTATTATTGAACATACCTATAATTTCCTTTAAGATGACAATAGCAAATTTTGATACATATGTAACCAGATAAATATATCTTATATAGCCTTAACAGATGTGTTGGCTTGTTATATCTGCTATTTACTCGTACTCCAGGTAGTGCATAAATGAATATAGGTGGATAGAATGTCGTCGATAAAGATGACTGACTTTAAACTGTAAAATTAGGCTCTGGGACAAATAACAGAAATACTTTATAATATTAGCAAAGCTGAAGAAAACACAGATATAATCTGCCAGAATGTTTTGGGAAATTTCTTCGGTATTACAGATACTATACGTATTTCACATACTAATGACACAAAAACTATATGGTATTTTAGTGGTCTCTAAAGTTACAAGGGTTGGTATTGTTTAGAATAATTGAATTCAAACAGTGAAGGATATGTCTTCAGGTTTATTACAGTAATAGTTTTCACGATCGAAAGGAAGATAGAAAATTGCCCGTTCCAATTGTATTGATTACGTACAATTATCTGTGATTAAAGCACCCGCGTTGCACCCAAAACATCTATCAATACATTTTATAAGCAAAATGTTCATAAGGAATAGGAAAAATGATAAATTGCTAACGGAAAGAGAAATATGTCCATAAAATCCATAGGTAGCCAGTTCGAAATACGGAATACACTACATAATTAATGTTAGGTTGAATTTCCATGTGAACCTTGAAATCTCGGTTAGATTAATATAGGTTTAAATCTCCTTATTGCATCAACACATGCTTTGATTTGTATATTCCTTTTCACAATTTAAATTGTGTCACGGTGCATCAGAAATACATAATACAGGAAAACGGCATGATATTACCATCTTAGTATACGTTTCAAGTATGATGTACACAATTTATAGAATTGTCGTATACGGTTGAAATAATTCTAAGTATAATAAAATGCTTCTAATCTGCGTAAATTTTGTTTCAGCATTTTGTTATGAAAATTCATTCTTTTACAGCTATAAATTCATTTACACTAAACTATTTAAAAAATAGAGATTGAATGATTCATACATTATTTGTAAAACAAATATTTCTGCTTAATCTTTTCCCTACTTTACTGTAAATATTGCCATGAATGGTCAACATGATCTACTGTTTTCTTACTCTTCCTCAAAAGTAGTAGTAGTGTTTTTAACGATTAATATTGTTACTGTTATTGCTGCTGTTTTTTCTACTCACTGTCAATAAGGCTGTTGACTGGCACTGTTAGATTATAAGAATAATGATGTGCTTAACATTTCATCTCGTGGTATATTCGCAGCAGAACGAGTACCGTATATATATAGACCACATTCACATAGTACAAAATTAAGTCAGTATATATTATCAAATTTTAGTCGTTTGTTTGCATAGCGTATCACCAAGGCATGTATAGTTTCGAAAATACTTACAGTCCGGGCAACAACACAAGTTAAAGATTGTTTATTTCGATCCATATACAACTATGTATTAATTAATGTTTGCTCTATATATTACGTTCTACATTGAGATTGTTCACTATTTCATTCCATTACATCTTTCACACAGTTAGTCCGACTTCTTACTGATGACAACCTACACTAATATTGTGATTGTGTTAACTGCAACGGATCAACAAGCCCAAAACATCTCTGGAAAAAGCATGAAGTAACATGTTTTGTTGTTTCTTGATGGAAATTAGTACCATTTTAGCAGGTGTTTCTAATATGTTTCCATTATGATGTTTTAGATGCATAATAGAAGTAGTATGAAATGATTTCACGAATGTAAATGCACATATTCCCAAACCTTAATCATTTAGAACAACTTTTCTTCTAGTTGTATTAACTGAAATATTCACCATAAATTGATATAATGTGTTATTAACTTCAATCGGAATGTTTTGATTGAGTTGGTAAGGATATAAGGCTTATTTTACCTGGTACAATATATTTAATTACTTTGATCCTACGAAATCATGTTTTCTGTGCACATGGTGCTATGTTTTAACGTTTTTTAATTATATTTTCATCATTCTTTTGTACCAGGTTTCCAAGCTTAGTTGAACATTTTATATATGGAAATTCAAACTCGCTGCTTCCAGATTAATTTAAAACAACTGACATAATGAATATTCACGTTTAGCTTTCCTTCTAAGCCTCAAAACATTAGTTTTATTATAATTTATACGAATTATAGAAACGTACGAATAACACAATATAATATTAACGGCTTACATCAATGGTTTACTATTCCCATCCAATGTGAAAATTATTTTAAGCATTTTGAGATAATATTTTCTCTGTCATTTATTTGTCTTCTTTAAACATTTAAATTATACCCATGTATGCCACTGTGTTTTCATAAATGATACATGTATATGAAGATAAGGAGTCGCCTTGGCTACATTGCATCGCTGGATAAAAAAGATCAAAAAGAGATGTAGATATTTACCATATCTCATTTGTTGACATTAATATATAACTTGTATGCCAAGTCGATATTAGAATCTTCAAAATTAAAGAAGGATAAGACGTTCCTAATAACGGACAAATCAAAAGAATCAACGGCTTTGTAAAAATCAATCAATAGTCATAAATCCGACGATTTGTGTGTTTAGCGCAAAACATCAAATCCCACAAGGCTCTGATGTTTCCCTTATATTTGCCTATAATTTGAGATGATATTTTTTATTAGCTCTAAAAACAGAACCTATTTGATATGAAACAGTCATCGATGCTATTGGTCTCCAGTACTTAAGAACCTGTCTAGCTTTGTTGCCTGTCGGAATACAATTCTTTCTTTGTCTTGATGAAAGTGTCCTATTATTTAACATAGGTAATGGAATCGGAAAGGAAAATGACGTAATTATTTGTATAGGGCGCAGGGTGACATATTCTAACATTATAGAATATTCATTTAGAACTATGATGTTCTGTAAACTGTCAACGACTTGTTGTTTGTCCCGATAACAATGCGTGGATTTTATTCACCTGTCAAACGTATTTCATTGACAAGATTGACATGTGTGAATTTCAAAATATATTTGTAAATATCCGTGTTAATTTTAAACATGTGCTTTCCAATTACAATCAAATTAATTATGTCAGTTTTGTCCGTTTAATGCTGTTTACCTCTCTAAATTAGTTTAAGTTGGTATATTTCTTATCGACATATGTCATACGCATAAGTCAATCCTTTTAAACAATATGTTCAATCAGTTCCTATTTTTGAACGTAAAAAAACATTACAGAGACCGAAATATGTAGGATTTATTTAACGTATATCATATAATGGTAAAAAAAGAAGTATTGAATAACAAAGTCATTATAAATGATAGCCAATTGTTCATATATCTAATCCAGTCAGAGAGCCCTAAATATGAGAAAACTTGAGTAACATATATAAGACTATTCAGGGTTTCTATTAAAGAGATGCTTTAACTGTACTACTACTAATAATATGTGTATCTTTGAAAAGAACGCAACTTCAGACCATTTTATAAAATGTATAGCTTGTTAAAAGTTTGAATTCAGGATTATTTTCCGCAAATACATTTCATAATTATCTTTTTGCCATATATTCAGTTCATTGGAAACGTACATCTCAATTTAAGGGTCAGTTTATTGCAAGCACAAGGAATAATTCTAGTTAACGTCTTAACTTGGCAGCAATGGGTTATATGTCAAGATAGTGCAAGGAAAAGATAAAATACTTTTCAACTTCTGAGCTTGGCAAGGATGGGGTCTATGTCAAGCCAACGCAAGGGCAAGGTATAAGACTTGTCAACTTCTTACTTTGGTAGCTAATGATGTTGCCCGTATTTCGTTATGCATTTATCCCAAATTAATAGCTTGCATATTCATAACAGACAGGACATTTAAATATGGCTTTTACCTTTTGAGAACAATAGGGTAAAAACAAATAATTTTCTTCTCGTATATCGGCTAAGCTGTTGCACTGACGGGTTCAAGTATATTGTTTTCCATAGGCCCTAGCGATAATTGTATGCATATCGCTACTCTAGCATCTCTGAACGTTAGATGGTGAACCAGAAGTTAGTATCAACTTCAAGCTAAACTAGTTTCATCTCATATCCTTAACACCACTTCAGTGTCATATATGAATCACAGAACAGCAAGGTTCAACAGCTGTGAATAATTGATTGAACAAAATTATGTCTGTCATGTTTTTTGAACAAACTGATATCGGATAATTGATCAAAAACCGTCTGTGTTCTTGTTATTGTTACACCATTTGCATCAACTGAAAGTCTTTCGTGAAATAATATTTATCAAACTACCAGTGATTAAGAAACTGGAACTATTAAGTAGTTTCATTGGTTTTATAAGAACTTTGATTAGTAATAGGTTAGAATTTTGTATTTGTAACGTTGTGTATATTAACTAATACCGTAAGGGTACGTACAACTGAATATTATTAAATTGATGAATATATAGCTTCAATCTCGCAGTAAGCTATACCCACAGTATACGTGGATAATATACACAAAAATGTGATGAAAACAATCTAATAAAGATCTAAAAATCAAACAACACAAGTAAGTTTCCACAATTTCTCCAATCGGTCGACATACTTAATTGGCCAATTACATCATCTAACATGCACCATGAGAACGTTTCCACCTGTCCCTGCCACGTTACTCATCTGTATTATTTCCTTTTCCTTTACTGGTACTCCATTACCCCTTGAGTCCCTTTATCGCGTCCTTCACCTACCCACTTCCTCCACTTCTGTTCTCCGGTCTGCCTTCAAACTTCTGGCTCCGTTATTCTATCCGGACCTGTAACTTCAATAACTTTCCCTACTTTGGGTGGCACTCAGTCCAACGCGAATAACCCCAAACAGCACCGAAAGCGTCTCTATAAATGAAGGGGTGTATATAATCTAGTCTCCCATGTAACCTAGACAATCTCACACCTTCACACTATCTTCCATCAGCATAATAGCGATTAAAATCATTATGTCACGCATAAACTCAAATCCAAATAGTCCATACATGCTTGTACGATACAATAAGGTCAATAATACAACAACGGTATTAATAATTCATGATACATAAATCAACAACGTCTGTGACACGAGTACACATTTGTTATTTTTGATATAGTAACGATCAACATCGCAACAATCTGACACATTTCTTACCTTACAAATCATACGAGGTACACACAAAGTTCTAATACAAATATGCGGATACTACACGATACGTTCACAAAGCCAACACGTCTAACTCTGAGTCGTTCACAACAATGTATTCAAATTCTCCCCCTGCGGTTTTAGGGTTGTAGAACTAGACCAACGTGCCTCACTCCGTGTCGTAAGAGGCCACTAAGTAGAGGCAACCTGGGTTACATCCCGTGTTGGTGTAGGTAAGGATCCTGGTAGTTGAGCGGAGGCTTCTCGATGCAATACACTTCTTTCTTGCTGATATGAGACAATTACATAATAAGTACTAATATGTTAATGATAAGTTTGAATAAAACAAATGTGATAAATGTGAAAGACGGGTCTTCTTGCCGATTATAGACTGGTGTGACCTTGTTGTGATTTATTCATTAGAATTGAGACTAACAAGGGAATTTCAACTATAACTGAGTCTAACTGGTTATCAAGGACACGATTTGCAGCATGGCACGTTTCCGTCTAAACAAATATGTTTTCGAATAACAATCTAGGTCGATCTACACCAATTTCACTTGTTGGATAGAAGACTGACGGTGCTTGGTAAAGAGTGTGAATTAAAAGCATACTCCTATCTTCAATTTAGCATCTAGTTTTTTTCTACAGGTTAGTCAGGTAGAGGTTGGTGTTGATAGTCTTGCACAGCATGTCATAAACTGAGAATATGTGTGTGCATACACAGCTGTGGTAACTTGTTTGCTACAACAGAACGTCTATGTAGAAATCTCGCCGCAACATATTGTACAATTTATGCATGTTCATATGTGCTGAGATTAAAAGGACATTGCATACGTCGCTAGTAACGAGTCGCTTCATCTACCATTAATTTAAATGTTAAGTTTTAATTTTATGAAGATATTCAACAAGAGTGTGACACGGTGTATGTGTATGTGTGTGTGTGTGTGTGTGTGTGTGTGTGTGTGTGTGTGTGTGATTTGGATTTTTAATGTAGCTTTAACAATGTTTCAGTCATATCGCTACGATTTTTGCAGTGTGACAGTTTATAGTGATGTCTAGCACTGGGCATCATGTCGCACATATGTAACATGTTGTCCCACCCAGTCACATTATCCGCACACCAGGAAAAACCGGCCCTAACACTAACCTCTTAATGCTAAACGCCAAGCGAGGCAGCGGTTAGTAAACTTCTTGTAAGTCTATAGTATGATTCGGCCGGGGATCGAACCCACAACCACGTGTGTTCAAGACGGACGCTCTAACCACTAGGCCACCGGAGCGGTTCAACAAACGAAAACACTTACACAACTGGAAAATTATAAAAATACAACTCAGTACGTAGAGTTTCTATAAGTCTTCGTTTAATGTACAATGGGAATCAGTCGATTTCATTGTCAAACTAAATTGTTTTGGGAGGATTATAGTCGATCACAAATATGATCAAAACAGTTTGCTGATGATTCGATCAAAGTATAGTCTTAACAGAAGTATTTGGTAATTTGTGCTCAAATTTGCTGACCCTATAGTAGTTTGCAATCCATAACCAAATATTATTAACCAGATAAAATCACGTTGTGAACAAGTGAAGACACAAAATAGCACGTCATAATGATCCTGTCATAATTATCCTCTACATGAAAAAGAATTGGCCTTTAGAAGGACAATGCAAATCAGCCCAAAAAGTGTAGTATCATTCGTTGTTCCTAATGTCACACCTATGCAACGCGTAGCCATATGCCACAAAAAATAAAAACACCGAAACAAAATCTAGCAAAAATCTCACTATCTGTATATGATTCAACATCGTTGGTGTACCAATTACTATGAGCAACGTGAGAATTGCCCATGACGTCATTTAACAACCACAGTTTAATTTCCAGGGGTATTACTTAACCGAGTGGTTGTCAAAAACTGGCGCGAGTCCCACAAGAAGTTACATGAGTACCCCAAATTTCCAAAGACTTCCATACAACTTCAGTTGTAAATTAGAAAACCCGACGTGCATTGTAACCATCCCTTCAGGAGAAATATCAATAACAAGATTGTCAAGATGGCCGCCATTGTAGTTAAACTGGACGTCACATCGGCACCATTTTCATTTGGGACACTAATATCAATATAATCATCCAATAAAGACAGTTTTCATAATGGCTGTTTTGGAGACCCTATTGGATGTTAGAGTTGCACCAATTGTGTATTTTTTAAGACCGACAAGACTATGTACTAACTGGATTAACATGGCATAGTCTAGAAAGATTTGTGTACGGACGGAAGACGGAAAACAGACTGTCTCATTCTTTATTTGGTCTATGACGATTAGAGCTAAATGTACATATGGACATAAATGAGAGCGAACATTCATCAAAATTTGTTAAGAAGGTTTTGAAAATATTATGTATTGCAATATTAAATGGGAATGAAAGCTTCTTCATATTCATGAATTTTGATAATGTGATAACAGATGTTACATGCATGTGTAAACGTTATTCGTGTCTTTAAATGCTGATTAATTATAATAATCGTCAAGACAACACCCTTGGAAGAATCTGGATGGTTGTCAGGCTAAAGGAAAAGACAACTTGGGGATCCCATCATGATTTATTAAAATATTTTGTGATACTCAGGTTTCGCTGTCAGAGGAGATAATCCTGTCTACCTATATAATATTCATGAAGTTGGTCATGTCGTAAAAGATATATATTTTGCCAAGTTTATTTCGCTTTTTAAGCATTTGGGAAGATTCTGCAACATAATTGAGTTACCTTGTTTGCAAAGCTATATAATTAAAACCAAGCTATGTTCATTGGATGGACATAATTATGATGACGCCATTGGAACAATTTATGATCAAATAGCAGTGGAAAACAATTTATTAGCTAGGTATCAAATTGAACAGTTTATCACTTGTTCTGTTTCCTAAAGAAATAGGACCTAACTAATTATGACTGTTATGAATGAGATGAAGAGTCTCTTTTTTGTATCTCAGTACGAATTTTTCCTGTGTTTAAGTCATAACAAAGTAATATTAATCTAATATACCTTCGATGATGAAGTTCTTGTCACAGGTTATCCGGCATTTCTTTGATAAGATAGACTGTAAAGAAAGCAACGTGCAATGGGTCGCATATTTCACTTCCAACGTAGAATCACTGCCTCATTACTCTCTGTGCAGTATCGGCAGAAAATACAGACAACCAAACCAATGTGTTCATATTCCAAAACCTGTAAGTAATACCTTTAAATCAATACAAACAATGCCTAAATCTATATCTCGTACAAACATCGAAATGAGAGAGGACACGATGCTCTAAAACTAGACTAGGTTTACATTCGTGTATAATGAAAAGGAAGTAATAAATGTGACCAGGTGTAATATAACGATTCACTGTTCAGAGAACACTTAAATTTGTTGCTGGTACACCCTTGCCTTTATTTTTGATTCGAACAAACTAACGTAAACCTAGTCTGTAATAGTATCTAGAACATATGTTGGAAAACCAATACCTGAGTGGAAAGTACTCACTGAGTGATATAGATCGAATTAGTTCCATGTCGAGGAAGAATGTAGGGGTACTATTATTAGCAGTAGAGCTTACAGTAAAACAAAGTGAATAACCATTTGCGATATACCTGGCACCCAGTGGGACAAAAACCTGATTTTGAAGTAATTAAATAGATTATATTAGTTTGGTCAGAACGGTCCATAGTTCGGAAGGCTATGGTAACAAAGACAAGAGAAGTGTTGATATAATGTTCACGTTGCAAACGCAAGCTCTTTCTCTATGTAATAATTCATAAAAGCATGCAACTCAAAATAGTTGCAATTCAACTGTTTTTAAGATATTCTGTTTCTATTTAACCCAGTGTATATATTGCCATAGGTGGCTAGCTCTGCTTCTGTGCCGACCATTGGTATTTCACGGATGTCAGTTCATACGTAACCTGGTCATTTTGTAACCAGGATGTTTCATATCCGGCATTGAGCCTGGGTTTCCAAATGGTATCACTATCATAATCATTATTAGTTGACTGGTACTTTGGCATTCTGGGTTCGTAGACGAATGCACGCCGCCTCAACAGAGAACCATCAGACAGCTGAATTTTGGTACATTGTCCTGAATTAGAAAATGGGGCTTTTTATTTATCGAGGGTGTGCAAGCTGGTGCATTTTCAACTTACCCTATGAAGCTAACTTTATTTCAAGTTAAAGGAACGATGTTCTCCGGCCAATTAATGATCTCAAACCTGTGGTCGACTCACTGGTGTCTGCATGTTGGTCGTATGTTTCTTCCTGAGTTTGTTGCAGGTGAACTGAGCCTGAATTGTCTCAAGTTGAGTCACTGTCTTGAAGTACTGGTATTTAGTTACGACAATATATATATATATATATATATATATATATATATATATATATATATATATATATATATATATATATATATATATATATATATATATATATATATATATATATATGGTGGTACTTGTTCTCGGCCTAGATCTGAGTAGTTGTCTAATTTCAGTAGTCTTAGTTTTTCTGGATTAGAGTTTGAGTATGCTATTATATCGATCGATGAGGACATGTCTGGTTTTCAGTCTGTAAGGGCTGAACCAATCTGTTCTATTTAGTCATATTCTTGGTCTGTTTTGTGGAATTTGTTTTAATCTGATATGGTCCCAGTTCTGAAAGCAGATATACATCCAACAGTTGGTGCAACGCCATTCGACATATGCGATTGTCTGTACTGTTTGTCTGTACATTTCCCTTGGAATGCCTCTATTACATTTGCGATGTTGTATGTTGTTAACATGTATAAATACCACATAGGACTTGTACTTGGCGTAATGCCACATTATATCTACATTCAATGCAGAAATCATTCAGGGAGATGTCAGACATTATAAATAATGGTAGTGATTTTATGTACATAACCGGTCATGTATGAAGACAAGTAAACAAGTGATCTACATATTTTGAGTTACAGTGGCATGTGTTTTTTTACATGTATATAAACATCAGTGTTATTATGCAAAGTGAATAAAATGAAATCAAAATCTCTATTAAATATAAAACTTTTTAGCATTTTTAAATATGTATACATACAACCTATTGTATGGCGCTAAATAGCCTAAAAGTGCTGGTGCGCCGTTAAAAAACAAACAAACAAACTGTATTTAAAAAATCAAATTCAGTAAACTCATTCACGAGTTCTGAATCTACAATATTTGACTTGTTGTATTTGTTTTTATTAAACAAACAACTTCTAATAATCTCATACACGCGCCCAGTTATTGTATCTGGCAATTTTACAGGATGCTTTTATAATTTAATTTCACAGATATTTTGGTAACGTTTTGCGTCCACAAAATAATATTATGTTCACCACTTAATTGTTAGCTTAATTACTGATGATTTTTTTTGATTAACAGTTAAGTTCCATATTTCTTTTTCTGCAAGTATTGTATTTTAAAATTTAAATATTGTTAACTGCTTTTTAAATATTCTTTGGTGTGCTGTAAGTGCTTTTATTAGATAAATTCTATGTCAATCTTTTCATAAATGCTTACAGTATCTGTACATGCCAATTTCACTACATGTTGTTATAATTTAATTTCACATATTTTCAGTAATTATTTAAGTGGAACATATATTACTATAATTATCAATTAATTATTTGTCTAATTACTGGTGCATTACTTTGATTTAAGGTTAATTAATTCATTTTTTAGATCTTTGAATACTGAATTTAATAGTTGAAGTCTCATTGGTTGCGTTCTGTATATCTTTTTTACTGCCTAACAGCCTATACATTCGGTACAATATATTCAATTATTGGAGCAATTTGAAAAAACGGGTATGCATCTATAATACGATGGACAACTGAAACTGTTCTGTGCTATTCATACAGCTCTTAAATACTATTTATAGTTGTGAGTTTATGCACTACAATGCATGCGTATACAAATTGGTTGTTTTAAGTTCCGTTTTCGACTCCTTCTATATGTCACGTATAATTAAACCAGATTTCAACATGGATATGTTAGACCCTGAGGCTATAATTTCTCGCCGTCAAAATGTATGAGGTTGTCCAGCCAGTTAATTGACATAGTCATAAAACTAGAGACGCGCCAGTTACTTTTGCCAAAGCCAGTTACGTAACACTGTTTAAGTGTAAGTGACGATTCTTTGTTTGGAACACGTGAGCATCAAAGAGGGTCGTAACCATCATCGACAGACTGTTGGGAGGGACGGTGTCTGATCATTATGAACCAACATCCAATCGGAATCGAACAAAGCGTGCCAAACATTAGAATCTCATGTTTAAATATAATATCTTGAGAACTAAAATGTTAGTAGTGTTACAATTAATTTGCAGAAAGTATGGCAAATAAGCTACTCCGATGCCATTCGTTATTGGCGGGATTTTTATTCTGAGAATTACAAGGACCTTCGAAACAGGTTAGATATTTTTTGCTCGATTATTGTAAAATATTATTGCAAAGTAAGTGTACTTATTGCAGTATATATACTTTAGTACGTAAAATTACCATTTGTAGTTTGATTCATTCGTAGAATTTAATATACATATGTATTTTCAGATATGAGCAATGTGATGTATAGAATCAATATTGTAATTCACTATTGGGTTCATTTGTAGTATCCTCATGCAATTATTAATTTGATATTAAAGATTTGCAAATATTGAATTGAATTATAAACTTTGTATCATGATTGCGGTGTGCAACATTAGTATAAGAATTTGCCTGTTTGTGTATACTTGTATGGGTATCATGTGTATGGATATATCAGCGCATGGATATGTGCATATCTATGCACACTTGTGGAAGTGCAATGTACAGAAATGCGTCTGATTATATGATATTATTTTGTATAATAATTTTGAGAATATATATATATATATATATATATATATATATATATATATAGTGGGGATAATGTGTATTTCGATGGGCAAGAATTCCTGACCCAAAACGGTAATGGCCTATCTGATGATATTAATATTAGTGTGAGTTTGCATAGCTAAATGAATATGCTTTGCTAATGTTCTTGTATGTATACTTTAGAACCTTTTAGAGACCAGAGGGAATTACCCAGTGCAGTGGTCCGAGTCTCTGGGATACAAAAGAGAAGGAAGAACGGAGGAAGACGTTTTGAAGGGAGAACGGATGGAGACAAAAAAAAGTAAATGAAGAAAGATACAGATGAGTAGAAACTCAGGACAGGAGGGAAATTTTACACACTAATTCAAAGGATGAAATAGGCCGTCACTTGGTCGAGTGATAGGGTTTTGGTTGAATTTTATTTGTGAGATGACTGTTTGACTTATAATAAATTTTTTTTATTTTTATTTTTTTGGAATTTCACAATTTGTGTATTCATCAATTTAACTGTCGGCACCGCTGACTGCAGGCTCAGAGCTTTGCATCTCTCTATCACTACTTCAATTTCTGACAAAAACGAGCCATGTTGGGTCTTCTGTATTAATTTAAATAAATTGGGAGCTCCTCACCCCAAACGGAATAATTGCCAACCTTTACAATATATTTCTCTGTTATTTTGTTTATTGATCTATACAATATGACTTTTTTATCATTTTAGCAATAAAAATATATAAATGCAACAATTAGCAATTAGATTATGCTAAATGCAACTAATGTTAACTGAAAATACAATATCTTGTGTAGAAATACTGCTTCTGAAATATCATAGTAACGAGATTAGGAAACAGCTTGGCTAAAAACGACCTGCACCAGTATTTCACTGCCTGGATGGGATCACAGCAAGGAAAAATGTTTCCGAATTTGCATAGGCCAAGTAGGTCTATCTAAATTTAGATGAGCTATTTTGCTTTGCCTGTCACTGTGAAATACTCATGACAGGGACTGAATTTTACCATGACCCAAAAATGGAATGATGAACCTAGTAGGATCTGATCAACACTTATTTTAAGCAAATACAGGGTAATATCAGCCAAGCTTTAGTGTGTGTTAATGTGTTAAAACGGCAGTGTCACCCCTCGTAATTCTTGTGTCTTTAGAACATTGGCCTGAGTTCAGCCTGGAGAAATGCGCGCAGGTAAAATTTAGTAAAATATATGGTCTAACCCCAATAACTGTGAAGTAATGTAGACTTGACCCTTAATATACCCCTGACTAAAGTCATACGTGAGGTAGGTACATATTAGCTTGGAGCCAGGTTATAAAGTATTTATGAGAAGTGTACATGACTCACGTCAATTTCATTATCAACACAATCCCGAACTAATTATTTCACAAATAGAGCCGTAAGCTAAGACATTTTGCAAGCCAATATACAAAAATATCCCTGATATTGTCTTCATTAGGACTTATTAATAACAAGGAAACTAATGCTGTTCTATAGATCACAATGCTAACGTGCGTTGAAATAAAAATACTTTCCGTCACATATCAGAATGCGTTTCATACACTGTCATAGAATGCAATCTTTGACAAAGTGACGATAACATAAGCATGTAATCGAAAGTATTTGAAGAGTGGTAACTCTTACATAACTACTATAGCTATTGGTAAGAGTTATACATTTTCCTTTCTGTGTACCACGTTGGTAAAGTATCATGAACATGTTTCCAATTTGGTCAAGACGGTCAATTTCTTTCTAAACACCTGACATTAACTTTTATATGACGCATCAATCACAGCCAATTTCATTGATTACTTCTAAATACAATGTTCATTGATTACTTCTAAATACAATGTTCGCTCCACCTTTCGCTCTCTCCGTCAGAGCTTGCACAACAGGTATCATTATTCCCAGTGAAGACGTGAGTTTCCACTTTTGTATTTGTAAAGTATTACATTTCGGTTTCACGAAAGCATTCTTTAGACAATTTATGTATGTTTATTTTACATTGTTATAGCTTAGCCTTTTATTTTATTTTCATTGTATCATATCACTAATTGTATGTTGAACTTTAGGTTATATACGAAATCAAATTCATTTTCTACCTGACCTGATTCATTGACTTCAGTTTAGTGCTAAGCGTGTTTATCATGCGAGTCTAGAACTTTGAAAATTCCCCATTAAAAGGCCGGGTATACCTGTTGTTTACTACATTATATTTCATAATTTTAGACATGATTTCTAATTATAAATAAAATTGTATCTTGTTACAAATTGGGAGACTTCCAGAAGTAACTATCCGTTAGGTAATGTCATTTTTTGTTTAGAAAATGGTAATTTGACCTGAGGTCAGGTAGATGATTATCTACTCTGTTTTTTTTTCTATACATTAATTATTCGTGCTGGAAGAGCTTGGCATAATCAGTTGTATTATTGTTTTGTCCAATAATTAGTTTGGGCTGGAATTTATGTGTTTAAATTATATAATCAAAATGATTCTTCTCTGGACAAAAAAGTGCTCAAAAATAGAATTCTTGGAAAAAGAAATTTCAATTTATGGCAAACTTTAAAATAAGAGTATATTCTTTGATTGTAGCATTGTGATCGAACAAATAGTATGTTGGCATATAACCATAGCATGGGCTACCACAGGCACGACAAAACTTTCATCGTCGGATTTAACTTGAATTTCCACTGAAGTTGATTCAGAACGATAATTATTAGAAATTCTGCTTGTAATTCTAGAATTATTTTGGATTTAGTACGCAATACAATTCCTTTTCTTACATTTTCAATTAGTATTCTAGTGCAGTATGATTTTGTTAAATTTTAAAAAGCGTGTTTCTTCTCACTTTCATGTAGTCCTTGTTTAAGGCAATGGATTCGTAATATGACATGTCTTTACAAAAGTTGATACATAAGCTTCCTTATATGGGACATCTAAAGGGAAAAAACATGAACAGAACGTATAGAAAAAAGCTAGATGACAGTGGACTGGATAACTACTTACCATGCTTCAAGAAAGAAAAACATCTCAGTATTAAAACATCAATACTGAAAACTTACAATAGGACCATACAATATCGTGGATTATTCCTTACAATACACTCCCAGGCTTCGAATTATTGCTCCTCTTCATGGTCACTGAACCAAAGTAAATTATGCAGTACTGATTTGCCAAGTGTTCGAGGAAGAACATGCCTTTTGTCGAAATAAGGACACAATGTTAAGTCTTCTAATCTTGTCTGAGTTCTATATTCACTTAATTGTTATTCACATGATATTCGTTAGAAAATTATTTTGTTTATATCAACTGTCACTAATACTAAATATACACATTAGCTGATATACATGTAAAGATAGCAATGGAATTGTGTAATTTTGATTATAGATGTAACGAAATCTCCAATGAAAATTCTTAGCCCAGAATAGAAACATTGACGTTCATAATGAAGCTATTTGATAGCATCGTCGTTACCGACATGCGAAAATCCGCTAAGCTATTAAAACACATTGATGAGTTTTGTTTGGTGATAGTGATGGTGCTTGATAGTTACTAGGCTAATTCACAAAAGCAATGTATCATGATGCCAACTGTATTGTCGAGCTTATCGCTTGAAATAATTTTGATTCGTCTGATTATTTTGTCTTACATAAAATAATTGGATTAACAGTAATAACCTACTTCAAGAGCAAATTCCAAGATTGTTTCGTAATACACAGATAAAGAAAGATTATTTATTAGAACAAATTGATAACAAATCACCTCAAGTACATTTATATAACTGATTGTCCACGCCAAATACAGTAGTCCAAACTGAGGCGTTTTAGTCAAGTAAAAATAGTTAAACAAAACGTTTTATAATCATTAACCTTGTGTCTGATGACTATCTTTGAAAATATGTATAATGTATGATGCGTTCATGGAGACTTAATGGCTATCGTTCCTGCGTTTTACAAACTGACACATATGTAGTTGTATAACGAAACCAATTGTACAACACCAGCTAGGCGGATCTTAAAGTGCATGAACCTTGCATTCAGAAATAAATGACAACACTAGCTGTGATTGCTGCATTATATAAGAGTTGTACTTTCTGTACTATAAACAAAGTGAAACCTCTCGACAACATGTGAGATTAAATTAATTCACATCAAAATCATATTCTGTATTTTTTTATAATTTTGTTTAAAATGTGGGACACCTGCGCGCAACTGTGTCTGTTTTGACTAGATAACTCTTAGCCCTGTCTAGTTCCAGCAGAGTTATCTATCTTACCCACAGTGGAGCACATGGTTTTGACCTTGTCAAATTAACGACTAAGATAGTTCTCTGTGCCAGTGTGTGACATGCATGCTGAAGTAGTATAAAAGTGTATTTATTTCACAAAACATTAGCATAGAGGCATATGGAAACACAATTTGTATTGTGATACCTGGTATCCATTAGCGATTAGGACTGATGACTTTTAGCTATGTTAGAATTTATAAATAATTCTAATTTATCATTGAACGTAATAGGAGTGGGTCGTTTTTACTATTTTTACAGATACAAGACTAAACATAAAAATAAAACATAGCCAGATTCTAGCTTGCAATACATCCAGGGTTATAATGCCGTTGGATTGTACATTACTTCTCTGTTTGTAAATGTATATCTTCTTTATTTGCCCCTTTATTGTTATTTTCTAGTCTATTTGGCATCATGGATATGGGGCCCGGAGTGGCCGAATGGGTTAAAGCGCTTTCCGTTACGGATCACTGCCATCTCACCTCTGCCTGCGTGAGTTCGAGTCTCACATTCGGCTAATGTAGTTATGTGAAAAAGCTCTCAAGAAGCTTATCGTGGGTCGGTGGTTATTTCCGGGGGTTTTTGCGAGTTCTGCCTCCATCAGTAATATTGGCAGCCATGTATAGCCTATCGTGTGCTGAAAAATGGCGTTAAACTCTACAACAACAACAACAACAACAATGCATGGTTGTATGCATCCCGCAGTCATATTATTAGTATACAGGTACCATTGGATGACCTTGAAACATCATATGTTACCCTCATTGTCGACCTCTACGCATAATTTGCGTACGTATTCGGTATCATATATTCTCCACGTATTCAAGATTCCGTTTTCATGATCCGTTAGCCATCCTAATTATATTTTTTGTCTGTACCGATGCATCATCAGCTAATCAGGTAACACTGCAATACTAAGCATGGTCTAGTGATTTGATATGCGCACAGTTCACTAGTTCGTTAACAATAACTCACTTTTCATTACGAATTAATCGACAAGATTCACACACGCATCACGAATAAAATATATTTTGTACATATACTGATAATCTAATCTTTTTCTTTTTATTTTTACATGGGAATAATTTACACTAGAATACAATCTTTTCTTTCGCAAGTAATTGTTCCATTAATTACTCAATGTTATATTACAATTGTCTTTCGGTCAATAATTTGGTTTCGTTTTTCATATTTGATTATCACTGAAGTTTTCTAGCTAGTTGTACGATTGTATGCTACATGGAATCTGTTGACGTAGAAATCTGGTTCAATGCAAAGTTTTCTGCTGAATTTTTGCCCCGATCCTGTTATGGTATAGAAACTATTATTTCAATGTTTGAATCATCATTCATATTTTGCTGTTATATGAACGTTATTCGTCCAGCAATGACAGGCTGCTATGCAATGACTCTTGCTGTCAAAATTAGTCAAGTTAGTATTGGTAGTTTTTGTTAGGACAGTGTTGAATGTGTTTGAGTGCGGAACCGCACATTTTTAAATAATCATAAAGACATTTGAAAAGTATTTCATGGCAGAATATTTTCTTTCAAAAGTGGCGAAATTGTCTCATGCTACTGGAAGCTGTTTAAAGGAGTCACGTAGTACATATGGTACGGAAAAGTGAGGTTAACTTTGAACGAAGCAAAACATTTTCTTTTATATTTTCAATAATATCAGCCGTATAGACAAGACTTAATTGTGAATTTGAAAGTTAAAAAAAAAATCTCAACTGGCGTAAAGCCAGAATGCATACATCAACGTTCAGCAAATTCTGTTAGGCAATTTTGAAGTAGAATATTAAGCGTATCTATATATTTATGTAATACCTAATTACATTTATATCTTTTGATATACATAATTACATTTATATCTTTTGTAATACCTAATCGCATTTATCATTTTTGTAATACCTAATTGCATTTATATCTTTTGATATACATAATTACATTTATATCTTTTGTAATACCTAATCGCATTTATCATTTTTGTAATACCTAATTACATTTATATCTTTTGATATACATAATTACATTTATATCTTTTGCAATACCTAATCGCATTTATCATTTTTGTAATACCTAATTGCATTTATAATGTTTGTAATACATAATCACATTTATATCTTTTGTAATACATAATTGCATTTATAATGTTTCTAATACCTAATTTCCCCCTAAAGGGTTTTAGAATTGGCCTGATGTGCCTCACTACGTGTCGTAAGAGGCGGATAAGTAGAGGAAACCTGTATGCCGTGGGGTGCGTCCAATGCCGGGGAAGAAAAGGATCCTTGTAGTTGAGCAGAGGTTTTCTGATGCAATTCACTGCTTTGGCCTCTACTTCTCCTATATTGGTGGCCGAGATGGGCCCAGTTTCGACAAATCGGCTGGTCACGCTGAGTCCTAGGAAGTATTTATTTAATTGATCACCTTCTTTACCTTTCTTGCATCTCTCCTGATACCACCGTTGCCCCTACATTCTACCATTTAGCTTCCTCTTTCCCAAGTTTTAGAAGACTTCCTAGAAAACGGTGGCTTAACGAGTCAATCAGGAGTTAATTTTACCGACCCCAGAAGGAAACCTCACGGGTTAATCTTAGGTAATTGTATATAATAAGTATAGCATCTGTGTATCCCTGCACTTACAAAGAGTCCCCTTGTTGGGCTCCATGGTGGGAGTGGAGAATTGGTGCTGAAATTTAAACAAACAATCATGGAAATTTCAAAACCAAAATCAAAACAAACGTACACAACCAGTGTCTGGCTTTGATGACGAACCATGTCGTGTGTAGTCATTTCCACGCATCATGGTTATTCAATCTAAGGATGACTCAAGATGGCGTGCTGCACTATCTCCGTTTGCTATTGAAACACCATTACGAGATCTATTGGCACACCAAAAAGTGTCAAACAATTGCAAGCGGGCTGCCTTATTGTTGAGTGTGAGCGAGAAATTCAAACAGACAATATTAAGAAAAGGAAAACATTTTTCGATACTCCAATGGCCTCATTCGCTCACACTATACTCAATACGTCCAAAGGCGTAATGCGCTGTCGTGACTTGGTTGGAGTCAACAACACAGATATCATTGATGTAATGAAACATGAAGGTGTTACTGCAGTGCGTAGAATACGCATTACAATTAATAACAATCTGCAGGACACCAAAACATTTGTCCCTACCCTCAAAATAAAAAACATTACCCAAAGTGGCCAAAGTTGGGTTTTTGCAAGTGAAGGTCGAGATCTACATTCAAAACCCCCTTCATTGTTATACGTGTCAAAAATATGGCCAACACGAAGACCGATGTTCAAAAGTCAGAATAGGTGGCCGAACCGGAGACCATTTGCATTATAAATCTTATTGTAGAGCACATAAGCATTGTGTCAACTTCAGCAACGAACATCACGCCAATTCCAAGGATTGTGATACGTGGGTACTTGGAAACAGGAGAAAGAGATTCAGAGGGTAAAGTACACATCAAACATGCCCTATCCCGACGCCAGAAACCTTGTCCAGGTAAACACATCCCTACCTGGCCCATCCTTCTCTATTGTCGTCAAACACAAACCATTATTGACGCTCAACCACAGACAGATGTACTCGATGCAACATCAAGTGCTAACATCCCCATTACCAACCACAGAAAACCACAGCATCTGCAACTTTGAATAACACCTCACCACCGACATCACCAATGAATAAACGTACATCACAAGCAAATAAGCGGCAAAAGGGGTCAGATGATCCCATCAAACTCTACAACAGGTTTGGAGACACTGAAAGCATGGATCCAGAATACACTACTCCATCTACTCAAGGTGACTCCGAACCTGCCAACAAATAATGCACCCTCGTACTTCCTCCAGACAAATATCCACAAAAATTGCATCCGCGAATAGTCTAACCTAGTTCCACAATCTCCAGTTTAACCTTATAATGAAGAACACCAGCAAACAACGTAACTGTCGAAGACTTAAAGCGAACTACGAAAATATTCTTCTGTTTTTAAATGAACACGATCCAGCAGTTATATGTTTACAGGAAAAATTCAATAACGAAATCGACAACGTTACATTTAAAATCAATTCCTTGTAAAACACATACTTTCAAAACGCAGACAGGGCCTCGGGAGGTGTTTATGTTGTTGTGAACAATAGAGCCCTCTTAGAGACATCTCTTTAAACAAATTTACAAGCCATTGCTGTAAGCGTCACTATACATCGAGTAATTACCTTTTGCTCTATTTACCTACCACCAAACACCAACCTGGTACCAAACGAATTAGACAATCTAGTTCAACAACTTCCCGCACCCTTTGTATTACTAGGGGATTCTAATGCCCATAACATGATATGGGGTTCAAATCAAATAAACGACAGAGGCCACAAATTAGAAGGTTTCATTTCTAGACCAGATCTGTGTCTATATAACACTAAATGACCCACATTTTTACACCCAAATTTGGGTACATTCAGGTGCATAGATTTCACAAGTTTCTCTCAAACGCTGCTTTAGGATTATAACAGTAAGGTCGCTGATGACCTTCACAGCAGTGATCACTTTCCAATCAACCTTGCAAATATTAACTCTAAAATTGATAACGCAATTCCACAACGGAACAAAACGATTGCCAAATGGGCTACGTTCGAAACACTCTGTAAAACTAGACTAAAAGAGGATACATTATTCAGCACTTTTAATCCAATACAGCATTTAACTTCCATTCCAATCGAAATTGCAGAAGAATATATTTCAAAGTCCTCTCTGAGCAATAAAATAAACCCACAAAAACCTTAGCTAACCAAAGGAATGACAAGACCCCATTAGACAAAGACTATATTAAACAAAATATTCAACAATCGTCCAAAGCCCGAAATTTCAAGAAAATACCGCATTGTCTGGGCTACATCTCGCCGCACAATCAAAAGAAAATTGTAGTTGTTGTTGTTGTTGTTGTTGTTGTTGTAGGGTTTAACGCCATATTTTAGCACACGATAGGTTATACATGGTGGCCAGTATTAATGGTGGATAAAGAAGCCGGGAAACCTCCCAGAAAGAAGCACCGACCCACGAGAAGCTTCTGGCAAGCTTTTTCACATACCCACATTGGCCGAATTTGAAACTCGAACCCACGCAGACAGAGTTCATATGGCAATGATCCGTAACGGATAGCGCTTTAGACCACTCGGCCACTCGGGGCCCCATCAAAGAAAGTAAACGTGCATCATAGAAGAAATATATCTCTTCTTTAAACTCTCGTTCCTCCATTAAAACAGTTTGGGACACTATTCGAAAATTAAATGGAAAGAGAAAAACATTTTTTTCCGACACCTGAAAACAAACAATATAAATTTTAGTTCCAAACGTGACATAGCAAACATTCTTGTACACAGTTTCTATAAAACAAGCAGCAAGAAGGGTGAGCAGACCAAGTTTTCAAACAAAAATAAAGCCTCTACGGACACCGAAACTATTTCAGACAAAATTTAAAAAAATTACAGTTTAGGTTTCAACCAAAGTTTTTTGGGAGGTAAAAGTCCTAAGACGAAAATCCTTTAGGTAAAAGTCTTTAAGACTTTACATACATACTAATTTGTAATGTCTCTCCTCCTAAGTCAATCAAATTATTGGAGTGGTCAGTGAGTTTAAAATTAAATTCTCGTTAATGAATCATTATGACATCGCATATACACTGGATTTGTTGGATCTTCGATTATTAAAAATCCGGGTGGAGCCGTTGGTGCAAACGAATATAAAATGTATCCCTGATGGGCTTGATTCAATAGCATCACATACTAGATTTATTGCAATCCCCGAGGATATATTAACTATAGCAGGAGCACTATGTCTAACACTATTGTCTGGGTCATTATTATGTTTGAGGATAGTTGCCTGTGGTTGTGGGGGTTTTCTTTCCATGCGGCGAGTATTTGTGGGAAGTACTCATCGAGGAGATCATTCGTTGATTTTTTAGTTCGTCTGCATTATACCCGGAAAACCTGAAATTTGGCAGAGTAGCTTCTGTTAGAAAGTTTGGCTTAGAGCGACCTAGTTTGTCCTCTTTTTGATCAATTATTACTTGAAGTATTCGTTTGTTGATATATTCCATGTCCGATATAAACTGATTTAATATCTCAGTATGTTTTATGATCTCGTTGTGTAAACTCGTTATATCAAAAGGATGTTCTTGAAAATTCTGTCGTAGTCTCTCTAGTTGTATTTTATGTAGTTGATTAATCTCTTTATAATAACCAATGACTTTACTTAAATAAAGTTGATTAACAGTGAGAAAAGTAAAGCGATCACCTAATTTTGCATTTTTTTATAAGGCGGATGTGTTCTTTGTATGATGGGTTGATTTCATGATATGATTGGACATCTGTGACATACTCCGATTTTTTAGGTTCTGGTAAATTCTGATAAAGTGTCCGAGGTGGGATTTCAGGCCATCCTAGCACGATTCTAATAGACCTCTGATATATATCTACAGCATACCCGGGTGGGTTCATCTCAATCGCGGATGATAGTGTTGATTCATGAACTTAGCGATTTTGATTCTTTTCCCGTAATGGATTGTATTCCACCCTGTATTTCATTATTGATCTGTTCGATTTGGTAAGACCCAGATGGTAAGGAAACTATATTCAAATCTGGAGTCTCGTCTGGTTTATTTTTACTCGCAAACACCAAGGAATTATTCGGTTGCTGACCACAAAATGATTGTGTTCTAATATTCGGCCAACAGTGGTATACTCGTAATTTTGCCAGCGCTATATCCTTAACAGGAATCGCAGTGGGGAAATTCACACTGAAGTCAGGGTTGGTTGAGGTTATTGAGATCATGGTTGTCTTTTGCGGTGTTGTGTTTGTCGCTATTTGTTGAAGTAATTCCGTTGTTGATGTCGACATTGACATTGTAATTGTTGTTGTTATTATTGTGCTGTTTTTCTAATTTTGATATTGCGCTGTGGTAGATATTCATCATCGCGGATTATTCGTTATCTGATAGTGATGTTGATGTTGCACTTTTGTAGATGTTCATCATCGCGGAGAATTCGTTATATGATATTGTTGTGTCATCGAGACTGGATGATATCTGCGACGATAACTGGGAATACGCGGTAGATGCAATATGCAACTTAATTACATATTCGTGTAGTTTATTCGGACTGCATGTGGATATTTTTTTGTGATGATGCTAAGAATCCCTGTAATTGTTGTCGCCGATGACACACAAATTGTGACAACTACAGGTACCAGTGCTGTTATCGCTGAAAACAATATACCAGTTCCTGCAATTACACTTAAAACCGAATACACAATAATGTCGACGCTGGTAAATCGTCTGCGGTATTTTTTTTGTTTATCTTCGCGGTAAACTCGTCAATAAGAGTTTTTAGTTTAGTTTGAAACTCACGGACTTGATCATATCGATACCATTGGACATTCATTATACTATTTACTTAAATCAATTACAAATTCTACGTAGTATGTCATTGATGCCCGAGCTAAATTACCACTGACAGAGGTTATTGTAAATGTTCCCATTGCACCCTTATCTATTATTGCACTTGCAGTATTAATTCCCATAGATGTACCCGATGACACATTAAATTGTACTCCTGACTTCAGCGGTAATATTAATGATATTATTTTGAGGTGTCCAGTCGAAAGATCCTTGATATGTCGATTACACGGTATTAATATTTTGTTTATGTGGTATTTTAATTTTATCAAGCCGGGTTACGATAGTAGGAAAAAAACTAATGATATCGTCATGTGTTTTTTTTAATCGTATCAATAGTTTTTTTAATATCAGAAAATTTCATTGGGACATTCATCGGAGTACCAAAGAAATTATCTGCGGTATCATCAATATTTCTAAAATTCTAACGAAGAGTTCCAAACATACCTACATGAACATCATACTCAGCTTGCAGCGTTGTAAGTTTACCATTTGTGGCTTTATGCTCAGCTTGCAGCATCGTTAGTTTATTGTCTAATACATCTATATATTTTTGTCACAGCATCAGTATCCAGTGTTAGATCGCCAAGTGTGATTATTTTATTCGAGTTCATGTCGAGGGGGACTGTTAGCCACGATAGCAATTTTACCACCTGTATCCATAAATGATAGTAATTGTTCCTCTACGGTGATTTTTGGAGTCATTACTGGCATCCACAGTGAGAGTTTTGTCATATTTACCTTACCATCGGCAACACCAACACCATGCCAGATTGCATCATTATCGTCGCCTTTTCGCACGAGGACTACTGTATGTTTCGCTCCAAAGATAAACCTTTCAAACATTTCTGCAAAATCCGAACATTTGAGGTAGTGGAATCGCGAATGTCAATACGCGGTTCTTGCAATATTGATACGCGTGTTGTAAACCCTTGTTGTAATTAGGATTAGTGTTAATACTCATATTTTCGGAATCAACATTAGCAGTACCAGCAAGATTTCTCGGTTGTCTTATAATATACTGATTATGATCAGCATTATTAGTAATATCCTTAGCGAAATCATAGATGGTGCAGCCGATCTTGTATAATCATCAGAATAACTTGCTAAACGCACTATTGTTGTGACAACATCAACATCATGATCAATTGATTCAATCTCTCTTCCATCAATCATACATCTATCGCTATTAAATAATGCCATGATACCATATTGACGAAGCCAACTCGGAGATTTGCGTCATTAGCATATGAGAGGCAATATTTGTTACAAGCGTTCATTCTACTTCGATAAATGCTTTGGCAGGTAGAAAGTATTTGCTTGTATCTTGAACCTGAAGTTCGATTCTTGATCGACTATTTGGTTGTATTGCGTTATATGAATAAAATTGATAATCGCGTAGAGAATCATTTTTGAGAACTGGGGCATCTAAATCCAAGGCCGGATCCGCTGTAGATTTGAACATTTTATTATATATTTCTCAAACTAAATCGCTATCTCAGGCCACGTCCCGCTATCATATTTACAGTTATATTCCCCTGAGCATCAAATCCTTCATGCTATGCGATGCTATTTTTGATTCACCGCGTTGTTTATTATTTTGCTAATAATCGCGGGAATAATCTTCGTAGATGGTATTCTTCCCGGTTATTTTATCACCAGTGGTGTTTTTTTTTCGTCGTCGAATTAGTGTTATTAGTTTTTCTTTGGCGGCGCAAAATGCTTTACCGGCAACATCACCAACAGCGCAAATACCCTTATCACGAATAACATCAACAGCTTTCATTGATAATTGTTTTGCGATTGGTGCTATTTTTGGAGTCATCCTTGCAAATAAAACAACCTTTAAATAGGCAATCGTGAATTTACTACGTAAGTAAAAGCTGGCTTATAGTGGTTGTATAGTAGTTATCATTTTATTTAAATGCTATTTATCTAATCGCAATTACAACGTCACCAACGACAAATCACCGGTGACATTAGTCACTATGGTAATCACTGACGGTAAAACCATCCGCGAGTTCATCTATAAATTCTCAGTATACACCAATATCCATGATACCACTTTCAAACAGTCGTCTGCAGATATCAGCGGCTTCATTAATTATTTCCGGTGAGTTATTTCCAGATTTTTGTTTCCCCCTAATGAGAATTTCTAATCGTGCTATGTCTCCAAAAACATTATTAGGACAACGAACAAGACCACTACCCTAAGCACCCCTTGGAGTTACACTCTGAGAAAATCCCTTACCGGTAATATCAGTTGCCCCTTGTGCATCATCAGGTCTAAATCCCAAACTTGCTAAAGTATCATCATCTTCGAGTTGCTCAGGCGGTGAATAAGGTGGCGGCTGCTGTTGAGGTTATGAGTTATATTCCTTATCAAGTTTTTGCATTTCTTTCAAAAAATTATCAAATTTAAGATCATTATTTCTGGCTTGTTTTTTGTTGTAATATACACGATATACCCAATTAATAATATTACCATCGTTTATGGTAGCATATATTGGTTCTAAAATTTTATCTTTATGTGCCAAACTTGCTAGTGTTGCACCGGGTAATTTATATTCCTCAATTTCTCTGAGCTGTTCAATAACACATTTTTTTCAATTTTGCTATTAGTTCAATATTTTCCTTTATTGGTTTGGGTTTATTCGCAAGTTCTTTTTTCACATCAGCGATTCCAGTACGAATATCTTTAAGTATTTCCTCGTCAATAGGCGGTGGTTGTGCACGGTTATGTCAGCTGGAAGATCTCGTCAAATCATTTTTCTTTGCTTTGCTCTTTTTGTTATTTTTTCAAGCTCGGGGAAAATAGACATTTTTCCTCGCTTTTCATCTTTAATATCTCCCAATAAAGCCTTCTCAGTAGCTGTAGTTACCGCTTTAAATATTTGTGCAGTATCGGTTGCAAAATCAGTTTGAGAATCTTATCGCGCTTAAATTTTATTTCTAACAGAACCCCTCACGGGTTTATGATATAGAATTTCTGATCCATACAAATAATTTTGTTGCTGTCAAAAGGACATCGTTCCATGCGAATTGAAACTAAATTTAGCAATTACATGTCCCATTTCAAACTTCCTGGCAGCGGTTACCATATTTCTGTTTTTGAAACCTTTTACATGTTTTCACTTAATGGCAGTGTGTTGTTGTGTTTAATAAGTTCTTTAATCGTTTTTTATTCTGTAATTTATAGTTCGTTTAACTTCATATTGTATACCGAGTTCACCTTTAACCTTTACGACTGCGGTAAATAGCGGAATGAATTTATTTACGTCGCTGTTATATGCTAATGATTCGTTAACGGCTTATTGTATTCGTTTAATAAACCCATATTCGAATCGTAACACGTACCTGTTATTTTGAGCGTTATCATCGAGATCTTGAAAATCAGAGAGAATCTGATTACAATTTAATTTATCTGATAATTGTATTTCCAGATTTTTTTAAATCTACAATTGCATTTATATTTTTGAAATTCATTATATAACATATATAGTATCATATATCATTAATATATTATCATTAATTATATAAATATTAAAAAATGAGGGGCAACTTTGACCCTTTTATTTCAATTGTATAGTTACAGCTATGTACAATTATATACAGTATATACAGAGACGGCACAACATATCATCTTAATTCAGGTATATACATATTTACAAATATAATCTTAATTAGGGTATATATATATATATATATATATATATATATATATATATATATATATATATATATATGACAGCACAATCTCTGTCGCGTTAAGGTGTCATATAACATCTTATCGCCGCAGAGATATACACATATATATATGAAAGACCCCATGTGAACTCCTAAAAAGCCTTCACACGCTAGAAGTCCAGAGGTCACATATATAAGACAGCACAACCCCATGTGGTCCCCAAAGGTATCTTCGCATCTGTATAGGCCCAGAAGCAGCATGAAACACAATCTCCGTTTGAGACTCTAACCCGCCAAATAACGGTTTAGAACCTCAGCATGTGTTCTTAGTGTATGACGTCACAACATATATATCGTTATTAAGGTATATTTAGGACGGCATATTTCCCATATGGAACCCTTGGAATGTCATTCACAATCCAACAGGCTCAACGAGAATACATATAATATTTACAACTATTTACATATTTATATGCAATTATATAGTACGGCACACACAAATGATTATATACAACTATATACAACTATTTACATATATACAAAGGATTATACAAAGGACGGCACATACAAATGATTATATAGGACAATATAACACATACGGGGGGGGGGGGGGCTCGTCTACGTTCAAATGAAAACCACTCTCTCCGCCTGGAGAGAGTGCAAAAACACATTCACACAATGCATGACAGTGTGACGGAGAGAGGTTTTCAGTTGAAATTCAATCATGGCTTGGACCCCAATAACAGAAAACCGTCTACGTACTATATAATCTGACTAATACACGGAAATCAACAACAAGGGAGTGTGATTTTACTTTCGTTTTTATTTAATTATGATTACTGACAACATCTAAACAAATCAAGATACCTGACAACAGTATCAAAAAAAAAAAGAATACCATAGTTCTAAATATTTATTTGTTTGACTCGTTATTTGACAAAATAAAAAAAATAATAGAACGAATTGAGAGATAATAAGTGATTATTCCCATGAGATCATAGAGGGTATTTCCGTAACAAAAACAAAAGAGTTACTTCTCTTCGGTGTTATACACACAATGCTACACGAGTTATTTCCCTCCGGCGTTAGAATATTTCATTCTATATAATATTCAAACCGAATTATGTTTCCAGTTCGCTTGGAAAAAGCTGAGTTTTGTATTCCCTCTGCTACTTTCGTACCGAAGGCATGCAAATATCAAAATGCTTGCCGGCTTCCTTCATCGATTGAATTTTTTTTTCTTCGCCTGTATGAACATTTATAGATTTGACAAATTTTGCAATTTTCAGGTATTTTCCTGTGAGACCGCGTTTGGTATTTTCACTCTGTGTGATAGCCTGTAAATTTAATAAAGAATTATCAGTTCTTATACGATTCTTGTGATCAATTACAAACCCATCTTTGATCAATTCATTGAAATATTCAAATAGTATCCGATGGCACAGATACCTTTTCCCTCCAGCATTAAATCTGAGATATCCATGATTATCAAGTTCCCACACGTTTTGTCAATCTGAGGTGTCTGACTATACCATCACGAGACGCTTCATATTCGATGATCACGGGATGTGGTTGAAATTCTTGGTTCATTTATATACATATGTATCACTTATCTAATTAAGTTTTTGTTTTAATTGTTATTTATCGAGGAACTATCAATGTAGTTTTGAAATGTTCTTATGATTTTGTCCTAGAAGCTGACAGAGTCATAGAGTCATTGTCATTGTTGGAGATGGAGTTTTTTATTCGTTTATCATAATAGCGTTTAAACTCTCTGTATCGTTTACCACCATAACTTAGACACAGCTGCGACTTTCCTCGCACCCCCACCCCGCATCGTATGCAGGGTAACGGAACTAAGCTTCCTTGTCGCACACTCTGTGAATCATATCCACAGATGTAATTTCTGCATGATTTGTTACAAACGGTTACTGATCCTATCATGAGCCGTTTACAGTGATTCATTATATATAAATTCTTTATTTAAATACTTGTTTTAATTATAATATGGAGAAGTTTGAGAGATTATCCAAAATCAAACCTAGGAATAGTGTTAAATTCAATCGTTAGAGTATCCGTAGATGCACTAAATAAGGGTCTAATAAGTGATAGAACATGATAGGTAAAATCCACGAGGGATTTAACGAATTTAAGCCCGATGGTGCATTTCACTGTTGGTCAACATTTCGAATCGCTGGTAAAGTTGATGCTACCATGAATAATAACAAATATCATATCTTGATCATAGAATGTATTTTTAGAGTGAAATTTATTATTCGTTCAGAAACAGGAAATTGGATCATACGCAACAAATTTGAACCTGTTAAGAAAAATAAAAGAACTGTCACTGTGAGTCAGGATTCCAAACCAGGAACGCTGACTGGAATTGGCAAACTGTATTACGAGAGAGCTTATCCTGTGACAGCGGTTGTTTATGGGATCTAACCGATACATGAAAACCTAGTGTTGAGAAATTAACACCCATAAAATTGTCAGGGATAAATTGTGTAGCCGAACGAATAATAGAGCATTTTGCACATGCGTTGCATGGAAACAAGTTGACAGATCTAAGACGTAAAAAATAAAAGAGAGGGATAAGATAGAAAAGATATTAAAATACCCAACAACCGTAGCGACGATAACAGGAGAAGTATTATACGAATCGAAATATTAATCAAGGGGATCTCCAATCAAAATTATTGACTATAATGCGCACGCGTGGTCTAACGCAATAACAATATTTCCACGGGTTAGAAGAATAACATCTACCCGTGGAGTACTCTCCAGAGAACTCTCGGGGGAGCAGAGTTTATTCACACGGAAAGTAAAAAAGATCCTGTGTCAGTGTGTTTATTTGATTATTTCAGAGTCTTGAAGACAGAGAGTGTAAATTCGATCAATTTGTAAGACCTAACGGCGAAATATACCTTATTGAATCTCTTCACGACAAGATGAGGAAACTAACTCGTGGTTTTTCAACGGAAAACGACGAGGAATTACTAACGAACTGTTTTACAATCCCGTCAGTTGCAGCTAATTTCGCGAGAAAGAAAAATCTGTGGAAACCAACAAGAGCTGAATTTCTCTCAGATTTCCAATCAAGTTGTGTAGAGTTTGGACATAGTGGATTATGGAATACTAAATATGATTCCAAAAATGTTTTTTCGGTTGATAGGATTGCGTGTTATCCAGGGAGTTTTCTGGGGTATGGAGAGTGCACTGGGTATTTTAAACGGTTTGGGCATCCCATCCACTCGATGACACGAGTTGCGATTAATGGGCCTTTACCCGATTTTGATCTAACCGGATTCGATCCTTTAATATCATTTGAATTCGCAAAAGGACTTGATCCGTGCTGTTATGTTTGGTTTGGTAGACATATATCTGACAAACACTGGGTACCAATAGTGTTATACGGTATCTGATCGATTGTAAAATACTGATATCGCTGATTGTTAGTGAAGCAATTATATCAATTTCGGAAACAACAACCTGATAGCGAAGATAGTATAATTAGCGATAACAAGACAAATTTCCTTCCCTCGACGAAGAATATATCGTTAAATAGTCCAAAGAGATCTTTGAAGTCAGAAATAAACACGCAAAAGATCTCGGTAGAAGAATAATTGGTAAATTTCACCCAGGGTGGATCATATGATCACAAGCGACATTATTCACGATTAATTACAGATGATGCTGAGTACGATTTTATAAGCGCGGATGCAACATCTAGAGGTATATATGTCAATCATAAAGACGCTTTCTTGTCCGATCGAACAAAAGTCGGTACAATTGTTACTTACGTAGATGGAGATTGTCCCCAGTACGTTCATCTAAGGACTTCTATGCTGGCCTATGCTTCTATCAATTTACTTTCGATGATAAATAGATTTCCTGAATCTGCGGTTAGAGTCGCCACTGATTCATTTTACATAGATATAAAACTTGAAGAAACAGTGGCTGAATTTACAAATTCCGACAAGTGTTGGGGATCATGGAGAATAAAAAATGAACTGTTTCACGATTATTCTAAATCAACAGATGTTACAGTTGAAAACAATTACATAAACAAAAATCAGATATCAGAACTATCGAAAGCCCCTTCGTTATCCAATCCATCATGTAGATATAAAACCAGTTACTTAAACGGTTGTGGTGGGTCAGGGAAGACGACTCGTGTGATGGAATTATTTCGAGGGAAATCAAAGATGATTGTGCTAACACCAACACACAGACTTGCAAGAGAGATGAAACAGCGAGGAGTTAATGCTTGCACTTATCACAGTTTCTTTCGATGGAAAGGTGACGCATGGACCCCAGATCGAATGGGCGAGAAATATATTCCTGAAATTATTATTTTGGATGAGATATGCACAGTATCCTTAGAGATATTAAAACAATTTCTTGATTGGCTATTGTTAAAGAATACAGGTGTGATAATGTGTGTCGATCATGGTTAACCAACACATTTGTCGGTTTGTCTCCACATGATTGGTTGAAGAATTTTGTAGATTATTATGAAGAATTTAATAGTGATCATAGATCACTTGATCAAGAATTAAGTGAATGTATAAATTAATCAGATTACAACCCGATAAAATCCAATGTGAAATAGTGCGTGAAATAATTTCAGAAACCCCATTAAATGATTTTTGGGAAGTGTGGAAACCAAACGATTTGACAGTGGCAAGTAGAAAGATAATCAGAGACACACTTCAGATGAAGTTATTTGAAACACACAAAGAAAATTTGCAACACTTCCAGTGCCATTGTGTTATAGGCCTACGGATACACGAAGACAGAATATCGAAGTTGATATTCCAGGACAAACAGAGAAGCAGATTCTCGTGTTAAATGATATTGTGTCGGTTGATATCAGTGTTATCGAAGATGCATTGCGCGCTGATAAATCTCCATGGACGCTAGTATACGCAATGACGATACATTCTTCGCAGGGATTGATTATATCTGATACAATTATGTGGATCGTAGATGATCGCATCGAAGGTCGAATTTAGTTTATCTCGCAATGTACAGAGTACGAAGAACAAATCAACGTCGAAGACTTCTTTTTGATGCTAATGACACCACAATCAGTGATATTGTCAGTGATGATATAATCAGAAAAAAAACACGCTGGATATAAACAACAGGATTAAAGAAATAAACGAGAATTTGATATTGATGCTGAATTAATATTTACGCTGAAAAACAACAGAATAATCACTGCCCGAGTTGTAATTGTATAATGCCTTTG
Source organism: Unio pictorum (assembly GCA_030141615.1). Lineage (NCBI taxonomy): Eukaryota > Metazoa > Mollusca > Bivalvia > Unionida > Unionidae > Unio > Unio pictorum. The sequence goes on along the minus strand of JARLTB010000161.1, from coordinate 2,585,330 downwards.
TCGTGGTCGGATAAAGATCCTCGCCAATTTACCACAGACAGGAAAGATAATAGTCTTGGTCATACCAGAGATAATGTGATGTTGACCTGTTTTGAGTGTAACAGACTCAGAGGTGCTAGTTAAGACCACGCGACGGTAATTGAATATCCTCGGGTATCACTTGTAATTGTTCAGGTGTAAATCCGCGCTGAGGAGCAGTTGAATCTAATCTATAGATTGCGGGTCTACCCGTGGATCTTGTTAAGTTAGATATTTTATGTGCTGTGACACTCTAAATATGATCAGTAGCTCTTTCTTTACCACCTTCAAGCTCTCCTGGTTCATATAAATATCTCACAGTGACATTGCCGAGCATTCGTTGTTTTCAAAAATCATTTTGTGGTTTATGTACACGTATATACTTTTTTTGATCGCGATAACAGGTTTCATATTGATTGTTCGAGTAATTTCATTATTTAATGCAGCTATCACACCTGGCAATCTCTTGACCCATTCACGAGATCGTTTATCCTGGATAAATTCCTTCGCGTATGAATATCCAAATAACCGCTCAGCATGTGTCCGATTAAATCGTTCAACAATTACCCGATTTCACAGAAACAAATCTATTTTTTTTTGTACCACGTTGTACACACTTACCAGCAAATTCTGATCTGTTATTTCTTGTTGTAATTGTTGTCAACTTTTTTGTGCTAGTGCGCGTCTTACATTTCACACAATATAGATCCATAATTTATTTATAATAACATGAATGTAATTGATTTTCGGCGACATATACACCAGAACCCGTTAAGCATCATGCAGCGCTACCAAATTCTATTTGCATGATTATAATTGGACCATCTGGAAGTGGCAAGACGCAGTTGTTACTTAATTCGATAACGAGATGGATGAAATGCGATAAACTATATTTGGTAGCCCCGAGTGTAGACGATCAGTGATCTTACGAGGTGTTAAATGATTTTAACGAGAAAGCAAAATCGGAAATCGATGAGGATATTATTGAGTTTATATAGCAGAATCTCCGAGTATTGATTATATTGATGGAAGTATAAATAATTTAATCGTATATAATGATGTGATGTTAGACATTAAAAAAAATTCTGCTATGATATTTTCCAGAGGTAGACATAAAAATACTGATGTGATATATGTTACTCAGAGATATACTCAAGTACCAAACGTTATCAGGGAACTAATATTCTTGCTGTGTTTAATGGAGTTGACACGCATACACTACGAAATATTCACCAGACCTGGTGCTGCGCCATGGACTATAATAAATTCAGATATTTCTTTAGTCATGCTCAGTCAACCCTACACGGATTTGTAACGATAAATTTGCATGACCTTAGATCAAGATATCGTATCGGACTTGATAAAATATTCGCTTAAAACCATAACAACTAACAAAACCACGACAACGAATCCGCGTCTGTGCTTGATGCAACAGTGTTGTTTTGAAAACATGGTCTGTTCACCCTTCTTGCTGCTAAACATCTCATCATCTAATGATTCAGAAGCTCTCCGACGATTGAAAAATCAAAATGAAAAGTCACGTTTGAAATGTGCATCGAACAGTTCTCAACGTTATAACCAGCTGTTTTCACTATTGGAACTTAGGGAGGATATAGACAAGGCCCATGATACATCCTCTGGGCCTGATGAAGTACATAAAAAGTTCTTGAAACAACCCCAGAATCATCAGTACATTCTCTTCTGAAAACCTTTTATGATTTATGGATTGCTGGTGATGTATCTAAGAGCTGAAAAGAAGCAACAGTAATACCAGTTCCCAACTAGGTAAAGCTATAGGAGATCACAACAGCTATATACCCGTTGTACTTACAAGCTGTGTGTTCAAAACAATGGAACGAATGATTAATTATCGGCTTGAATTGAACTTGGTAAGTTACAATTTATAATCTCCTTTCCAAAAGTGACTTCCGTTCTGGCCGTAGTACTAGCAATCATCTGGTTACACTGGAAACATGTATTAGCGATGCATTTATCAAGAATGAACATTTAGTAGAAGTGTATTTTGATTTAGAAAAGGCCTATGACACAACATGGAAGTACGGTATACTAAATGACCTGCTTGATCTGGGTCTAAAGTCCGTCTGCCCTCTTTCATATCGAAATTGTCTCTCAGACACAGAATTCAAAGTACGAGTGGGCACTACCCTCTCAGATATACAAGATCAACAGATTGGTGTGCCCCAAGACAGTATTGTATTTGTGACGCTATTTAATATCAAAATAAATAGCATCACCACCCCTTATGCTCGCGGCGTGGATTGCTCACTATGCGTTGATGATTTTATAATATGCTATAGATCAAAGCACATGCATATAATTGAAAGACATCTACAACAAAAATATCAACAAGATCAAAAAATGTGATAGTACTAACGGTTTCAAGTTTTCAAAATAGAAAACTGTATGCATGTAGTTCAGTCAGTTGCGAAGAAAACATGATGACTCTAAACTCACGCTGGACGGAACACCTATTCCAGTTGTTGAGGAAAGACAGTTTTGGGGTATCATCTTCGACAGAAAACTGACTTTTATTCCACACATCAAGAATTTGAAAACTAATTGCTTGAAATCTTTAGATCTGCTTACAGTAGTTGTACATACTGACTGGGGTGCTGATACAAATGATGTGTCCATTTTTCAGCCGAAATTAGAGCAATAAACTTTGCTCTGAAATTTATAAAAAAGATACATATTTTAGACAACATTATATATTCTGTGACTCACCATAAGTACTTCAGTCACTATACAATATAAATCTAGAGACACTATTCCCAATCATCTCCTCGTCAAAATTACTGAGCTTAATACCTCCTATAATATAATATAATGTGGGTTACCTAGCCATATTGGTATTAAAGGTAATGAAGAAGCAGATCACACTACTAAAATGGTTCTATCCCAGGAACCATCTGATTATAAAAAACCGTTTACTAATTTTAAGCCTCCTTTCATAGAGTACCAAAGCCAGAAATGGCAGGCATCACGGAACGATGCAGTGAATAACAAACTTCACGCCATCAAGCCAACCTGAGAGAATGGACTCCTTCCTACAGAACCAACCGTATTGCAAGAATCAGAATTGCTCATAGGTACATAACACATTCTCACATACTAAAATGTGAAAATCAACCAGGGTGCGTTTATTGCGATGAACCATTAATATTTAAGCATTTCATGACAGATTGTTTCGATATGCAACCTACGAGTGATAAGTATTATAATGTACATGACATGAAGAAACTTCTTGATACTATTCATATTACTTGTATTTTAGATTTCCTGAAAAAATAAACCTTTATTTAAACTATCAATTGTATTCCATCAACGTGAGCATTTTTATCTAATAAATACCGCGCTTTATTTTCAACATATTTTCATCTGTCCTCATTAACATACATAATTGACATGTCCCGTTGTTTGGGAAATTTAATATTTTACTGTTACTAACATCTTTCCATTTTACTTTGGACTATTTGGATTTTGATCTCGCTGGTCGATATTAAACCTTTTAGTGTTTTTAAACATGTATACATACCACCGATTGTATAGCGCTAACTAGCCTAAAAGTGCTGGTGCGCCGTTAAAAAACAAACAAACAAACGAATTCTCTGTCTCTCATTCTGTCTCTATCTCATCCTTTGATCGGTTTAAAAACGTTTCCCATGGTGGGATGACCAATACATTTAGAACATTTCTAAACATAAAACAATGTTTCACGACCAAATGATGAGTTTTAAATCTCCAACCCACTCGCCACATAAAAGTCAAATTATATATTTCGTCAGACTAAAATATATCCTAACATTGCAAACCAAACAACAAATTGTGTAATCATGTCAAAACATATAACGGCAAAAATCAAAATGTATGTTATGGCTACAGCATGCAATATCAAATTGACACGAAGCTAGCATATTTGGTTAAATAATATACCTATGATATTATATGACATCTTGTAAATCACATCTGGGGGAAACAACTGTTATGCTGACAGGCAGTGTCAACATTTGACCACTATATTTCTATGGCAGGGAACGGAAGGGGTAGGTTGGAGATGATTTAACATTCCTGCTGTTGGGAACATGGATCTAAGTAATGTCATCATCCTAAAGAGGTCTCTTTGGAATATCATGAGGTACATATCAGTTCTGGGACGGTCCTCTCGTTAATCCAGCAAATAATGTCAAACCACCTTCTAACAGTATATGTCAAATCATCATCTATCGGGGTGTATTGGAAAGGTTACACGACGGCCGTAGATATACTCTACTAAAATTCTACGGAGAATCTCCGCTTATCAGCTGATGTAAGTCATATCTCGAGAGAAAATCAAAACCGAGCCTGTTTTCATAGAGATCTGGATTAGATAATATGCTCTTGGACTGCATGCACGTATCGTAAGTAGGATTGTTCTGTGACCTGCTGAATATGGCAGCTGGTAGGGAATACATATACACGTGCATGTAGGTGTACTATGACCTGCTCACGACCAACTGATCTAATATTACTATGATGTCAATTACTTTTTGGCCTAAAACTGCTGGTGCGCCGTTAAAATACAATCAATCAATTAATCAAATGTTTACCTAACTATTTGTTAGACCGTCCGTTATCATGCGTGTCCCAAGCCGTCCTAGGGATCAATGTGTCACTGTGGGTGTGGTAAGGCCAGATCAGGTTACTTGAAAAAGTTATCTTGTCAAAGATAAACGTCTTTAATTATATGTACCACATTATTTTAAATCTTGAAAAGTAATAAACATGACTTAGACATAACCTAAAATATGTAGACATGTGAGTATTACATTTTCTAAACGTAACCTGAACTCAATGAACCAACTCCAACCATGTTATGTTTCGACGATTCAAAGATATAACGCTATCTGAAGTTCTAAATAATATTAACACATGTATTTATCTCTCGGCAAATATGTCTCACCTGCAGTACAAATTACAACACTCAGATTTATCTCTAGCCTGTTCAAACTCGATAAATTCCCCACATTATATGGAGAGTCTAATCAAGGATTGGAGGTACATTAAAGGTAGATTATTCAAACTAAATCATAATGTTTATCGATCTTTCACAGCGTCTAGAAACAAGAACGAAAACAAAACAAATCTATGTATTAACCGTGGTGTAATTAAATTTCACACACTGACCTAAAGCGATGTTAGTTTGTTTTATGCAATACTCTCTCATTTAAAATGTTACTGGGCCTCTTCCTGGTCAACCCGTTCAAAATATACAGAAGTTGCGCAGTTACATCAAGGCAATTGCCGAAACAAGAAAATAAAGGTATGTGTATTAATATTCTTTCTTTGCAAACAGGTTCGAGTTCTATACACGTGACATACTCGCCATCACGAAAACTATGTATTCCCATACTGACATGCATGTGACAATATTTGTAGTTAGGATCTTAAAGACACTCAAACTGTTTCCCTGAATGCAGGTCCAAAATCAAACTAGAAACATGACTGAATATTACACTACATGACTCCCGTCCGCACTAGCAACAGGTGAAAATTCAAATACACTGCAGCGTGAGTCATGTCGATGTTTGACATAGACTGAGCTCATTTACAAAAGTAAATCATGTTGACAACGGTATTGTCGAGTTAAAGCGCAAGGAATAGCCGATTGTTTAAAATTATTATTTGATTTAAATATTTAATAGTCTTGTTTCCTATTCTGGTTTTTATTTTGTATAAACTTCATCCAAAACACAAAACAAGACTGAAAATAGGTATTCAGTGTTTAATTCAATTACATTCAAAATGTTTAAAATGAATGAGAACTATATTTATACAAAAACATACACATATAGGGATATATCAGTCATTGTTTCCTTAAATTTAGTATCCATCCAATGCATTTAATTTAGCTGATGTAATTTACACCAGTAGCGACGATTCTTTTAAATTTGCTTAACTTCATAAGCAATATATCTACCTAGAAAATCAATGAATGTTACCTTTTACAAACTGATATAGCAGTGAGTTCGACTAGTGAATGGACGGAACTGCATTTACCAATGTTGGAAAGTTGTAAAACAGCAATACTTCATCTTTGAAAAAATTAAGCAAATTTCTGTCTTTTTACAGATCCAGGTTTTGAATTTATTCATTGGAGCAACTGAATTAAAATATTTACCACCATGAGCATCCAGTATGACCGAATTCGTAAGTATGGCGAATTTTGTTAAGGATGTTTAGCTATATTATCTAGTTACACTTCAGCATTATGATGTGTTCTATACCTCAGTTTATATTTGTCCATAAAACACAAGATTCGAATCTCAAACACTTAAAAAGAAACAAAAGACGAGTGATTAAATACGGTCCACGATATTCAGACGGCTAAAATATCAAGTGAAAAGACAATTAGATGGAATGAATGCACAAAAGTTATAATTCATAAATGCTATATAATGTTCACACATTCGTCATTTATACAAATTTATGTGTAAGTAATCCACTATAAGCATTTATGTTAAACAAATATGCAAGAGATATAAATAATTGTCACAATAATTAACCTAGGTATATTGTTGTGCTAAAATCTTAATATAAAACAGAAAATCATTTGAAGAGAACTTGTTACGCCATTCATATATTTTACTTTGCACAAACATAGCACAGTTCCTTGCAAAATAAATGCTGAAAAGCTTGTATATGCTTTTCTTCGTATACACTTATTTACACATGTACACACCTCTGTTTGTTTGGGCCCCGAACCCGACGTGCCTCACTAAGTGTCGTAAGAGGCTTCCAAGTAGAGACAGCATGTTTGACGTGGGTTACACCCCGTGACGGTGTAGGAAAGGATCCTGGTAGCTGAGCGGAGTCTTTCCGATGCAATACACTGCTTCGGCCTCTATTTCGTTCTCGACGGGTGATTGGGATGGACCTGGTCTTGACAAATCGGCTGGTCATGCTGAGCCCTATAAAATCTTTATTTACTTCCTCACCTTGATATTTCTTCTTGTATTTATTGATACCACCGTTACCCTACAGTCTATTTCTTTAGCATTCCCTTCCCCAAGTCTTAGAAGACTTCCTAATAGGCGGTACCTTAACGGGTCAATCGGGAGGTAATTTTACCGATCCGAGATGTTGGTGACTTCAAGGGTCAATCCTAGGTAATTTTATGGACTGAGTATATCCCATGTGTATCCCTGGCACTTGAAAAGTGTCCTCTTGTAGGGCTCCATGGTGGGCAGGAAGGATGAGTGCTAAAATTTTAACAAACCATCATGGAAATTTCCAAAGAAAATCAAAACAAACATACCAAGCTACTATCTGACTCGGACAATGAACCATGCAGTGTTGAGTCATTTCCACGCTACATGGTTATACAATCTAAGGATGCATCAACATCGCTTGCCGCACTGTCTCCGTTTGTTTTTGAAAAGACTATTACGGGATTTATTGGCACACCACAAAGTGTTTTAAACATTGAAATCGGGTTGCCTTTATGTTGCGTGAACGAAAAGGTCAAACAGAGAATGTTAATGAAAATTTAAACATTCTTCGATACTCCAGTGACCGCATTCGCTCACGCTTCACTCAGCACGTCAAAAGCCGTGTTTCGCTGTCGTGACTTGGCTGGAGTCAACGACACAGATATCATCAAAGGAATAAAAAATGATGGTGTCACTGCAGTAAGTAGAATACGTATTAAACGTAAAAACAACCAGAAAGACACCAACGCATTTGTACCCACCTTCAAGAATCCAACAGTACCCAAAGTGGTCAAAGTTGTTTTTTTTGCAAGTGAAGGTCAAGATATACACACCAAACCCCCTTCTATGCTAAAGGTCGTCATGAAGACTGTTGCTCAAAAGTCAAAATATGTGGCCGATGCGGAGACCATTCTCCTCAGGAATCTGATTGTAGTGCAACGCCACATTGTGTCAACTGCGACAAGGAGCATCACGCCAATATCAAGGATTGTATACTTGGAAACAGGAGGAAATTCAGAGCGTAACGTACACATCAAATATTCTCTATCCAGATTCCTGAAAACTTGTCCAGACAAAAACATCCCTTCCTGGCCAATCCTTCTCCAATGTTGTGAAAAAGAATCCCAAAACCATGAACGACGCTTAAACACAGAGAGATCCATCCGATTCAACATCAAGTACTAACATCCCGCATTACCATACGAACACGGCATCTTCGCAAATTACATTCAATTACTCCCCACCACCAAAATCACCAAGGAATAAAAATAAATCGCATAAAAATAAGCAACAAGATGGGTCAGATGATCCCTTCAAACTCTATAACAAGCTTAGAGACATTGAGAACATGGAGGCAAAATAAACTGCTCCATGTACCCAAGATGCCTCCAAACCTAGCAACAAAAAATACATCTCCTCCCCACCCCATACTGACTCCAGACAAATAACCACACAAATTGCCTCTGCGAAAGGTCTAACCTAGCTCCACAATCTCCAGCTTAAATTTATAATGAACAGCATCATACAATCTAGCAGTCTAGGACGTAGAAGCCAACTGCAATGATATTCACCTGCTTCTAAATGCCAATGATCCTGCAATAGTATGTCTACAGGAAATGTTACTTAAAGAGACGGATACCATTACATTTAAAACCTACTCCCTGTTTGACAGATACTTTCAAAATTTTGACATGGCCTCAGAAGGACTTTATGTTGTTGTGAACAATAGAGCCCCACACACCATCATCTATTTACCCACATTTGATATATTTACATACCACGAAAAACCAACACCGTACAAACGAATTAGAAAATCCTGATCAACAAATTGCCGTGTCCTTAGTTTTACTGGAACATTCTAATACCCACACCATTATATTGGAATCAAATAAGACAGAGGCCACAAAGTAGAAGATTTCATCTCTAGACATGATTTGTGTCTACACATTACTAAATCACCGACATATTTACCCCCAGAACCGGGTACATAAATGTGTATGAATATGACACTTTGCTCTCCTTCGCTGCTTCAAGGCAATGAATTGAAGGTCGCTGATGACCTTTACAGCACTGATCACTTTCCAATCTCCCTTGATCGAATATATGAACTGTAAACTCGATGACGGTTTCTGTACGGTATGGTCTCAAACTAATATCAAACCCTCTGAACCCTGAATTTTTCACTGTTTTTTCAACCCAAATACAAAACCTTGTCGAAAACAATTCAAATGTCATACCTTCGTTTGGCATCAGAATACCATACAGCCTTGACAGTAACTAAATTTATCTTTCTACAATTCAGTAAACGTTTTTCTCTGAAACCTCACCCTGTCTCCTTAAACAACCAAAAGTATTTTTTACGTTACAGATGTTATAGATTTTAGATTTCCTGAAGGAAGTAAACATTTAGTTTAAACTATAGCTTGTATTTCCTCACCAAAGCATTTTTATGTAATGTAAGTACTGGCCATTATTTTCAACATCTTTTCACCCGTCTTCATTACCATACACAATTTTCATTCCCCGTTGCTCGGGAAGCTTTATATTGTATCCTGAACCATCTTGTTACGTTTACTTATTTGGTTTTTGTATCGCTGGTCGACATCAAATCACTGAATTTTTTAACACTTTTACATATCACCTATTGTTTGGCGCTAAATAACCTAGTAGTACTGGTGCACCGTTAAAATACAAAAAATCAATCAATAATGGCTCCATTATGCCAAGAATTGTGACTTGGGCTAAAATATCAATATTCAGGTTGAATGCCTTGCTCTGTCATTCGTTACGTTTAAAAGTCTAATTGTTAAATCATGTTGTATTTTAACATAATCATATACTCTAATAGTCCTACTCATCATATTCTTGATATACGGTTAATAGCCGTTATGTATACATTCTTGTAATTCGTGACGTTTTCCATCATAAAATCTAAACATTTCCACAATCAAGTTAACCCAATTTCAAAGTTTTATATTCAGATCGCCTTTGTCTTCTAAATCGTTGTCATGGCGCATCAGTTAATGAAACATTTCTCTTAGCAATAATTCTGATTTACCAATTTGAAAAACAAGTAATATGTATTATCTTATATTTGAGCAGTGTTCAAAGGATTAACATAGAAATATGGCCATATTAATTGTTGTTTGTATGGGCTTCATACTAAGCTAAAAGACAAGAATAGTAAAGACAAGAATTATGATCGTACAATCTCTGTTTAGTTTATTTTGGTATTTCAAGCTTTCCTATCGTATTCAATCATGAAAAGAAAAATGTCAATGCTATCCAAATAATAATTACTATTGGCAATTCGATAAAAATATTAATTTCTCAAATTCTATAAAGTTACATTATATAGTTACTTATGTTGATCGGAAGATAGAAAATATTTTAAGTGTTGTTAAACTAGTAAATTCTAGGAACCCTTAAAATCCGGTGCGTATTGGTGGGTCAAAAATTTTCAACTTTGTTGCATTGCTATACTGACGATTAGGTTTTGCATGATGTAGTAGTGGACGACAGGCAGTTTTATCTAGGTACTGAATTACTTTGAAAATGTATCTTTTAAGGCTGCATATTGACATTATCTCTGTTACTTACCCGCATTTATAGTACTACCGCTTTTAATATATAGTGAATCGACATCTTTGACCATTATTTCATCAATCTGACATTGTTTAAACTACCATAAATGATAACTACTGCAACCTATATTAGCATGGAATATCGTCAAAAAGAAGATACAAACAACAATTCACATCAGCATTTAAGACTATGTACTTGTAACATTTAACTAAAATTGAAGAATTTAAATATATTTTATCAGAATTCTTTATGAAAATACTTTCGCAATGAAAGACATTGGCGCCTTTCTCGGCCTAAAGTTAAAAATACAAATTTACATTCATCGGTTGGTTCGTATTAGAATTATTAAAAAACTGCATGATTAAATCACAATCTTGTGACTCCAAGTCTCTTTCGTTATTATTTTGAGACCTAAATATATTGAGGGGAATATGAGAAACGGTATAGACAGATACAGACGAAATACAGATAGGCACATGCAACGCCATGTGGAATGCAACAAATAAGAAGTGCAAGCTGGAACCTCCATGTGAACATCGAAAAAAATCGGTTGAACTTTAGAGTTTATATTAAGCTCTTTTGCATAAATATGTGTTTTCGTTGGGACATTACTTTCACGTCTTTAAATTTTGTCACAGTAGCGCAGAATTACATGATACCGAAAATGTAAATGTATTACTCTCTTTAGCACACGTTGAATTAGGACCGACAATTGTTTTAGAATGTCATGCAAGCTTGAAATAAATTTAGACCCATAAGATAAAATAGTAAAAAGAATGCATGCAATTTTCAGTTTAACTATGCAAAGTTTTGTTTTATTCATTTGGTATGAAAAATAGCTTGCTTGATGCCTATAACATCATTTAGAATAAACTGTTAAAAACAACCTTCATATCTAGCGCTTCATAAAACCTTGGGAAGAAACATATTTCTTTTATTTTGTGGTTAATCTATACTGAGTGGTCAACCTGGAAATAGTATTGTTAGTAGTAGTTTTAGTAGTATTTGTAACTATTATTGTTGCTGCTGCTGCTCTCTCATGTACTGCCTGTCATTTATAATATTTACTGGGACGGTTATATAATAATAATTATAATGTTTTGCTACGCATCTCAAATAAGAGAACATTCACAACTGAAAAAGGAACTCATCTTTATCGACCACTGGCAACAATGTAAAACTACGTTAGTTTTGTTTATCTATTGTCGGAATATTTGTTTGTATACCTGCTCACACATGCAATTTAATGAGTTTTTCTTTTCGTCTGTTTTATCTTATTTCACGCAATGCTCGTATTAAATGTCATTGTTAGGTTAACCACAATAGCTAAATAATTCTTTCAATAATAGACAACATAACAAGGGATATTATTTCGTACTTTGACTGAACCTTTCGACTGTATCTGCTATCTAAAAACTCACAAGCGCGATAACATGTTCAAATATATCATCCCTCCCAAGTATCAACACGCACAGCCATGTGCATTGCTTTTTTTCCAGGTACTCATTCAAATAGTTCATCATTTTGACGTGTATCATTCGTTTCGCTTTGTTGACATAATAAATGCAAGGGATTCAGATTGATGATAATTTCCAGAATAATTCCGATCCTGAAGATGACTGTGATAACGATGATTATATATTTTCATTTCTTTACTAGGAGCGGAAATGGAAGTGAATCTCACACTACAGAAATTGATAGTGACACATCACATAATTCAAGTTGTTAATCTAGTTGTTGGCATCGTCATTTGTGGAGCAACGTCGCATTTTTATCTGACGCTAGTTTACCTGTCGGTAAGAAATTCTCATCCTTTTTGCATTGGCAATCTGATAAATATCAGTATTTAACTATTATTATTATTATTATTATTATTATTATTATTATTATTATTATTATTATTATTATTCCAAAGTAAATTATAGTTTAACTGTAAAAAGACTGACCTCAAACTCTAATGCTATTTATTTTGTTTGCTATATATATAATGGATAGATAGATAGACAGATAGATAGATAGATAGATAGATAGATAGATAGATAGATAGATAGATAGATAGATAGATAGGTAGATAGGTAGATAGATAGATAGATAGATAGATAGATAGATAGATAGATAGATAGATAGATAGATAGAATTAAATGAATGTATGTGTATTGGAGCTATTTATATACCTATGCAATAGGGATTGTACCAGAAGGAAAGATGCATGTCACAATACCATCTCTATATCTCTATATCCAGACAATCTTAACGATTGCCAATATATTATTTCAGCCCATCTTGCCTGCATTTGTTTTCGTCATCTTCTGGATTGCGTCGCAATGCAATTATCAGAACCTGAGTCACATTCTTGTAAGTATTAATATGCTGCAGAAACATAACTCTCTCTCTCTCTCTCTCTCTCTCTCTCTCTCTCTCTCTCTCTCTCTCTCTCTCTCTCTCTCTCTCTCTCTGGTATGTGTGTGTGAGAGACAAATTAGATGCTACAAACTGAGTCCATCCGAAGTCCGATTGATTCAAAGCGCAAACGTATTCAAACCGCATTGTATATTACTGCCATATATAGCTGACGAATTTGAATTCCACTATAACACCTAGCCGGTTAATTACAGTGTCGATTAAAATCAAATATATCAGAGAAAATGAGTAATCTCTTTTTGCCATGTGACGTAGTTGCCCTTTAGGTAGATTGTACACTATGTTTTATGCATATTCTTTCATATTCACATCCTAGAATCGACTGTTACAAGTCTTAAGCCTATAGAGTGGACAGCATGATACGTCATATGACACTCAACCCCCTGTATCCAGCGTGGTTATGGTTATTGAAAGCAGAACCATGAAAATGAGCCAGAGTGGATAATAGTTCCTTTTGAAAGTGCAATAGTTGATATATATTTGGAGCTTTTGTTGAGTGTATTAGATTCATAGTCACCTAAATGTAAATGTTAGGTTCTTGGTTCTTCAAGAAATTAATCATTTAAAATGATACCAGTATGCAAAAGCTATCAAATGAGCTAAGATATTTTTTCATGAGAAGTCCATATGGCGGTAAATGGTAACATACGTATGTGCATATCTATATGCACATACATACAGATAGATATATAGATACCAATATCAACATACATGTATATAATGGTTGCATTCAAATTTCTCTACCTCCTTCCTCCTAACTCGCTCTACTAAAAGACTGTACAGATATTTCGACTATTAGCATTTGACATTCCCTCTCTGTTTCTCTTCCCTGTCTAGCACATGTTTCATTTTGTATCAGGTTTTAAAAAAAGAATATGGCACATATAAGAAATTGTAACAGTCCGTTGAATTGATCCTAAATCGTGAATAAAAAAAAAACATTGGGTAATGCTATACAAATATGTTCTGAATTAAGCTTTCTGAGACTGTTGTGTCATTTCTCCACAAATATTTCACTTTACTGAGTTAAACATTTGTTTAGGAATAATATCGAATGATTTTACTTTGAAATAATAATCATAAAAATAGCCCATGTATCTTAATTTCAAGCATGATCATGTAACAATTTATTTCACTTTTTAAAATGTTGCTCCGATATAATTTGTCTGCAGAATAAAGTTAATGAAAAGGAACTTCAGGAACAAACCAGACAAGTATAAGAATATTCAGCTATTAAGTGCTTGTAACAGGAAAACTTTATGTTCTTCTCCTAAGTGTTTGTATGAAGCGTTGAAAATAAGACATATTATTATATTTACGACACAATTTTATATAATGGTTTATAATTTTCCATCCTCTCCTTTCCAGCTTTAGCTGATTAATATATATGTTTATATTTGTATTATATATATAACATTTATTACCCACATAATGCATTATTATGTAATCTATAAGGATATATATGGTTGTTAGAAGAAGCGATTGAAATTGAATTGGACGTCTTATGGAGGTGAACGATGTATTGATTTACTTTTCATATGTCTCATTTCTTGCATATTTTATCTCATTGCAGGTCCACTTTAACTTTATTCTAAACATGTTGTGGTTAATGGCCGTTTTTCCTATTTTCTTCATGTCCATTATCTTACCCAAAAGTGAGTATAGCTATCCTTACTCAAGGACATTCGTCGCCGTACCCGTAGTCGTGACCGTTCTCAACGGCATCCTGAGTTTCAGCTCACTAAGTTTTGCAGTCTGCGCAATCTGGAAGGCTGCCCGAAATGTTGTTCTCAATGCAAAACTTGCCGCACTGCAACAAGTGGATGAGCATAATGGCATACGAATGCCTCAAGCCACTTATGGTCTACCAATGTGGACTCGGCGATAATGGTAATGTTTCAGTAACATGGGACTAAGTACGTCTTACATCGTCTGCAATTTTCATCATAAGATGATGCAAGTTTGGCCAATTTATATAAGTTTGATAGAAGTTGCAATTATTAAACTGTATAACCAGTTTTAATTTTCAGTGTTTGAATCAAAATGTTTGGACATAATGTAAGAAATGTAACAAAATAGTTGATTCAATAAAACCAGACTAGTATTGATCATTTTGTCTTATGTATTTGTGTAGTATTAGGCGACGGGCAGATTTAAGTTTCATATCGGTAATGTTGAAAGGTTTGGTTTATGTATTGTATTAGTTCAAGAGGCAGAGATGTACCGAGCATGGCCCAAACATACAACATATGGATAATATGATCCCATAAGTGACAAATCTGGAAGTCTTGAATGTTCAGTAAATGTAGTTATTGAAGATGCTTATATTTTCCTTTAAGATGATGATAACAAATTTTTATTCCTATGTAACCAGATAAATACACCTGTTATAGCCTTAACAGATGCATTGGCTTGTTATCTCTGCTATATACTCCTACTCGAGGTACTGCAGAATTTAAAATAGGTGGAAAGAATATCGTCAAAAAAGATGAAGCATTAACTGATTTTAAACTGTAAAATTATGCTCTGGTACAAATAACAGAAATACTTAATAATGTAAGCAAAACTGCAGAAAACAAATATATAATCTGTCAATATTATTTGGGAAATTTCTTCCTTATTAAAGATACTACACGCATTTCTCATACTTATGACACAAAAACTATATCTTATTTTGGTGGTCTCTAAAGTTACAAAGTTTGGTTCTGTTTACAATAATTAAAATTAAACAGTGAAGAATATGTCTTCAGGTTTTGAAATATTGTGCACGATTAAAAGAAAGACAATTGCCCGTTCAAATTGTCTTGATAACGTACAGTTGTCTATGATTGAAGCACCCGCGTTGCACCCAAAACATCTATCAATACATTTTGTAAGCCAAATAGTCATAAAGAATAGAACAAATGATAGCCAGTACGAAAGATGGAATATACTACATAATTAATGTTAGGATGGATTTCCATGCCAACCTTGAAATTTCGGTTAGATTAATATAGGTTTAAATCTCCTTATTGCATCAACACATGCTTTGATTTGTATATTCCTTTACACACTTTAAAGTGTATCACGTTGCGTCAGAAATGCGTAATACAGAAAAACGGCATGATATTACCTTCTTAAGTATACGTTTCAAGTATGATGCACACAATTTACAGAATTGTCGTATACGGTTTTAAAAAAATCTAAGTATAATAAAATGCTTGCAAGTTTCACCATACCTAATCATCGTAAATTTTGTTTCAGCATTTCTTTATGTAAATTCATTATTTTACAGCTATAAATTCATTTAAACTAAACTATTTACAAAATACAGATTGAATGATTCATAAATTATTTGTAAAACAAATATTTCTGTTCAATCTTTTCCCAACTTTACTGTAAATATTGCCATGAATGGTCAACATGGTCTACTGTTTTCTTACTCTTACCCTCAACAGTAGTAGTAGTGTTTGCAACGATTAATATTGTTACTGTTGTGGCTGCTGTTTTTTCTACTCAATATCAAGTATGCTGTTGACTGGCACTGTTAGATTATAAGAAAAAGGATGTGCTTAACATTTCATTTCGTGGTAAATTCGCAGCAGAACGAGTACCGTAGATTTATAGACCACTTTCACATAGTACAAAATGAAGTCAGTATATATTATTTAATTATAGTTCGTTTGTTTGCATAGCGTATCACCAACGCATGTATAGTTTCGAAAATACTTACAGTCCGGGCAACAACACAAGTTAATTATATGTTCTTTCCGATCCATATACAATTATATATTATCTAATTTTAGTTCGTTTGTTTGCATAGCGTATTACCAACGCATGTATAGTTTCGAAAATACTTACAGTCTGGGCAACAACACAAATTAAATAGTGTTCTTTTTGATCCATATACAACTATGTATCAATTAATGTTTCCTCCATATATTAAGTTCTACATTGAGACTGTTCACTATTTCATTCCATTTACATCTTTCACACAGTTAGTCCGACTTCTTACTGATGACAACCTACACTAATATTGTGATTGTCCAACATGTATAAAATGTGTTAACTGCAACGGATCCATAAGCACACAACATCTCTGGAAAAAAACATGAAGTAACATGTTTTGTTGTTTCTTCATAGAAATTAGTGTCCTGTTAACAGATGCCTCCAATATGAATTATTCATCATAAATTGATATATTATGTTATTAACAATCGGAATGTTTTAATTGCGATGGTAAGGATATAAGGCTTATGTTAGCTGGTGCAAAATATTTTACTACTTTGATCCTGCCAAATGATGTTTTATGTGCACATGGTGCTATGTTTTAATTATACTATATTTTCATCATTCTTTTGTACCAGGTTTCCAAGCTTAGTTGAACATTTTATATATGGAAATGTAAACTCACTGTTTCCAGATTAATTTAAGACAACTGACATAATCAATTTTCACTTTTAGCTTTACTTCCAAGCCAGACAACATTTGTTTTATTATAATTTATGCGAATTCCAGAAACGTACGAATAACACAATATAATATTAATGGCTGACGTCAATGGTTTACTATTCCCATCCAGAGTGAAAATTATTTTAAACATTTTGAGATAATATATTCTCTGTCATTTATTTGTCTTCTTTAAACATTTAAATTATATCCATGTATGCCACTGTGTTTTCACAAATGATATATGCATACGAAGATAAGGAGTCGCCTTGGCTACATTGCCTCGTCGAATGCAAAACCCACAAAAAATGTAGTTATTTACCATAACACATTTGTTGACATTAATATACAACTTATATGCCCAGTCGATATTAGATTCTTCAAAATTAAAGAAAAATAAGACGTTCCTAATAACGGGCAAATCGAAAGAATCAACGGTCTTGTAAAAATCAATCAATAGTAATAAATCCGGCGAGTTGTGTGTTTAGTGCAAAACATCAAATCCCACAAGGCTCTGATGTTTCCCTTATGTTTGCCTATAATTTGAGATGCGAACGTTTCCACCTGTCCCTGCCACTTTACTCATCTGTATTATTTCCTTTTACTTTACTGGTAGTCCATTACCTCTTGCGTCCCTTGACCGCGTCCTTCACCTACCCACTTCCTCCACTTCCGTTCTCCTGTCTGCCTTCAAACTTCTGGCTCCGTTATTCTATCCAGACCTGTGACCTCTATTAATCTAGTCTCCCATGTAACCTAGACAATCTCACACCTTCACACAATCTTCCATCGGCGTACTAGCGATTAAAATTATTATGTCACGCATACACTCAAATCGAAATAGTCCATAACAGGTTGTACGATAAAAAAGATCAATAATACAAGGGTATTAATAACTCTTGATATATAACACGAGTACACATTTGTTATTCTTGATATAGTAACGATCAACATCGCAACAATCTGACACATTTCTTACAAATCATACATAATGTTCAAATGCAAATATGCCGCTACTACACACACGTTCACAAAGCCAACATGTCTAACTCTGACTCGTTCACAACTATGTATTCAAATTCTCCCCCTGCGGTTTTGGGGTTCTATAATTAGACCAACGTGCCTCGCTCCGTGTCGTAAGAGGCGACTAATTAGAGGCAACCTGGCCTGCATCCCGTGTCGGTGCAGGTAAGGATCCTAGTAGTTGATCGGAGGCCTTTCGTTGCAATACACTGCTTTGGCCTCTACTTCTGTCTTGCTGATATGCGACAATTACATATTAAGTACTAACATGTTAATGATAAGTTTGAATAAAACAAGTGTTATAAATCTGAAAGGCGGGTCTTCTGGCCAGTTATAGACTGAAATGACTTTATCGTGATTTATTCATTAGAATTGAGACCAATAATGGAATTTCAACAATAACCGAGCCTAACTGGTTATCAAGGACACGATTTTCAGCATGGCACGTTTGCGTCTAAACAAATATGTTTTCGAATAACAATCTAGATCGATCTACACAAATTTCACTTGTTGGATAGAAGTCTGACTTGCTTTGTAAAACGTGTGAATTAAAAGCATACCCCTATCTTCAATTTAACATGTAGTTATTTTCAACAAGTTAGTCAGGTAGAGGTTGGTGTTGACAGTCTTGCACAGCATGTCATAAACTGCGAAAATGTGTGTGCATGCACAGCTGTGGTAATTTGTTTGCTACAACAGAATGTCTATGTAGAACTCTCAGATTTTACATTTTATGCATGTTCATATGTGTTGATATTCATAGGACGTTGCATAAGTCGTTAGTAACGAGTAGCTTTATATACCTTTAATTGAATTGTTCAATTTTAATTTTATGAAGATATTCAACAAAAGAGTATGTGTGTGTGTGTGTGTGATTTGGATTTGTAACGTAGCTTTAACAATGTTTAGTCATATCGCTATGATGTCTGCAGTGTGACAGTCTATAGTGATGTCTACCACTGAGCATCATGTCGCACGTATGTAGCATGTCCCACCCAGTCACATAATCCTCACACCAGGCAAACTGGTCCTATCATTAACCTCTTAATGCTAAACGCCAAGGTTGGCACAGGTTAGTAAACGTCTTGTAAGTCTTTTGTATGACTCGGCCGGGGATCGAACCCACAACCACCTGCGTCCAAGGTGGACGCTCTAACCACTAGGCCATAGGAGCTGTTCAACAAACGGAAACATTTTGCACAGCTGGAAAATTATAAAAAGACAACTCAGTACGCAAAGTTTCTAGAACAATTCTTCTTTCAATGTACAGTTGGAATCAATCGATTTCATTGTCAAATTAAATTGTTTTTGGAGGGTTACAGTCAATCACAAATATGATCAAAACAGTTTTCTGATGATTCGATCAAAGTATAATCTGAACAGAAATATTTGGTAATTGCTCAATTTTACTTATCCTATAGTAGTTTAAAATCCATAACTAAAATATTAAACCAGACACAATCACATTGTGAACAAATGCAGACACAAACTAGCCCGTCTTAATGATCCTGTCACAATTATCGTCTACATGAAAAAATGGCCTTGGGAAGAACAAAACAAATGAGCCCAAAAACTGTGGTATTATTCGTTGTTTCTAATATTACGCCTATGCAAAGCGTAGCCATATGCCACAAATAATAAAAACATCGAAACAAAATCTAGAGAAAATCTCACTATCTGTATATGATTCAACATCGTTTGTGTTCAAATTAATGTGCGCAACGTGATAATTGCCCATGAAGTCATTTAACAGCCACAGGTTCATTTCCAGGGGTATTACTTAACCGAGCGGTTGTCAAACCCTGGCGCGATTCCCGCTAGAAGTCACATGAGTACCCCAAATTTCCAAAGACTTCCATACAACGTCAGTTGTAAATTAGAAAGCCCGACGTGCAATGTATCCATCCCTTCAGGAGAAATAGCAATAACAAGATTATCAAGATGGCCGCCATTGTAGGTAACTGGACGTCACATCGGCACCATTTTCATTTGGGACAGACTATGCATCAAAATGAATTTGTTTAGTGAAAAACTAATATCAATATGACCATCCAATAAAGACAGTTTCCTAATGGATAATGTGAAGGCTAAATAGTATGTCAGAGTTGCACCAATTGTGTATTTTTTAAGACAGACTAGACTACGGGCTAACTGGGTTAACATGGCATAGTCTAGCAAGATTTGTGTACGGACGGAAGACGGTAAACAGACTGTCTCATACTTTGTTTGGTCTATGACGAGTAGAGCTAAGTGTACATATGGAAATAAAGGAGAGTGAACATTTCATCCAAATTTGTTAAGAATGTTTTAAGAATATTATGTATTGCAATATTAAAAGGAAATCACAGCTTACTGATATTCATTAGTTTTGATAATGTGATAACAGATATTACGTGAATGTGTAAACGTTATTTTTATCTTTAAAAGCTGATTAATTATAATAATCTTCAACACAACACCCGTGGAATAGTCTGAAATACATTAGTATGGTAATATAGATAATATTAGCACCATTAGACTTTCATTAATTTACAAAATTGTTTAAGTCACTTGAAATCCTTGTGTTATATATGAAATATAATACTCATATGTCACTATACACATTTACAATGTTGTGTTTTCAATCCATACAATAAAATCTGGTAGGTTGTCAGGCTGAATTAGAAGATAACTTGGGGATCCCATTAAAATGTTTTAACACATTTTGAGATACTCGGGATTCACTATGTCAGGGGAGATAAATTATGTATACCTATATAATAATCATAATATTCATGAGTGGGGCAAGTCGAGAGATATATTTTGCCATGTTTATTTCTCTTTTCTAAGCACATACTTAAAATTGGCATGTAATTTTGTCGTAAAACTATGGGGAAGATTCTGCAACATAATTGAGTCACTTGGTTTGCAAAGCTATATATTAAATCCAATCAATGTTCATTGCATGGATATTATGCTATTAACACCATTTCAAAAATTTAAGATCAAATAGTGGTAAACAATTTATTAGCTAGCTATCAAATTATACAGTTTATCACTTGTTCTGTTTCCTAAATAAATAGGGCCTAATTCATTATGACTGTTGTGAATGAGATGAAGAGTCCTTTTAGTTGTTTCTCAGTAAGAAATTTTCCTGTGTTTAAGTCATAACAAAGTAATATTAATCTAATATACCTTCGATGATGAAGTTCTTGTCACAGGTTATCCGGTATTTCTTTGATAAGATAGACTGTAAAGAAAGCAACGTGCAATGGGTCACATATTTCACTTCCAACGTAGAATCACTGCCTCATTACTCACTGTGCAGTATCGGCAGAAAATATAGACAACCACGCCATTGTGTTCATATTCCAAGAAATATAACTATTTCCTTTAAATCAATACAAAAAATGCCTAAATATATCTCTCGTATCACAATGTATTATTATTATAATGATACAGTTGCGCAACTGTTCCCTTTAGTTGAACCGCTCCGGTGCCCTAGTGTTTAGAGCGTCCGCCGCGGAAGCGGGAAGGTGTGGATTCGATCCCCGGCCGAGTCATACCAAAGACTTACAAAAATGGTACTAACAGCTGCCTTGCTTGGCGCTCAGCATTAAGAGGTTAGTGTCGGCCTGGTGTCAGGATAGTGTGACTGGGTGGGACAACATGCTACATATCTGCAGCATGATGTCCCAGTGGTAGGCATCACTATAAACTGCATCACTGCAGATATCGTAGCGATATGACTGAACATTTTTTAAAGTTACGTTTAAAATCTAAACAAACAAACAAACATATTTCACTTTCAACGTAGAATCACTACCTCATTAAGCTCTGTGCAGAATAATCAAAAATACAGACAACCACACCATAGTGTTAATATTTCAAAAATTGTAAGTATTACCTTAACATCAATACAAACAATGGCTTAATTTATTTCTTGCATCATCATCATCGAAATGAAAGAGGACACAGAGCTGTCAAACTAGACTAGGTTTACATTCCTGTATAGTGAGCTGGCAGTAATAATTGTTTCGTAACCTGGTCATTTTGTAACCAGGATGTTTCATATCCGGCATTGAGCCTGGTTTTCCAAATGGTATCACTATCATAATCATTATACGTTGCTTGGTACTTTGGCATTCTGGGTTCGCAGACGAATGCACACTGCCTCAACAGGTAGCCAACAGACAGCTGACTTTTGGTGCAATTATCCCAAATATGAAAATGAGGCATTTTATGTAGCTTACGCGTGCAAGCTGGTGCCTTTTCAGCTTACAATCCGAAGCTAACATTATTTCAAGGGAAAGGAACTATGTTATCCGGTCAATTAGTGATTTCAAATGTTTGGACGACTGCACTGGTGCATACCCGTTGGTTGAGTCTCCTTCGCTTCCTGAGTTTATTGCGGGCGACCTGAGTCTGAAGTGTCTAATTGAAACTGTATTGTCTAAATTTGATTCATTGTCTTGAAGTACTGGTATTTAGTTACGATTATATTTATATGATGGTACTGGTGTTCGGCCTTGGTCAGTGTAGTTGTCTAATTTCGGTAGTCTTAGTTTTTCTGGATTAGAGTTGGAGTATGCTATTATATCGATAGATGTGGACTAATCTAGTTTTCAGACTATAAGGGCAGAACCCATCTGTACGAATTATTTATATGATTGGTCTGTTTTGGGGAATTTGTATAAATCTGATATGGGTCCGAGGTCTGAAACAGATACACATCAAGAGTTTGGTGCAGTGTCATTTGATATGTGCGGTTGTTTTTACTGCTTGTCTGTATATTTATCTTGTAATACCATTATTACATTTGTCGGCACCGCTGGCTGAGGGCTCAGAGCCGTGCATTTCTATATCATTACTTCAATTTAGCCAGGGTGTGTATTATGTATTCATTTACATAAATTGGGAGCACCCCACCAAAAACTGCAAAAGCCCCAACCTTTACAATATATTTCTCTGTTATATTGTTTAATGTACTTTACAATATGACGTTTTATCATTTTAACAATAAAATATATAATTGCAAGATCTAGCAATTATATTATGTTAAATGCAACTAATGTTAACAGAAAATACATCATGTGTAGAAATACTGCTTCTGAAATAATCCAGTTCTGAGATTAAGAAACAACTTTGGTAAAACACGACATGCACCAGTAATTTAATGCCTAGATGGGATCAGACCAAGGATCTATCCAAATTTAGATTAGCTGTTTTCCTTTGCCTGCAGCTGTGACATACTCATGACAGGGAATGACTTTTACCATGACCCAAAAATGGAATGATGAACTTAGTAGGATATGATCTACTTTAATTTTAAACAAATGCAGGGTAATATCAGTCAAACTTTAGTGTGTGTTATTTTGTTAAAATGGCAGTGTCACCCCTCGGAATTATAGTGTCTTTAGAACGCTGGCATGAGTTCAGCCTGGACAAATGCACGCAGGTAAAATATAGTAAAATATATGGTCTGATCCCAGTAACTGTGAAGTAATGTAGACTTGACCTTTGTTATACCCCTGACTAAAGTCGTACGTGAGGTAGGTACATTATAGCATGGAACCAGGTTATCAAGTAATTATAATAGGTGTGCATACCACACGTCAATGTCATTATCAACACAATCCCGAACCAATTAATTCATAAATAGAGCCCTAATCTAAGACAATTTGCAAGTCAATATACGAAAATATACCTGCTACTTGTCTTCATTTGGACTTACTAGTAACATGGAACCTATTGTTTGTTCTATAGACAACAACGCATCAATCACAGACACGTTCATTGATTACTTCTAACCATAATGTTCTCATTGATTGCTTCTAAAAATAATGTTCTCTCAGAGCTGACATTAACTCCTACATAACGCCAAGTTCATTGATTACTTCTAACCATAATGTTCTCATTGATTACTTCTAACCATAATGTTCTCATTGATTACTTCTAACCATAATGTTCTCTCAGAGCATGCACAACAGGTATCAGTATTCCCAGTGATGACGTGAGTTTCCACTTTTGTATTTGTAAAGTGTTAAATTTCGCTTTCATGAAATACTTATTTAGACTGTTCTGTTTGTTATTTTTACTCTGCTATAGCTTAGTTTTTTTAATATTTGTTTCATTGTATCATATTTCTAATTCTATGTTGGATTATAGCTTGTATACGAAATCAAATTCATTTTCGACCTCACCTGATTCATAGACTTTTTTTAGTACTAAAAGTGTTTATCATAATCACAAATCGACAAAACTGTTAGGACGTTTTAATGAATTTTTTTTATCTATTGAAAGTTTCTTTTAATTCTTTCATTTTGTATTTTGGGGAAGTAAATTAATGCTTTAATTAGAGAAACTTTGATTGGCGCTCTTTCTTTGTTACATAAGTTAAGCACATATAGATAGTTCACTGAAACATGGGGCTCTCGTACGAAATTTGACATTCTTTTGAATATTAAATGGATATGAATTCCTTTCGAATGTTTCGGAAGCAGCACGGGCGTCGATAGTGGGCGCTGACGATCAATATTATTACTTTATACGCTTGTATTTGTAAAAAGCTATTAGTGTTACAGCCAAATGTGTTCTCGTTTGAAAGGTCAACTGTCTATATTCAGTGTATATCGCATGGGGCGTTTAATGCAAAATATTAGGCGAAATTAAATGCGTATGTCATTTTTCAAAATGCGCTAAAACGAAATAAATGAACATAAACGCTGAAAT
Organism: Unio pictorum; assembly: GCA_030141615.1. NCBI lineage: Eukaryota > Metazoa > Mollusca > Bivalvia > Unionida > Unionidae > Unio > Unio pictorum. The sequence goes on along the minus strand of JARLTB010000161.1, from coordinate 2,560,155 downwards.
ACGACTACTTTGAAATATTTTGGAGACCATTTAACATAAATACAACGTGTAAGAATATTTGCGTCAAAACTCCGAATTAAGCATCTTCTAAAGATCCCATACCTCAATAACTCTTCGCGGCACGTGGGTACGTCAAAATATAGTCTGTAGCACAGTATGACATAAACTAAGTTCATAAACCCACAAAACATTAATGCTAGGAGAAGTGGACATTAATAACAAGGAATCAAATTATACAAACGTGTTCTTATTCTTTAAAATCAGATTGTATTACAAAACTATGGTCGACGTTTAGTGCCTAATGTATTTTGGAAGTTAGCCTCGGACTTGAATGATGGGTGTTACCGATACAAGAGTGTCATCCACTCATCCTATATCATCACCCACTAAATTCATGTGGCGAGAGGCAAGCGACGATGCGGCAAGTGTGGGTACACTGGCAGCCGTAGCCGCAAAACATGATCAGGCCATACGGGTCGTTCAGCACTGACACGGAGTAGCAGTGGAGTTTAGCAGCCCGCTGAACATCTGAGCAGCCCTCTTCAGAAATGCTCTGCTCTCCTCCTTGGCATGAGGAAGGGGCTAGAAAGGGGGCCCTAAATGTTGCCTGTTCTAAATACCCCTAGCTAGATTACCGCGGTTAGCGGGTACCTAGCTTCAGCGGTCGAAATACAAAGAAGAAAATGAGAAGTGTTCATCTCACACTTGGTGCATGGAGTGTGCGCACCTTATTGGACAGAGACGACTCGGAAAGACCCCAGAGGAGATCCGACATAATATGAAAAGAACTCGCCAGATACAATGTATAAATTGCTGTCTTGAGCGAGACCAGACTTGCAGGAGAAGGTGCAATCTGTGACAGGGGCAGTGAAGACAGCACTAATAGACAAATCGGATCAGACTCATGACCATTAAACTTCCCCTCAAGTCTTTACGAAAGCACCTTGCCATCACATGATGCTCCGCTTCAACCATGACCAAGCATGGTGAAATGTAGGTCACGTTATATGAGGATCTTCACTCCGTCATTGCTGACGTTCCAATGGTAGATAATCGTGGCGACGTCAAGACTAAAGCCCTCATCAGCTGGCACATGGAAAGCCCTGTGTTGAGCCCAACATCACCGTCAAGGACCAAAAACTCAACATTGTGAACTGCTTTACCTACCGTGGCAGCACGTTGTCACAAAGCGTCACTATTGACGACGAGATGACTCTCCGCATTGCCAGAGCCAGCCCAACATTTGCCACGTTATATGCCAACGTCTGAAGTAGAAGTGGCAACAGCATCGAGACCAAACTAAAGATCTACAAGGCAGTTGTTCTATCCACACTACTTAATGCAGGCGAAAAGTTGATTGTGTAAACACGCCACTCCAGGAAGCTGAACCAATTTCACATCACATTTCTCAGGAAAATCATCAAGTGGCAGGCCAAGATTCCAGACACTGGCGTACTCGCCAAAGCAGGTTTATCCAGCATCCAAACCATCATGAAGCAGTCCCAGCTCCGCTGAGAAGGGCTTGTTGTTCGCATGCCAGACCACAGGCTGTCTAAGACACTATTACATGGCGAGGACAGTGATCACATGAAGGTCTGAAGAAACGCATTGAAGACAGTCTGAAAGCTGCATTAAAAGCATTCTACATAAACCCTGATTTCAAGGAGCAAACAACAAGCGATCGAATCACCGTGCGCAAAGGCTCTAAGCTGTGCGAATCTAGCAGGCAAACAGCTACAGTGATGAAGAGGCAAACCAGAAAAGTGCGTATCATCAATCCTCTCTTATACCTTATGCAATCGAACATTCCCTGCAAAAATTGGCATCAACAGCAACCTGCACACGCACAAAACAGAACAAGCCACTCCAACCTTCAGATGACAACGATTGTGATCACCTAAATATGATAAGTGTCTGACCTTATTATGGACTTCGTGAACCACTGTATAGTGCATGTATAAAGCCAATGGTATCTAAACTTTGGGATATCCAAATCTTAATATTGCAACTTCCACAATTTATACCGCAATAATTCAGATTTGCTGTGATAAAAATTTGTTGTGAAACCCTCAAAAATATATGACACGCAATATTATAAATTATAATATTATCATAACTAAATTCTCTAACGGCAATTTTGGTTCACTAAATTGATAAATGTATATATGAAAACAACTGTAATGAATATACACTTTTGGTTTTATGAGTAACTTGATTTCAACTGGAGTTGCAAAACTGTTAAGGAGTGAGGCTCGGATAGAAAGGCACAAAAAGTCTTTCAAAGTACCGGAAATGAAGACAAAGTGAATTTATTCTTGAAGATGAATGTTCGTAAAATATATCTACATAACCATATGTAAGAAATGCAATATTTTCAGCACGAAATCATGTAAGGCCAGGAGTTTGCAAAATGTGATCAAAGACTAATACTAAATAAGGTGGAAAGTCCATGTGTTTCAATGCTACATATGAATTAATTTCAAAGGATATCATAAAGATGAGTACATGTTGGAAGTCTTCACACACACACACATTATGTAATAAAAGTTATATTATTAGAGCATTATATAATATAGCCATGTGTATGACAAGTAAAAATAGTATCTCATGAAAACAAATGTGGGGAACAACTAGATAAGAATGCACATAAAGACTTCAGAATCGCCAGTAACATAGAAAAGTCTATTTATTCTTAGATGTAAATAATTACACAACATATCTGTGCAACCATATAAAAGAACTATGAAAATGTTAGCTCGACATAACATGAAATCAAGATGTTCCGAACAATGAAAGCACCAATATTAAAAATGGCGTATGTAACGGGATAGATTCGAATGGATGTTTGAATAAAATGATAATGGAATACAATGTAATGAAAAATGCAAATTTATGGAATGGATTATTACAAATATACAAATATTCTACATATACATTGATTCTGTAAAGTTCTAAACAAACGTCTCATTCCGTTACTCTATCCAAACATTCATAATTAGGAAAACAAAAAAAACCCAAATGATTCTTATATTCAAATATATGACGATAACATTCAAATAATCTCACGTAATGAGTAATAATCAAACAATCGCATGTAATTTCGGATCATGAAAGTGAGATCCAAATAATTTCATGTAATCAAAATGACTCAAATTGTACTCATTTGAAACTAAAATCAATTAGAAGAAACAAAAAAAAAATACTTGTACAAACTTGCAAATGTGTACACTGCCAAACCACACAGTTCTCCAGAATTCTTGAGTTGGTCCAAATTTGTATCAACCGCACACACTCTTCATGGATCCAGCATGAGAACACGTTTGCAAATTAGCGATTTTATCTTTAAATGGCCATGTCGGTTACTTCATCTTCCACATCCATATAGATGCACGGACAGCCAGACAGCCTTTATACCCGCATACACATACGTACAGACAGCACACCTACAGACAGACAGCACACGGCTATCCTGAATTGGGTTAACCCGATTGTATTGGCCACGCTCACCTTTCATGGATGCACCATACGCATAGACATACGTGTAGACAGACGTACATACATCAGTATAGACATCCGTATAGACAGGAACAGACAGTTACAATGAAACCAAACTGGTTATAATAACAAGTATATATATATATATATATATATATATATATATATATATATATATATATATATATATATATATATATATATATATATATATATATATATATATATATATATATATATATATATCCTACTAAATTAAACCCTTAATAGCGACTTGTAACAGTTCAAAAGTTCACAATGTTTCAAGTGTGCATAGTAGTAAAGGCATCATTTCACGATACGACATTAAAACCTGATTATGATTTACATATAATATATACAGATGTAACACTTACCCCTATGTATGGAGAACAATATGGATAACGTTCACCCGACTAACTCTACATGAGAATGTGTATTAGTAAGTGCAATGTACCCGTACATACCGTGCTTTTATTGTCTCTCGCTGAAAGCATTCTACGACACGATACATGCTAGTTCAGTTTCTTAACCAGAAAAAAAACATGTTGATAAGGTGAAACCTAGATATTTATTGCCTTATTCAGTGATTAGTGGGAAGGGATGAATTCGAATTCTTATTGTGAGTGTATTTAAAAAGGTAATTCAAATGCATAGAGAAAAGGAAGATATGGAAATGCAGTTTAAATTAGAAAGCTCAAACCTATTACAAAATGCATGTATACACCGATTAAGGTTTTGATATTTCCAACATACTAGATAGAAACTCAATTTAAAATTTGAAATATCCAAAAGCGTATTCTACTGTCGTTAAAATGATTATTTACAGGCAAAGTTAATGAAGCTTGCGCTTCAGTCTCCTCCAGTCAATGTGGTGATCATGATGTGGTCCAAAAATCGTCTTGACGGATTATGAGTCAGTGCCTGAGTTCTATAGTCAGAAATTAATTTCCATGAGACCGTTTAAAAGAGGTTGTACATCCAAGAAGATTTACAATTATTCAGATAGCCATAGAAAACTTAGAGTGATTGGTGAGTTTTACAATTGTGTCAAAAGTGACAAATGAGCATAACATGATGAGAAACAAAATGGAAACTAGAGAAAACAGCGAGTACATATGATGGTTATTCTTTTATTCACAAGGATCCATTTTTAATTAAACCATCCACTCAGCATTGTTTTGTTAGTAAATCATTTCATTCTCTAGCAAGAACTTCCCAGTCTTAAAGTATTATTACTATTAGTAATTACATTTCTGATCAGACAGATCAAAACCCATCATCTCTTCCCATGTGTACTTATAGCAAGAAGAAAAGGCACGCAACTTGTGATTGTCGAAGATTGGCACTTGCGCCACAGAGAAAAGACAACTGTTCGAAATGTTCTTGTTTCTAAGAGGTAAAGGTCCGGGTCAATTATTGAAATAGATACAGATGTTGGGTCTAGCAAATCCATTCCGGTGTCATTATGGACAACTAAGAACTATTAATGTCGAAGGATTCTGTATCACATAGTGGTGATTATACCAGACTATTCGTATTAAGATATTGCGAGACACTGACTTGTATCAAATGCTTTATGTTCAAGTATTTTTATGTGCTCTTACCTATTTATGAGACGTCTTCTGGTGTAGACGTTACAATACAGGGAGTGACATACGGATTTGTTCATGAGTCCCTCAATGGCTTTAATTTCTCTTCAGACTTAGTTTCAGGACCCGTAACTACTGGAGCTGTGTTTTGTTTACCTTTTCATAGAGTTCTATTATTGCTAAGTTATTAGTTTGCTGGAGATCAAGTGGTGGTCAATCCACATGTAACTGACATGCATTGAATGGATCAAAAAGTTGATCATATTAACGTTCAATTATTGGTGTATATTAAGGCTCTGCAGTTACTGGAGCTAAAACAAATAATGCACTTGAGAATGGCATAGATGAGGATGTTATTCCTTTTGTCATCTTTACGCTGACTTTTTTTCTGTTGGCACATTTGCTCATAGTTTGGATCAATCAAGAAGTATTTATCAGAGTGATACTCTTTACTCTATTTATTCACTTAATTACAATCATGGTAGCAAAAGACAATCAATATTTCTCTCACATTAACATGATCCTGAAATCTCCTGTTTGTTTTAGAAGGCTCCTTGCGAAACTGAACCCACACAACAATCAACGTATGTTGATACAACCGTGATAATTGTGTGGACATGGAAGTCACCTTATGTACCCTCTGCTGATGAGTGGTCAGCCTGCTATCACATTGCTATTCCTAAGTTATATTGACGTGATATTCTTAATCTAGCTCATGAAACAACGTTGTCTGGTGATTTTGGAGTCCGTAGGATTTATCACACGATTTTAATTTATTTTAATCCCCGAAATATATTATACTTTTCTAGATAATGCAGATCTGCAGATAGATAGATAGAAATATATATATATATATATATATATATATTCTCAGTGTGAATGAGCCCTTAAATCCTTAAATCCCCAAGTGTGTCCGGTACAACACATGGCTCTATGCTTTTTGTGACTAACAATCACTTTCGCATATTGATAAATTGATTGTTTCCATTAAATTTAGTTTCGGTTTCTTCACATTGAATACGTCAGAAGGAGAGAGAATCCTTTGGACATTTTCATATTCACAATCACCTTTGCGTATTGATACATTGTTTGGATTCTTTTTCTTGGTTCTATTTTGCTTCAAATTTATTAAATCAAGATAATTAACACTTATTATTTAAACACGAAAGCAGGTTTTAATGAAACAAGGAGAGCACTATAAACAAATGGTTGATATAAAAGCTCATCCTTTCGCGAACCGGCAAATGAAAATTAGTGTGGGATAGAAACAAAGTGAAAAGAAAAACCAGCAAGAGATAATTGACATATTTTAATATATTTCGTACATATCAGTCAGTTTTCTGCATAGGGATATCTTTTGATCTGTAACCTATCCGTGATAAGTATTATAATATGGATGACATAAACAAAATTTTTTATTATATAAATATCACTCGAAAACATTTCTAAACATAGAACAAATCAGGATGAATTTTATGGATACACCACTCAATATCATGTTAACACGAAACAAGCATATAAGGTGACACAAAGTAACTATGATATTATATCGAATAATCACATCTTCTTAATCACATCTGGGTAAAGCACTTTTTTTCTGACAGGCAATGGCAACATTTGACCGCTATATTTCTCTGGCAAGGAACCGAAGGGGTGGGTGGGACAAGATTTAATATTCCTGCTGTTAGAAAAAAGGATCTAATTAATGTCATTATCCTGAAGAGGCCTCTTTGGAATATCATGTGGTACAAACCAGGTCTGGGACGGTCCTCTCGTTTATCCAAAAGATAATGTCAAACCACCTTCCAACAGTCAATGTCAAATCATCATCTATCGAAATGGATTGAATGGGTTACACGACGGCCGTAGATATACTCTACCAAAACCTACGGATAATATACGTTTATCAGCTGAAATGAGTCATATCGCGCGAGGAGAGTAAATCAAACCAAGCCTGTTTTCAAAGAGATCCGAATTAGAGAAAAGGCTCTTGGTCAGAACGCACGAATCGTAATTAGGAATGTTTTGTGACCTGCTGACCATGTCAGCTGGTAAGAAATACATACACACGTGCATGTAGATGTACTATGACCTGCTCACATCCAACTGTTCTAGTATATACTATGATGTCAATTACTTTTTAGCCGAAAAGTGCTAGACGCTAGTTGAAATAAGTATTTGTTAGACCATACTTTATCATGCGTCTTCCAATCTGTCATAGGGATGATTCTTTCACTGTGGGTATGGTAAGGCCAGATCAAGTTACTTTAAAGTTTACAGTTTTCTTTTCAAAGATAAACGGGTTAAATTATATGTATCACATTATTTTAAATCTTGAAAAGTAATACACATAATTTACACATAGACTAAGATATGTAGACAAAAGGGTATTGCATTTTCTAAACGTAACCGGAAATGAATGTAATAACCCAACCCCAACCTCAACCCCAACCCCAACTTTGTTATGATTCAGCGCTTTAAAAATATAACGAGATCTGGTTTTCTAAATAATCTTATCACCTGTATTTATTACTCGGCAAATAGTCCGCTTTTATCTCTAGCCTGTTCAAATCGATAAATTGACACACTTATATAAAGAGTCTAAAGGTACAAATAAGGGATTGCAGATACATTAAAGGTAGATTATTTGAACTAAATCACAATGTTTATCAATATTTCGCAGTGTATAAAAACAAGAAGAAAACACAGATGAACGTATTAACCAAGGTGTGATTAAATTTCACACAATGACCCAAACAGATCTTAGTTTGTTTTAGGAAATACCCTCTCATTACCAATGTTACTGGGCCTCTTCCCGGTCTGCCCGTTCAAAATAAACAGTAGTTGCGCAGTTACACCTAGGCAATTGCCGAAACAAGAAGAGAAAGGTATGTGTATTAATATGCTTTCTTTGCAAACATGTTCAGGTTTAATGGATGTTACATTATTTCTTTTTTTTTACATTAACTAAGCTCCAAAATGAAAACACTGTACTAATATAATGACATGCATGTGGCCTTATTTGTAGTTAGGGTCTTAAAGAAATTCAAATTTGTTCATTGAGAGCAGTTTTAAAATCAAAACTGGAAAAATAACTGAAACTTAAACTACTTTATTCCCATCCTTACAAGCAGTAGGTCACAAATCAAATACACTGCAACGTGGTTCATGTTGATGTTTGACATAGACTGAGCTCATTTGTAAATGGAGAGTATCGTGTTGACAACGGTGTCGTCGAGTTAAAACGAAAGGAATAACCGATTGTTTGAAATTCTTATTCATTCAAATAGTCAATGGTCGTGTTTCTTATTCTGGCTTTTCTTTTATGTACAATTGATTGCACAAAATTGAAAAACTTCTAAAGCACAAAGCAAGACGGAAAACCGGGCTTTAGTGTTTAACTGCCTGTCATTTAAAAAGTTTAAAATGAATGAGAAATATAATTATATAAACATACACCGATAACGACATATAAGTCATTGTTTCTTAACATTAGTATCTGTCCAATGGAGTTTACTAAGCAGATGCATTTTTCCCCAGTAGAGACGATTCTTCTAAATTTGTGCATTTTCAATAGTGATATAGCAGTGAGTTCGATTAGTGAATATACGGAAGCGCATTTACCAATGTTGGAAATATGTAAGACAACAATATTTCATCTTTGAGAATAAAAAGCAACTTTCTGTATTTTTACAGATCCACATTTTGAATTTATTCATTGGAGCAACTGAATTTAAAATTTTACCACCATGAGCATCCAGCATGACCAACTTCGTAAGTATGGTGAATTTTGTCAAGGATGTTTAGCAATATTTTCTACTTACACTTCAGCATTATGTTGTATTCCATAGCACAGATTATATTCGTATTTGTAGAGAATATATCACAAGATTCAAATTTCAAACACTTAAGAAGAACCAAAGAGGAAGTGATTAAATATGGTCCACCATTTTCAGTTGCTAAAACATCAAGTTAAAAGACGACCTATTGGCATGAATGCACAACAGTTATAATTTGTAAGTGACATTTAATGTTCACACTTTCGTCATTTACATAAATTAGGGTGCAAGTAATTACAGTTAAGCGTTTCTGTTAAACAAATATGCAAGAGAGATAGAAATAATTATCACAATCATTACCCTGGGTATATTGTTATGCTAAGCTCTTAATATAAAACAGAAAATCATTTGATGAGAATTTCTTACGCCATTAATATATTTTAATTTGCACAAACATATCACAGCTCCTTTCAAACTAAATACTGAAAGGCTTGACATGTTTGCCGTGGGTTGCATCCCGTGTCGGTGGAGGAACGGATCCTGGTAGTTGAGCGGAGACTTTCTGATGCAATACACTGCTTTAGCCTCTACTTCTCTTAGACGGTGGATCGTAATGTGCCTGGTCTCGACAAATCTGTTGCTCACGCTGAGCCCTAGCAAATCTGTATTAACTTGCTAACCTTTATACCTTATCTTTCTTCTTGTATCTCTCTTGATACCACCGTTACCACTACAGTCTATATATTTAGCTTTCCTTTTCCCAAGTCATATAAGACCTGCTAGTAGGCGGTGCCTTAACGGGTCAATCGGTAGGCAATTTTAACGAGCCGAGTCAATCCCTGGTAATTGTATCGACTAAATATGTCGTCTAAGGATGCATCAAAATTGCTTTCCACATTGTCTCCGTTTGTTATTGAAAAGAATGTTACGGGATCTATTGGCCCACCAAAACGTGTTTTAAACATTCAAATCATTGACTGATTGGTTGATTTTTAACGGCACATCAGCACTTTTAGGCTATTTAGCGATATACTATAGATTGTATCTGTACATGTTAAAAGATACTAAAAGGTTTAATATCGACCAACGATATAGAAAACCAAATAGTTCAAAGCAAAATGGTAAGATATTGGTAACAGTAAAATATGAAGCTTACCAATCAACGAGAGATGTAAATGGTGTATGTTGATGAAATGATGTTGACAAATAATGGGCGGTATTTACATTAGATACAAATGCTCTAGGTGATGGCATACAAGTTACAGTTTAAAATAAAGATTTACTTCCTTCCGGAAATCTAAAATACATGTGATATGTTTAGTATCAAAAAGTTCCTTCGTGTCATTTACATTATAATACTTATCACGCGTAGATTGCAGGTCGGGACATTCGGTCATAAAGTGCTTAACAGTGAATGGCTCATTGCAAGTAACGCACTCAGGTGATCTTCACCTTTTAGTATGTGGGACTGGGTTATGTATCTATGAAAAAATTTTGATTCTTGCAATGACTACCTACTCTTTACGGATGGTTCTGTATAAAAAAAAGTCCATTTTCCCAGGGTTGGTTTCATGGCGTGCAGTTTGTTATTCCCTGCATCATTCCATGATGCCGGCCTCGTCTGGCGTAGGTACTTTTCGATAAGAAGTTTAAAATCAGTAAACAGTAATGTAAAATCAGATGCTTCTTAGGATAGAGCCATTTTAGCAGCGCGATCTGCTTCTTCATTACCTTTAATACCAATATGGCAAGGTAAAGAACTTTTACTATATTGTGGGAGGTACTCAGCTCAGTGTTTTTGACGATGAGATTGGTTAATAATGGGTTTTCCAGTTTTCTATTGTGTAGTGACTGAAACACTGATAGTGAGTCACATAACATAATGCTATTTAAAATGCGCTTATTCTCAATAAATTTCAAAGCAAGATCTATTGCTCTGATTTCCGCTGAAAAAAAATGGACGCATCGTTTGGCAAACGAACTTTTGTTATATGCTTGCCACTAATGAAGGCTTTGATCCATAAATACAAATTCTAGTATAGTTTCTAAATTAGGTGAGGAGTTTGTGATAGAACTTCTGTAAGATGGAAGGGTTTGTCTCAGATTCTTTCCCATCGTGTAACGTACAAAGCACTTTGGGTTGTTTAAGGAGCCAAAGTGGTGTTTCCAAGACAAATGTGTTGCTGAACTGTAAAGAGATTAATTTTGATACTTTCAAGGCTGGATGATATTCTGATGCCAAATGATTGTATGACATTCGGTTTGTTTTCATATAAGGTTTTGTATTTGGGTTGAAAAACATTCAACCACGCAGGGTTCAGAGGGTTTGATCTTAATTTGAGAGCGTACTGTGCAGAACGCATTTCTCTGCGATGCAATAAAGGTTGTTCATTCGCTTCCGCGAGAAGGCTTTCACATGGAGATGTCTTGTATGCTCCCAGGTCGAGTCTTATTCACTGATGATCAATTGAATCAAGCATTTTCAAATATGACTTCCTAGATGAACCATAAACAACGCATCCATAGTTTAGTTTGGAGCGAATAAATGTTATATACAAATTGAGGATGACTTTTTTATCAGCACCCCAGTATGTGTGTGCAACTACTTTAATACTGCCCTGAGGTGCACCCATCTCTTGCTGGTGTATATGGCAGATGGTAGAGCTCACTCGTACTTTGAATTCTCTGTCAGAGAGATAATTTTAAGTAAAAGAGGGCAAACAGCCTTTTAGGCCCAGATCGTGCAGGTCATTCAGTATCTCGTACCTTCATGTTGTGTCATAGGCCTTTTCTAAATCAATGAGGACTGCTACTAAATGTTCCTTCCTGATAAATGCATCACGAATAAATGTTTCCAGTCTAACCAGATGATCGCTGGTACTACGATCAGAACGGAAGCCACTTTGGAAAGGAGATATTAAATTGTTACTTTCCAAGTACCAAACAAATCGGGATTTAATCATTGGTTCCATTGTTTGCACGCACAGCTTGTCAGTGCAATGGGCCGATATCTGTTTGGATCTTTCGCATTTTTACCTGGTTTGAGAATTGGTATTAATTTTGCTCCGTTCCAACTCTAAGGTACATTACCACCAATCCATAAATCGGAATTGTGTACGACTGGTATCAGTATGTATATGTGGTCAACAGGTGTACTCAGGTTTCGCTGCCGCGTACAGCGGATGGTTTATTAAGTCTTGGCTCTAGATATTTCGAAATAGTGAGCGAAACTCAGTTCATGATACAAGTGCAAATTGCCTGCAGTTTAAATTATACGTACCTATCTGCGCATATCGGTCACAGCTATTGTATATTATAGAGCCAATTTCAGTAAAAATCACTTTACAATCCAGTCTTGTCAGAAAGCTTATCGCTCTCAGCAAAAGAGGTAAAACAGAATTAAGATTATATTCTTATCGTTATTCGTTTTATATGACATAATTGTTTCATATATAAGATGTTTTAGTATTTATTCTAAATTCTACAGAGTAAGAACCTAGGTTATGCAGCAGCATGATATTAGTAATGCTATAATCTGTTTCGAGAAAAAATTTAATTATATGCTGCATGCACTGAACGTTTAATCTACATGGATAACTAATTCATGTACGCGCATGCGCAACATATGTTAATGTAGAAGTACTTAACCGTGTCATATGTATCACACGTATGGTTGTTTTAATTTTAGCTGACCGTGTGTGGGGCTTATCTATGCTGCCCGTGTGTGGTGCCATGTTGTAGTGAACGTGTGCTGACTGTGTGTGGTGCTTGTCTATCCTGATCGGGTGATACCCGTGTGTGTGCCGTGTGTGTCCGTGTTGTGGTGCCTGTATATGGTACTTTGTGTATGCTGCCTTTGTGTATGCTGCGTTATATATATGTATTATATGTAATTGGGTGATGTGAAGTCGCAGAACTGTGTTGTTTCTCGTGACGTATACGCTGTGTCTGATGACGTTGTTTCGGAAGAGTGTACTGGTGTTCTCAAATTGAGGGACTTTTGGTCCTTTTTACTGTTCGGTAAGGACTTTGGAATAGATTCTTCTGCAATCGCTATTAGAATGGAAGTAAAATGCTGTATAGGATGAACAGCGTTGAATACTGTATCATTATTTAGTCTAGTTTTCCAAAGTGTTTCAAACGTAACCCAGTCCGTCTACGTTATATTCCATTGCGTCATTAATTTTAGAGTTATTTTCAATTTTTATTGGAAAGTAATCACTGCTATGAAGGTCATCAGTGACCTTCCATTCATAATCATAAAGCAGCAAAAGAAAGCAAATTATCAAATCGTTGGATGTGTATGTACCCGTTTATGGGTGTAAATATGTCGGTGCGTTAGTGTTATATAGACACAGATCGTGTCTAGAAATGAAATCTTCTACTTTGTTGCCTCTTTCGTTTATGTGATTTGATTCCCGTAGAATGTTATGGGAGTTAAATGAAGGGCGCTGGGAATTGTTGAACAAGATTTGTCTAATTCATTTGCTACTAGGTTGGTGTTTGGAGGTACGTAAATAGAGCAAAAGGTAAACACTGGATGTAAAGTGACGCTAACAGCAATAGCTTGTAAATTTGTATTTAAAGGGATGACTCTGTGAGGGGCTCTATAGTTCACAACAGAGACTCCTCCTGAGGCTCTGTCAGAGTTTTGAATGTACGTGTTAAATAGGGAAAAGTTGTTAAATGTAATGTTATCTGTCTCTTTCAGGAAAGTTTCCTGTAAACATATTACCGCATTATCGTGTTCATTTAAAAGCATACGAATATAATTGTAGTTAGCTTTAAGTCCTCGACAGTTCCATTGTATGATGGTGTTCTTCATTATAAAGTTAAGCTGCAGACTCTGGAGCTAGGTTAGATCATTCGCGGAGGAAATTTGTGTTGTTATTTGTCTGGAGGAAGTACAGGATTGAATTTGTTTTTAGTAGGTATCGAGTAACCTTGCGTACATAAAGCAATTTCTTCTGGGTGGGCCAATGAATCAATATATGTTTTTACTTCAATAACAACTGGAGACAGTGCAGCAAGTTGTCGTTTGTAATCCTTAGACTGAATAAGCATGAAGCGTAGAAATGATTCCATGCGACGTGGTTCTTCATCAGAGTAAGACAGTGGTTAGGTACGTTTGTTGATGGGTTTTGTTTTCCAAATTTTCAAGACTATTAGTTAACATTTCCGCAACATGCTCCATACCCACCATGGAGCCCAACAAGAGGACCATTTTCAAATGCCACTGATACACAGATGCTATACTCGTTAGATAAAATTACCTGTGATTGATCCATGCAGTTTCCTTCAAAGGATCGGTAAAATTACATCCCGATTGTCCCGTAGAGCCATTGCCTTCTAGGAGGTGTTCTAAAACTTTGGAAAGTGAACGCGAATAGGAAATACTATATTGGCAACGGTGGTATCAAGATAAATACAAGAGAGATAAAGAAGGTCAGCAAGTGAATAAAGACCACCTAGGGCTCAGCGTGACCAACAGATTCGTCGAGACCAGGCCCTTCTCGACCACCCGTGTAGTAGACGTAGAGGCCAAATTAGTGTGTTGCAACTACCAGGATCCTTTCCTTCCCCGACACGAGTCGCAACCCACGGCGAACAGGTTGCTTCTACTTAGTAGCCTCTTACGACACGTAGTGAGACACGACGGACCAATTCTACACTTTGCTATCTTGTTATGTGTAAGGCAATACGTCAAACAGACAATGCCAATGTAAATTGAAATATTCCTCGATATTCCAGTGACCTCAATCGCTCGGAGACACTCAATACGTCCAAAGGCGTGTTACGCTGTCGTGCCCTGGCTGGCGTCAACGACACAGATGTCATAGAATGGATGAAAAATGAAGGTGTCACTGCAGTTATGTAGTATTTGTATAAAACGTAATAGCAATATGCAGGACACCAACACATTTGTACTCACCTTCAACAAGCCCACAGTACCCAAAGTGGTCAAAGTTGCATTTGGCAACCGAAGGTCGAGATCAACACACCAAATCCCCTTTGATGTTAAAGGTCATCATGAAGAATGCTGCTAAAAAGTCAAAATATGTGGCCGATGCAGAGACCATTCTCATCATGAATCTGAATGTAGAGCAACTCCGCATTGTATCAACTGCGACGAGGAGCATCAAGCAAATTTCTAGGATAGTGATACTTGGAAACAGGAGGAGATTCAGAGGGTAACGTACACATCTAACATTCTCTATCAGGAGTCCAGAAAACCTCTAAAGGGAAATCAACCCTTCCTGATTAAACATGGACGGATGCACCCGAATCAACAAAAAGTACTAACCCCGAAAGAACCAACCCCGAAAGAAGGCGGGATCTACACAAACAACTTTCACTAACACCCCACCACCGATCGTACCCAATGAATGAAACTAACTCGCATGGAAATAAGCAACAAGATGGGTCGGATAATAAATTCAAACACTAAAACAGGTTTGGAGACATTGAGAGCATTGAGGCAGATGAAACTGCACCATGCACCCAGGGTGCCTCCAAACTTATCAACACAAAATACATACCTCTTTCTGACTCCAGACAAATAACCAAACAGACAGCCTCTGCAAAAGGTCTAACCTAGCTCCACAATCTCCAGGATAAACTTATAATGAACATCCATCATACAACGCAACAGTTCAGGACTTAAAGTCAACTACAATAATATTCTCCTGATTCCAAATAATAATGATCCTGCAGTACTTTTTTTCTACAGGAAACATTCAAATGTTGACACAGCCTTAGGAGGACTTTCTGTTCTTGTAAAGAATAGAGCCCGCACAGCGTCATCCCCTTAAAAACATATATGCAAGCCGTTGCTATAAGCGTCCCTCTACATCGAGTGATTACCTTTTGATATATTTACATACCACGAAAAACCAACATAGTACCAAACGAATTTGAAAATCTTGTTCAACAAATTTCGGCGCTCTTTGTTTTACTCTGGGATTTTAAGACCCCTAACATTCTATCGGGATTAAATCTCATAAACAGCAGAGGTCACAAAGTAGAATACTACATTTATAGACACGATTTGTGTCTATACAATACTAAACCAACGACATATGTACACCCAGGAACGGGTTCGTACACGTGTATGGATTTGACAATTTGCTATACTACGCTGCTTTTGGACTATGAATTGAAGGTCGTTGATGACCTTTACAGCAGTGATCACTTTTCAATCTCCCTAGATTTAATATATGAACTCTACAATTGATGAAACTTTATGCATAGTATGCTCTCAAATTAGTATCAATCACTCTGAACCCTGAATTTTCGACTGTTTTTCAATCCAAATACAAAACCTTGTCTAAAACAAGTCAAATGTCATACCTTCATTTGGCACCAGAATATCATACAGCCTTGACAGTAAAAAAATTGATTTTTCTACAATTCAGTAAATGTTTGTCTCTACAACACCTTACATGGCTCCTTAAACAACCAAAAGTACTTTTTACATTACACGATGAGAAAAAATCTGAAATAAATAAATATTACCTGTAGTTTAGATTTCCTGTAGGACGTAAATCTATAATCTAAATTATAACGTTTATTCCATCACCTATAGCATTTTTATGTAATGTAAGTACCGACACTTTTATTCAACATAATTTCATCTGTCCTCATTAGTGTACACCATTTACATCTCCAACTGATCGAGTAGCATCATATTTTACTACTACCATCTTACCGTTTTACTTTCAACTATTTAGTTTTTTTATATCATTGGTTGATTTTATACATTTTACCATTTATGAACGTGTATCTTTATAACATATTTATGGCGCTAAATATCCTAAACGTGGAGGTGCGCATTTTGAAAAAAAGGTCAATCAACCAATCTTCTGTGACTCACTCTCAGTGCTTCAGTGACTATACAATAGAAAACTGGAAAACTGATCATTAATCAATCTTCAGGTCAAAATACTGAGCTGAGTACCTACCACAATACCGGATAATGTTTGTTATCTAGCCATATTAGATTTAAAGATGAAAAAGCAGATCACGCTGCTAAATTGCCCTAACTTAACAACCATCTGATTATAAAATACCGCATAATGATTTTAAACCTCGTATCCAAGGGTATTTACACGAATTGTGGCAGGCATCGTGGAATGATGCAGTGAATTACAAACTTCAAGCCATCAAATTAACCCTTGGATAATTTACTCCTCCTAAAGAACCAACCATACGTAGCGAGGAGGTAATAATTGTAAGAATTTTAATTGATCATACGTACATATCCCACTTAAACTTACTAAGATGTGAAGATCCACCAGAGTGCGTTACTTGAAATGAACCATTTGGAGTGTTTCTATATGCAACTTACGCGTGATAAGTATTATAATCTGCCTGAAATGAAGGAACTTTTGATGCTAAAAATATCACTTGCATTATAGATTTATAGATTAAGGAAGTAAATCTTTGTTTTAAACTATAACGTTTAGGACATCACCTAGAGTACTTTTCTGTCTTGTAAATACCGCCAATTATTTTCAACATCTTTTCATCCGTCTTCATTACTATGCACCATTTTGATTCCCCATTGATCGAGAAGCTTTATATGATACCGTTGCCATCTTGCATGTTTTTTTTTTAACTATTTGGTTCTTGTATCGCTGGTCGATATTAAAACATTTAATGTTTTAGCGCTTTTACATATAATCTATTGTTTGTCGTTTAATAGCCTAAAAAGCATGTTCGCCGTTACAATAAATCAATCAATCATTGCTTTATTATGCCAACATTTATGGTTTGGGGTAAATCTTCAACATTTAGATTGAATGCCTTGCTGTGGCATTCGTTACGTTAAAAGTCTAATTGTTAAATCATGCTGTATTTTAACATAATCATATACTGTAATATTCCTACTCATCATATTCTTGATATACGGTTAATAGCCGTTATGTATACATTCTTGTAATTCGTGACGTTTCCATCATAAAATCTAAACGTTTCCACAATCAAGTTAATCGAATATCAAAGTTTATATTCTGAGAGTCTTTGTGTTCTAAATCGTTGTCATGGCGTATCAATTAATGAAACATTTATCTTTGCATTAATTCTGATTTACCAATTTGATAAACAAGTAAAATGTATTATCTTATATTTGAGCTATGTTCATAGGATTGAGATAGAAATATGGCTATAGGAATTGCTGTTTGTATTGGCTAGATACCAAGATAAAAGACAAGAAAAGTAAACACGAACATTATGATCTTAAAATCACTGTTTAATTTATTTGGTATTTCAAGCCTTCCTATCGTATTCAATCATGATATGGTGTGTGCCAAAGACAAACAACCTTTCACTAGATGACATTTACTGCTGATATCGCCGCTTTTGTTGGATTTGTCTTATTAGAAAAGTAAACGTACATTTAATGTTGCAAATATTATCATTAATGCAGCCATTGTAGAGTTATTGCTCTATGTTCCACATATATTGGCATTGCTCATCTATGACAAATAAATGTCGCCCATTCGATACAAATATAAATTTCTCACATCCTATAAAGTTACATTATATAGCTACTAATGTTGATCGGAAGATAGAAAATATTCTAATTGTTGTTAAGTTAGTAAATGTTAATGGACATTTACAAGGGACACTTAAAATCCGGTGTATATTGGAGGGTCAACAACTCTCTCCTCTTTGGCATTGATTTAATGCCGAATAGGTTATGCATTGTGCAGTAGTGGACGACAGGCAGTTTTATCTAGGTATAAAATTACTTTGAAAATGTATATTTTAATATATCGCGAATCGACACTTTAACCATTATTTGCATCAAATTGACATTGTTGAAACTACCATATATGATAACTGCTGTATTCTATATCAGTATGGATGATAGTCAAAACGAAGATATAAACTACAATTCACATCAGCAGATAAGACTATGAACTTATTGAAGAATTCAAATATAATTTATCAGAATTCAATATGAAAATACTTTCCCAATAAAAGACACTGTCCCATTTCTCAGCCCAAACGTAGAAATAATGATCTACATTACATGGTTGGTCAGCATTAGAATAATTAAAACGCTGAGTGATTAAAGCACAAACTTGGGACCCCAAGTCTCTTTCGATAGCATCTTCAAAACAAAACATGTTTAGGAAATAGGAGAAGCGGTATAGACAGAACAAAGACTAAAGTGTGCATAAGCAGATGCAACCATATCTGTAATGCAGTAAATCAGAAGTGTTAGGTGGAATCTCCATGCTAATATCAATACATCGGTTGGACTTCTAAGAGTTTATATTAAGCTCTTTTGCATAAAAATATGTTTTTGTTGCTATATTCCTCACATAAATCATATCACCGTGGCACAGAATTACATGATACCGAAAATGTAATTGTAGTACAATCTTTAGCACACGTTCAACTAGGATCGACGATTTTTCTAGAATGTCATGTAAGCTTGAAAAAAATTTAGACCTATAAGATCAAATAAGCGAAAACAATTCACGCATTTTTCGGTTTGACCATTTTTGTTTTACCCATTTGGTATGTAAAATTGCTTGTTTGACGTCATAACATCATTTAAAGTAAACTGCTTAAAAGAACCTACAGATCTAGCGGTTCATAAAACATTGGGAAGAAACATATTTTTGGTATTTTGTTCCTCCACTTTGCAGTTAATTTCTACTTAGTGGTCATCTTGATGTTCAATTTTTTTTACATCAATGTAATAATATTAATGTTAGTAGTATTTGTACGTATTAGCGTTGATGCTGCTGTCTATTGTACTGCCTGTCATTTATGATATTTACTGGTACGGTTATATAATAATATTTTTTTCATAGCATTTGAGATAGTAGAACATTCGGAGTTGAAAGAGGAACTCATCTTTATCGACCACTTACACAAAGGAACAATTATTTCAGTCTTGATTATCTTATTTCGGAATATTTGCTTGTATACCACCTCACACGCAATTTAGTGATTGTTTTTTCTTCATCTGTTTGATCTAATATCACGCAATGATCGTACTAAATCCCATTGTTATGTTCATCACAATATCTTAAAATGATTTCAGTAATAGACAACACAATCAATGATATTATTTCGTACCTTGAGCTAAAATACTAGTTTGGGATTATTTTGAATTCAGTCCATGACATTATAGCTGGATTATATCATTGTGATCTGCGACTCACAGTACTCTGTCACCACACCGCAGTGTAAACCCTTTACACTAATTAAAAGAGATCACATATACTCTGTGACTTATCGACTGTATCAACTATCTAAATACTCACAAAGCGCGATATAATTTTCAAATATATCACCCCATGCAAATATCAACACGCACAGCCATGTTCATTGGGTGTATGCCACGTACTCCTTCATGATTTTCACGTATATCATTCGTGTCGCTATTTTGACATAATAAATGCAAGGGATTCCTATTGATGATAAATTGCTATTCCGAATATGACTGTGATAACGATGACTAGCACATATTGACATATGATAGCCGATGGCGTTAAAGAATTAGTAACTTAATCTCTTTCTGGCATGAAATATTTTCATTCCTTTACTAGGAGCGGAAATGGAAGTGAATCGCACACTACAGAACGTGATAGTGGCACATCACATAATTCAAGTTGTTAATCTGGTTGTTGGCATCATCATTTGTGGAGCAACGTCGCATTTATTTCTGACGCTAGTTCACCTGTCGGTAAGAAATTGCCATCCTATTTGCATAGGCAATGGCATAAATATCATTATTTAACTATTGTTGTTGTTATTATTATTAAAATTATTATGATTATTTTTATTCCAAGGGCAATTGTAGTTAAACTGAATAACAACTGACGTCAAACTTTTGCTACTTGGAAACATATCAACGACATGTAGGAAAAACATCCATTAACCTCAATCACGGACACAAATTAAAGAAAAAATGTAGATATGCTAATCATGTGTCATGTTAGTACAGTTTCGTATATATAATATACAGATCGCTAGATAGACAGATGGATGGAAGTACGGACAGACATACAGACAGACATATAGATAGATAGATATAATGAAAAGAATGTATATGATTATATATATATATATATATATATATATATATATATATATATATATATATATATATATATATATATTCATTAAAGATTATACAACAAAGAAAGATGCATATCACAATACCAACGCTATATCAAGTCAATCTTAACATTTGCCAATATGATATTTCAGCCCATCTTGCCTGCTTTTGTTTTCGTCATCTTCTGGATTGCGTCGCAATGCAATTATCAGAACCTACGTCACATTCTTGTAAGTATTAAGATGCTGCAGAAACCTCCCTCCCTCCCTCTCTCCCTCTCTCTCTCTCTCTCTCTCTCTCTCTATCTCTGGTATGTGTGTATGAGACAGATTATATTCTACAAATGAGTCCATCCTAAATCGTTTTTACTCAGAGCGTATACTTGCCCAAACCGCAAATACAGGATGAATTTGGATTTAACCATAATACCTAGCCGGTTAATCCCTGTAGTTACAGTCCATCCAAACAGACACAATATTAACTCAATAATATTTCTATATCTATTATTACATGACGATATAGATATTAATAGTTACATTGATTGACATTTAAGTAAATATATACCGGTAGAACGAAATCATCGATTCAATACCTCGGACTACTTTACATCAACATGGATCCATAGTGTCGGTTAAAATAACATTTATCAGAGAAAATTAGTAAGCCGTTTTTGCCATGTGATGTAGTTGTCCTTTAGTTATATTGTACACTAGGCTTTATGCATATTCTTTTATATTCACATCGTAGAATGGACATTTACGAGTCTTAAGCATATAGAGTGGACATCATATGTGCACTATTTAACAGTTTAATATCCAGTTCTTGAAACGTCATTCGACCTAGTCTAAACTGTAATTCTTCAGTTTATTCGAAAAGTGTTTTATCACATCCCAAAATTCTAAAAGATGTCTTAAGAGTCACTCATTGACACTCAGCCCCTTTATCCAGCGTCGTTATGGTTATTGAAATCATTACAATTAAAATGAGCCAGAGTGAGCAATACTTCCTTCTGAAAGTGCAATAATTAAATTATAAAATATATAACAATAAAACTTAAAAGCGGCCTTCGAGAGTTGCATGTCTGAATTAAGGCTAGTCTATATAAACCTGAGCCTAAGTTACAACCATCAATCTTACAACTAAAGAAAGATATGTTTGGAACTCGTTTTAACGCTGCTAGGACATTACAAGATCCCATGTATGCCAGCAGTATTATATAACAAAAGATATCGTGGAAAAGAGTAATTAGTTTTTCTTTCAAAGGCAAACTTAATGGAATTTATGAAACTAAAGACTTACTTACCATTCGGTTAAGATTAAAAATATAAAGATATACAATATTCCGTTTTCTAAAGGTAAGAAAATCGCGATATTCCGTTAAATATTCTTAAGTGTCAGCTGTGTCGATTTGAACGAATCCAATAACATGAGCAATCAATACTTAAGATAATAAGGAATTTTGAATTTTTATTTAACACTACGTGGAACTATTTGCTGGGTACCTCTTAACACATATTTATTCTGTTTTATGACACCTAGAATTTACAAAGTTAAAGTTGTTACTTAGTCACTAGATAGAATGACGGTGTCATCTTCGGGTTACAAATATATTTGCAATGTATTTACTACAAGCAGACGGGTTGAAGCTACTGTACTAGTTTCACTGTGCCATATATTGAACCAGGCTATGAAACTGACCCCTGTCGAGTTTAAACAATTCTTATTTTTGTTGTAAAACAAAAAAAAACACAGAACTTTCTGGAAGTCAAACCATCATAACTTGAAGACGTTACACTATATAACAAATGTGATTTACTCAATTCCCTATTACAATAACATTTTTATGACTCTTACATCATATTTATAACTTAGAACTAACTTCAATGTTTAAGATTAGCTTCTCTGTTAAAGATCAATTATTTCTAAAGCGTTTTATTAGAAATAAGAGGTTAATTTATGTTTCATATGTTTAAAATAAAGAACAAAAAACTCCAGATTATTAGAAAATTGCAAATAATATTACGTTTAAAGAACAGAAAAGCGATATAAATAAATTACAGGAATTAAAATGATAACGAGACATTTAGTGTAGTCCGTGTCAAGAACGTTCAAGGGGACATAGTGGAATAAACTTAAAATGAAACTGAACATCTGGAAAGGTTTCGAACTATTTATGTAATTTGAGAAACAATATATACAAATAAGAACCTCCTGAATTTAATTTAGAGAGACGGAACATTGACAAACGATGAGTTACGAATCTTCAAGTAAACCGAATTACGTAATTAAAGTTAAATACACATAATAAATTTGGTCACTGTAATGACAATGTTCTCACCCAAGATGGCTCATAGACGCCCTTAGAGTCAGACATAGATCGTATATACCAATATTCTAACTGTTTAGGTTTCATTATTAATACCGACAAAAATAATGTTTAAGGATAGATTATATAAGTTTTATTACTAAAGGGTACTTTCAAGAATATTGTTTAGATTGCAATTTTTCTTATATTACACATTCGTCTATTACATTTGTCATAGGGTTAGATGATATAGTCACGCTAAATTATGAAGGCATATTTATAGAAGATAATTCCTTACTCTTACAATAGTCCAAAAGATCAATTTGCCCAATTGAAAGAATTTTAGTTGTGTCATGCTTTGTCCTATGTCATTCACCTCTTACGCTTACCAAGCAGACCTGTTAGCAAAGTGTATTACATATTATGGAAGCGATCTGAAAACGATAGTTGTAAATATTGTTATGCATTCATTGAAAGTAACATGCCTGAGAAGATTTGTCACCTCTAAATCTCATATGAAAGAGATTTAAACAAATGTATTGGAACATGTAGGAAAAATACGTGTATCATATAATTTGTGACAACAATGAGAGATACTTTGAATTTATTTTGAACAGATGCATTTGCTGTATATATTGCATGAAATAATACATTTACAATAGAGAACTCATAAGATTGTCTTAAAAATACAAATAGATAAATATAATACTAAAGTTGGAATTTCTTATAGAAACAATTTAGTCAATATATACGTGTAGCGTTTGCAAAGGTTGGGGTGGGGTACTTCCACTATTTTAATTAAAATATTTATGGAGGATCCACTTGGCTAGTGAATTTATAAGTTAAAGACGAAATGGATGTACAGCTCTTAGCCCCCAGTCAGCACTGCCGACGGTTAAATTATATATATATATATATATATATATATATATATATATATATATATATATATATATATATATATATATATATATATATATATATATATAAATATATATATAACACGAAGATGAAATTCAGACAAAACAATTTAATAAAGCCTATAGATTTAAATGATACACAATCACTCGTCCTCCAAGTGATAGTCTATTTCATCTTATGATTTTCAGTGTGAGTTCGATTTTCCACCTGGCCTTTGGTTGTACTCATCTATTTATTTGATCCTCTCACTCCTCCTGGATTTCACCCCTCCCGACTTCTCTCCTTCCTTTTCTTTCCTTCTGTTTCTCTATCGAGACTATTGGGACCACTTTCACTGGTCTGTCCCTCAAAACTTCCTCTCCAGATTTCCCTCTTTCCTTCTCTTCTTTCCGTATCTAACGGAGACACTGGGACCACTATCACTAGTCTGTCTCTCGAAGCTTCCTGTGAAAACCACAAGGCGTTAACATATGGTTTATTGAACCTCACCTCACACTAAATCATCAATTAACCATCAGATAAGGCTATTACGTTTTAGGTCACGCATACATACACATCGAAATTCCCACACTCTTACAGGGAACAATGGCGTAATAGCACGATATCATACGTATATCAATACATCGTATCACATCAGTATATATAATATATATATTTAATCTCATTGTACTTACAATATTATAACAACCATACTTATGTCTGTACACTACACTCCCACAAGCGTACACAAATATTCAAATATTCATATTACTAATCTCTCACAGTGCAAGCATTTCAAAGATACCATTCAATTTCTATAATTGCATGGATAATGTGCTATTGTACTATAAAATAACCACATAGCAAATTATAATAATATTAATTCTTACGACGGCTAGCAAGCAATATGATTCTTTACAAAGATGAACTCATTCTCCAAAATATACAAACATGTCAACATCACAAAATAATTATTCCTAATACGATTTTAGTAATAATACGTATATATACGATCTACAATTAAATGCAGTCGCAGACAGCAAAGATGGAACAAATAGCTCACTGACCTTTTCAGAAGCTACACTTAGAATTCTGTTCCTAAGGTTTTTCCAGCCAATTAACGTATGGCCCAACGGAGTTCCAATTCACGGGTAAGTTCTCTGTAACGAGCTATGGAAACTAATGCTCGCTGGCAGGGTTAAAGATATTATACTTTAAAATAAATCAGGGTCTCACCCCTATCTCGATTCTGATTGGGTAGCGCTGGGGCCCTATCCACTCGACTAATTCAATCTGGCGGTCAGTCAGCGTATCCAGAAGATAAGGCACGCCCACTCCTTCTGGCAGCTTCTTTGATGCACAAACATCCTTCCAGCCCATGGTGCTAATTACACTTCTGACGGGTTTGGATCGGCTTCCTCCCTAGCTACGGCAACTTACGTAAGGGATGGTGTTAGCCTGCAGTCATGTTCAGCAATGAACAGTGGCTTGTCCGACTTACTTGATCACACATGGTTCTAATTTAATTTTGGGTCGGACATACGCCACAATACGGTACATGGATTAACGTAGATTTTTGTGTAATAATTTTTGGAATGCATGTATGACTTCCAAAGTATCAAGTCATATTTAGCTGCTTCGAATCTTGTTATAAACTTGATACCAATATATATTCAAATCCAAATGGCCTTAAAAATGGTCAATCTGTATTATTGCTTATTAAATAATAATGGGCGACAAAAGCATGTGAGAGTGATTGGAATAATTCCTTAAAAAACTGTCTAAGAGACATGGTTTCAAACAATGTTATGCATATAATAGTACCAAAAAATACTATCTTACTAACAAAATCTCTTTAATAACAAACACCAGTTGGGAAGTCTCTACAATTATTATTTTGTAGAGGCTATCTGGTCATATTTGGAACTGATGCATTGCTAAACAGTTTTAATTGGTTCGAAGGGAGATAGTGTAAAAGTCTGCAAAATAGTTTCAAGTTTTTAAACATAGAACTTAGTTTTGGAATATTACCCCGAAAGAAAGAGATACAGTGATCAATATGACTTTGTCGCTCCTTCTTTCATTTAACTAAAATGTAGTTTCAACAATGAATACCGAAGATAGCATATTGATAACTGACTTGACGTTTTGCAAAATGATATGAACATGTTATCAGTTGTATATGTTAATGATTAATGACAAACGGCATATAAACATCTTTTGAATCTTT
The DNA here is from genome assembly GCA_030141615.1 of Unio pictorum. Taxonomy (NCBI): domain Eukaryota; kingdom Metazoa; phylum Mollusca; class Bivalvia; order Unionida; family Unionidae; genus Unio; species Unio pictorum. The sequence continues at coordinate 2,533,754 of JARLTB010000161.1, read as the reverse complement.
ACAAAATCTCAAATATTAATTTAGAGGCAGCTCTGATATACTCGTATATAAAATGAAGATGTGCTCCATTAATTTATGTAAGGTCTCACTATTTAAAGGTTTTGTTTATTGTATTAGATTATTAGTCTCCTAATTTATGAAAATGTTAGGTTATTGGTGCTTAAATAAATTAGTCATACATATGTGCATATATATATATATATATATATATATATATATATATATATATATATATATATATATACAGTTTAATAGATAGATAGATAGATAGATAGATAGATAGATAGATAGATAGATAGATAGATAGATAGATAGATAGATAGATAGATAGATAGATAGATAGATAGATATAAACCAATATCAACATACATGTATATAATGACAAATGGTAAAACACAAATGGGCATTTGTATATACACATATATACAGATATAGATACCAATATTAGCAAACATGTATGTAATTGTAGCTTTCCCTCCTTCCTCCTACATCGCTCTTCTAAAAGACTTTACAGACCTTTCGACTATTAAAATTTTACATTCCCTCTCTCTGTTTCTGTTTCCTGTTTAACATATATTACATTTTGTATTAGGTTTTAAATAGGAATATCGCACATAATAGGAATTGTGACATAGTCTGTAGAAGTATTCCTAAACCGTGAGGAAGAACGACACTGGATAAAGTTAAATAAACATGTTGTCAATTAAGCCTTCTGAGACTGATGTGCCATTCGTTCATAAATTGCTTACACTAAGCAACAAATCACTTGGCAATAGTTTAAATTGAAATGAGTTGAATTTGTTTTTAAAATGACACATCGATGGCTTTTATTTTGAAATAACAATCCTAAAAGTAATCCATATATATTAATTTCCAGCAGGATCATGTAATAATTTTATTTCACTTTTAAAACAAATGTTAACCCGATATAATATGTCTGCAAAATAAAGTTAATGAAAACGAACTTCTGGAACAATCCAGATATGTATATGAATATTCAATTATTAAATTCGAGTAATAAGAAAACCTTATTTTCTCTGGCTAAGTGTCTGTATGACGCTTTGAAAATAAGACATATTATTATATTTAGGGTACATTTTCATATAATGGTTTATAATTTTCCATCCTATCCTTCCTAATGTGTGCTGATGAATATATATATATTTTTTGTATTATGTATGACTTGTATTATCCACCTAATGTTGCATTATGTAATCTATAAGAATATATATAGTTATTAGAAGAAACGATTTAATTTACTTTAACGTCTTCTGGAGGTGAGCGATGTATTGATTTGTTTTTTATCTGTCTCATTTCTTGCCTATTTTATCAAATTGCAGGTTCACTTTAACTTTATCCTAAGTACCTTGTGGTTCATGGCCGTTTTCCCTATTTTCATCATATCCATTATCGTACCTATGGACGAGTACGAATATCGTTACTCAAGGGAATTTGCCGCTGTACCCGCTGTCGTGGCCATTTTCAATGGCCTCCTGAGTTTCAGCTCAATAAGTTTTGCAGTCTGCGCAATCTGGAAGACTGCCCGAAATGTTGTTCTCAATGCAAAGCTTGCCACACTGCAACAAGTCGATGGACGTAATGGCATACAAATATTTCAAGCCACTCATGGTCAACCGATGTGGACTCAGCGATAATGGTAACGTTTCAGTAACAAGGGACTAAGTACAACAGATATCGTTCCCAATGTCCAGCATCAGATGATGCGAGTTTAACCACTCTATTTAGGTTTGATACAAGTTGGAAATACTAAACTGTATACAAGTTTTAGTTTTCAGTGTTTAAATGAAAATGTTTCCATTAAGGTAACAAATGTTACAAAATAGTTGATTCAATAAAATCAAACAAATTGATTATTTTTTATTATGCATTTGTGTAATATTAGTCGACGGGCATAATTAAGTTTATATCGGTAATGTTGAAAGGTTTCATTTACGTATTGAATTATTTCAAAAGGCAGAGATGTATCGAGCATGGCCCAAGCATGCAAAAGATTGATAATATGAAACCATAAGTAATAAATCTGGAAGTCTTTAGTGTTTAGTATATGTAATTATTGAACATACTTGTATTTTCCTTTATGATGACGATAGCAAATTTTGATTCATATGTAACCAGATAAACACACTTTCTATAGCCTTAACAGATGCGTTGGCTTCTTATCTATGATATATACTCGTATTTGAGGTACTGCAGAAGTGAATATAGGAGGACAGAATATCGTAAAAATATGAAACAATAACTGATTTTAAACTGTAAAAATATGCTCTCGTACAAATAACAAAACTATATTATAATGTTAGAAAAGCTGCAGTAGACAAAGATATAATCTGCCAGACTTATTTGAGAAATTTCTTCCGTATTGAAGATACTACACGCATTTCTCATACTCATGACACAAAAACTATATCTTATTTTGGTGGTCTCTAAAGTTACAAAGTTTGGTACTGTTTAGAATAATACAAATGAAACAGTAAAGAATATAAGTCTTCGGGTTTTGTATTATTGTGCACGATCAAAAGAAAGATAGACAATTAACCATTCAAATTGTCTTGACTATGTACAGCTCTGTGTGATTACAGCACCCGCGTTGCTCTCCAAACATCCATCAGTACATTTTGTAAGCCATATTTTCATAAGAAAGAGGGGAAACGGAAAGATAAAAATGTCCATACGATACATAGGTAGCCAGTACGAACAAAAGAATGCTTTACATAATTAATGTCTGGTTGAAGTTCCATGAGAACTTGTAAATTTATGTTAGACTTTTAAAGGTTTAAATATCTTTAATGCATCAGGACATGCTTTGATTTGAATATTCCTTTCCACACTTTAAAGTCTGTCACGGTGCATCAGAAATACAAACTACAGAGAAAAGGCCTTATGTTACCATCTATAGTATACGTTTCAAGTATGATGCACACCAGTTATAGAATTGTCGTATACGGTTGAAATAAATAAGATCTAAGTATAATAAAATGCTTGTAAATTTCACTTTACCTAATCTGCGTAAAAGTTTATTTCAGTAATCTTTTATGTAAATTCATTCTTTTACAGCTATAAATTCATTTAAACTAAGCTGTATAAAAAAACCCAGATCGAATGATTCATAAACTATTTGGAAGAAAAATATTTCTGTTCAATCGTTTCCCGACTTTATTGTACAAACTGGTACTGTTAGTTTATAACAATAATGATGTGTTTAGCATTTCATTTCGTGATAAATGTGCATCAGAACGAGAACCGTATCTGTATAGACCACTTTCACGTAGGAAAAAATATAGTCAGTATAGATTATCTAATTTGGGTTCGTTTGTTTGCATAGCGTATCACCAACGCATTTATAGTTTCAAAAATACTTACAGTCCGTGCAAGAACACTATTTCATTCCATTTGCATCTTTCACACAACTCTAGTTCATACTGATTAAAACCGACACTAATATTACTTTCACAGTTATTTCTAGTTCTTAGTGATTACAACCTACACTAATATTATAATTATCTTACATGGGACTATCTAAAAGTGTGTTAACTGCAACGGATCCAAACGCCCAAAACATTTCTGGAAAAAGCATGAAGTAACTTGTTTTGTTGTTTCTTGTGGTATCCTAAACAGATGGAAATTAGCAGATGCCTCTAATATGTTTCCATTGTGATGTTTTAGTTTCATAATATAAACGAGATGAAATGCTTTCACGAATGGAAATGCACATATTATTTCCAAGCCTTAATCATTTAGAAGAACTTTTCTTCTAATTGTATTAACTGAATTATTCCACGTAAAGTGGTATATTATGTTATTAATTTAAATCGGAATGTTTTGATTGTGATGGTAAGGATATGAGGCTTATTTTAGCTGGTGCAAACTATTTTATAACTTTGATCCTACCAAATAATGCTTATGTTCTCATGGTGCAATGTTGTTTAGTTCTTTAATTCTTTTTTAATCATTATTTTGTACCACGATTCCAAGTTCGGTTGAACATTTTATATATGGCATAGCAAACTCACTAGATTCATTTAAGAGAACTGACATAATCGATATTCACGTTTAGTTTAACTTCTAGGCCAGAACACATTAGTTTTATTATAATTTATGCGAAGTCCAGTGACGTAGGAATAACACAATAAAAGATTTATGGCTCACTTCAAGATTTTATTATTCCCATCCAGAGTGAAAAGTATTTTTAGCATTTTGAGATAATATATTCTCTGTCATTTATTGTTTTCTTTAAACATTTAAAGTATACTCATGTATGCCCTTGTCTTTTCATAAATTGTAAATATATATGAAGATAAGGAGTCTCCTTGCCTCCTTGAATAAAAAACCAAAACGAAATGTAGATATTTACCATACCAAATTTGTTGACATTAATATATAGCTTGTATGCCCATTCGATATTAGAATCTTCAAAATTAAAGAAACACGTTTAGACCCCAGAGAATGCATGACAAGGAAGGAATGTGGACATCTGACTAAGGCAGAAGATATGTTACCTAATATTTGGATATGGTTCGTAGATAGGGTTTAGGTAAATAGCGGCCTTGTAGTCATTAATCCGGCGATATGTGTGTTTAGTGTAAATTATCAAATCGGACAAGGCTCTGATGTTTACCTTACATTTGCCTATAATTTGAGATTATTTTTAGTAGCTCTACAAGCAGAAGCTATTTGATATGAAACAGTCAGCGATGTTATCAGTCTCCAGTTCTTACGACCCTGTCTAGTTTTGTTGCCTGTCGGAATACAATTCCCTATTTATCTTTTGATGAAATTGTCCTACACTTTAACTATAGGTAATGGAATCGGAAAAGAAAATGACGTAATTATTTGTATAGGGCAGTCGGTGACATAACGTAACATTTTAGAATATTCGTTTTGAATTATGCTGTATGTAAATTGTCAACAACGTGTTCTTTGTCCCCATAACAATGCGTGGATTTTATTCACCTGTCTAACGTATTTCATTTACAAAATATTCATTTTTATGTTTCGAAGTCTACTTGTAAAGCTCCGTGTTAATTTCAAACAGGTGCTTTTCAATCACAATCAAATTAATTGTGTCAGTTTTCTCCATTTAATGTTGTTTACATCTCTTCAATGGATTAAGTTGGTATATTTCTTGTCGATATATATCATACCCATAGGTCAATCGTTTAAATAATATGTTTAATGAGTTCAGAATTTTTAACTTATTAAACATTACAGAGAAGGAAATATTAATGATTTATTTAACCTGCGTACATATAATGGTAAAAAAAGAAGTAATAAATAACAAAGTCAATACCCATTAGCTAATATCTCTAATCCAGTCATAGAGCCCAAAATATGAGCAACATAGATAAGACTATTCAGGATTTCTATTCAAGAGATCCCTTTAACTGTACGACTAATAATAATGTGTTTCTTTGGAAAGAAGGAAACTTCAGACCATGTTATAAAATGAATAGCTAGTTAAAATTTTTAATTCAGGACTATTTTCCCAAGTACATTGCATAATTATGTTTTATTTTCTCCATATATTCAATATGTGAAAGGTACATCTCTTTCTACGGGTCAATCTAATGCAAGGACTACTTAATAATATAATACTATAGTACTAACAATACTAGTTAACATCTTAACTTGGCAGCGATGGGGTATATTTCAAGCACGTGCAAGGACAAGATAAAATACTTTTCAACTTCTTTGCTTGGCAACGATGGGGTCTATGTCAGGCAAACGCCAAGGCAAGGTATAAGACTTGTCAACTTCTTACTTTGGTAGCTACTGAGGTTGCCCGTATTGGTTATAAATGTGCCACAAAGTAAGAACCTATGTTTGAATACATACATACATACATACATACATACATACATACATACATACATACATACATACATACATACATACATACATACATACATACATACATACCACCCTGCTGGACGTAAATTTTATGGGTGTCATCTACCTTTAATAAAGTGTGAAGTTACAAGTTTGGGTTAGCAGGCTCACATATTTAATTATGCAGATAGTGTTTAAAATAGTTCAAAAGTCTTTATAAATGTTTCGGAAGTTTATGGACCTGCGCAAGATGGACTGAAGTAATCTTAAATATGATTAGAGTTCGTGATAATAGACTGACCAGCCTGCTAATGTCAACTTTTTGATGATAAATACAAATTTGCTGACCAAGTGCAAAGTAAACATGTATGTGTCTGTTAATTTTAACAGACAGCATCAAAACTTTTGTTGAGAATGAGAGTGGCAGTACAATTATTGGCAAAATAACAGAATTTCAAGAAAATCAACTTTGTTCAATACGCTGACAAAACTGCTACGCAAACCGATGCAAACTGATAAATGTTTAATTACAATTGAATGTACCATAACTGCCTTGTTACTCGGTTGTTTTGGAATTACGTTACTTTGAATAATAATACTCAGGCATATCTTCGCAGATATCCAGAGTACACCTGATTACGTAAAATAATGTATTTCATTGAAAATTACAAATCTGCTTTTATTAGAACCATAGATAAAATATATTTTTTCATGCCAATAATAATGATACTGTAAGCAACGTTGCCTCTAAGATGCGCGTGTGTGCATCCCCGCGCAGCTGAATTGTCAATTTATGCTCAATCCAACATTAAATTTTTTTCGTCTCCATAATTCTTGCGCACACCTAACATTCGCTTAGAGGGAACGTTGACTGTAAGTCGTCCTTTGTATTTACGTTCATATTTTGAGCCAATACTTGACCAAACAGCATCTAATCTTGACATGAATTTTGTTTTCAAATGTAATTATTTGTGTCCCTAGGCTTTATGATAGTTTCGATGACAGTAGTATTAATAGCAGCTAGTACTCATGATTGTGATAATAGTGACACGCGCACACAATTCATTCCAATGTTAAAGTAGCACCATTCATCAGTGACCAACACGTCACTTTCAGTAGACGTAAACATAAACATTTTAAGGCCAATGCTGAAACAATGTGGTTACAAAAAACATTTTTCATTTCCTTGGCAAAGTTATCTACATTTATTTTCTATCAAACGGATAAATGAACGAGTTGTCTTAAGGTACATCGATTTCATACAGTCATATGCAACTACGTTCGTGGTGAGAAATTTACAAATGCTGTGGATCAGACCTAACATTACTAGAATATACTTTAAATTTATTTACCATTTTGCAAGTACATTTCTTCAACAGTTAAATGATTAAGAGTTTTCCATCAAACAAGAAGAAAAAATTAACTTCTTAAGACGAACAATTGTTTCTAGAGGCTACTTGTTTAATTTGCCATGGATAGTTGTTTAAAAAAAATTTTAAAAGGGTTCTACAATATTCAAAACCAGTATGGAAACAACCGTATTTATTTTATACAGTAGAAACAACGACCACAGTTAAATAAAACACATTACTATTTTCAGTGCAGCCATTTAAGGCCGAGTAAATATTTACCTGGCATAAGTCGAGTTATTAACTAGAAAGAACCTAAAGCTGTCAACTTTATTTCGCACTGCAATTTTTCAGTATAGATAAGTTTTACAATAAACATTGTGCAGAGCACATTTCACCCAATTTGAATATTGAGTGCATTATTTTAAGGTATTACATTAGGAAGCCTCTGTATATATTAAGTTATTCTTCATCACATCAGAAATGACCTCGATATTATAAAAAAAAGTTTTCAAAATACGTGTTTTATATTAACCGCATTTCTTGAATAAAAAGCATTTTCATCACACCAAGTAAACATATATTCTTGAGTTTATGGATATAGACTAATACGTCGTGTTGTTATGCCCCTTCTAAAATTGTATAAGGAGAGCACATTGTTTTGTTTTTTTTGTAAACATATAATCTACATTACCCTAATTCATAAATAGATGACATTTTTCATTTTCAGACAATTACAGCAATGACTAATTCCAGTTCTAAAATTGTGGTTTTACATTCATAGGAAAATAGTAGCTATGTATTAAATTGTTACAAAAAAGTGTTGCTTCACGTCATATAATACGCTGACCTCGGTATTGATTTCTTCCATTAGCATATTCCATCGCCATGATAGTAATTCATTTTCAGAACGTTATTCGTGACATTTTTGTAAAATATTGTTTTTAATAGGTATCTTGACTATTATTTAGAACTGAACTAGTTTGTAGTTCTTGTTGTTGTTGTTATTATTATTATTATTATTATTATTATTATTATTATTATTATTATTATTATTATTATTGACCGGGGTTTGGATCCCTTAATAAACTCCTCCTTGTTAATACTTGCTCTAAATGTGCATGTTTTGGTTTAGTTTGATTCTATACATCACAGTAACACAGATAGACTATTTTGTTGTTGTTGTTGTTTGGTTTAACACAATTTTTCAGCTCGCGATAGGTTATTCCTGGCGGCCAGTATTATTGTTGGAGGAAGAACCCGGGAAAACCCCCGGAAAGAACAACGGACCCACGAGAAGCTACTGGCAAGCTTTCTCACATTACTACATTAGCCGAATCTTAGACTCGAACCCACGCAGAAAGAGGTGAGATAGCAGTGAACCGTAACGGCCACTCGGGGCCCTTAGACATTTTATACAGAGGCAACTGAAACTTGTAAATATGTTGATTGAAAGAATCTTGACAACATCTATGTACAAATCCTATGCAATCTATGTGACAGAATATAAACCAAACATTAGATAGAGTCGTGCAATAAAAGTAAAATGAACGTATAAATACAAAATATCTCGTCTCATAACGGAAAAAGATGCATAATGAATAATACAAGATATGTGAGACAAACCATTGTAGTACAAAATCAGGTGAAAGGACATCTTTAATCGAATTCCCATTTTTTTTTAATGTCCTTAATCAATGGCGTAGCTACTGGGGTGCAAGTTTCACTCAGTGCGGTGTTGAAGAAGGGGAGGGGGGCGCCTGAAAAAGAGGATTGGAGGTATCAGTGTATACTACTACAATGAATAAACAACTAAGTAATTAACTAGGTCCGTGCCATGATATCCGGATGACTGAGATTAACTCAGGTTCATACCGCATCTAGGTCATGCGTGATTCTCCAGTCACCTCGGGCGCCAAATACTCCGTCAGGAGTGGGGCTGGGGGCAAAAACAATATGAACCTCGCACAGAGCACCGAACACCCTCGCTACGCCATTTTGCCTAATTGCACAGTTATATTACTGCAAGATCAAACCTTTACTTTACTAGGTAAACCATGACAATGCTTTAGATTATTTCCCTGAAACTTAACACAAGCTTGGCAAAATCTCACTTTTAGTCTCAAATACTGTCAAATTTGTCTCATGCAATAAAAGAATGAATTTCCGAATAGCTTTCAAGTGGTCGTACAATTTGTAGCTGTGTGTAATGATGTATTTGATATATGTATGCATCAAAGTCATCTACATGAGATTTACCATGTTCATTAAAAACTCGAATATTGAGATAGAATTTTTCCTACCGAAATGTATCACTTTTAATTTATAAAGTCTATCCGGACATGCAAATATCGACACTTTGCTAACACTATTTTAATGTATTAAACAAATGTTATCCGAAAGTCATCTTGTCTTAATTCCCCAAATTTCCAAATTAATATTCCACTCACAAACATAATTTTGGTGAACACTTGTAAATCTGGTGAATAATGATTTGAATGAATAATTATGCCGTAATGAAATAATGAAATTAGCAATATTACGTATTCTGCATCAGATGTTAAATGCAAGAATGAATTATTTCTCAAGTAAACATTTTTATATAGTTAAAAAGTTTAGACATAATAGAACCATGATGGGAGTCAAATGTTCATTTCTATAAGATCTACTTTGCTGAAAACTTTCATTAGCAAGTGACAAAAACAATCCTGTTTCATCAAAATGTTGATTTACATTTAAGACATAAAGCTCAGATAAATTCAAAGATCTAAATATTTCCACGTGTTACTCCACATACATTAGGAGGATATCCTCCTAACGTCAGAGGTCCACATAATGTTGGTGTGTAAACACGCATTTGTCCACTTAATGTAGGTAATGTGTCTAATCTCTTACCTTCATCCAACAAACGAGTCAAGGCAATTCACTATCTGTTTTGCTTATGTAATCAATATTATTTTAAAGACAAACATATTTAAGAAAGAAAAAAGTGTATTTCATGAGGATAAACATTTCTGTTATTGGTCATATGAAAACTGATATAAAAGAGATATTCTTGCATATATATAATATTTGAAAAATATTGGGTCTGCTGTGATTTTGAAGTAACCCGATCACTCATTATTCAGTTTAAACTATCCTTAAGTAAGAAAAATGGTAATGCCGTAAATTATTTCAATGCCCACAGTTTTGTCTGGGACAACCGTTTGAATGTGAAAATAAATTGTCATAATGTACGTGTGTATAAGTTGACGTAATGCAATTTGTTTAATTTAAAGAATCTTAATATGGCGGGAAGTAATGTTTCAGCTCTAATAAGTAATAATATTGATTGCCAGCGCCCACTATCGACGCCCGCGCTGCTTCCGAAATATTAGAAAGTAATTCATATCCCTGTAATATTCGAATGAATTTCAAATTTCGTACGAGAAGCCCAAATGTCTTTGTAACTATATATGTGTGCTTAACCTATGCAACAAAGAAAGAGCGCCAATCAAAGTTTCTCTAGTTAAAGCATGAATTTACTTCCCTAAAATACAAAGTGAAAAAATTAAAAGAAACTTACAAGAGATAAAAAATTCATTAAAGCGTCCTAACAGTTTTGTCAATTTCCAATAATCCAGATACGTCTAAGTGTGTATTGTTGATACGTATAGTGTGCTTATTACCAAAGCTGTATAATAATCACTATGCTTTTAATCCAAAATATACTTGAATAGCTGCTACACGATGGAATCGTTCGAAAATAAATCCCAAATGTTTTTGAATATTCAACATATTAATCCGTAATGTTGCTAATTTTTCGAAGTATTGTAACAATTGTTGTTTTTTTTTGCACCCCAATTCCATAAATGACATTAATTTAAAAATTCAAAAATAAATAAATCAGTACGTTATTTTTAAATGTCAACAAATCAACTATTCAAACTGACTAATATAGAGATCTGTCAGGGACCTTTTCAGAACAATCTTGACCGCCAGTGATGGTCATATTAGGTCACACGTACTATTTTTCCAAATTCTTTAGGCATCGACCTATAGTTTTATGAATGGAAAGTGATATGCACTTCACCTGATATTAACTCACCTTTAAAGTGCACACTACAATATTGAAATACCAGAAATGTTTACTAAATGACAATACTAAAATCATTTGTTTTGAGAAAAAAAATTATACATTGTGTAGCATTATCTCAAATCAGCCTTGACCATGGAAACCTTTTGACCTGATACTGGTTTTAAAATATTTGTTTAAGGAATAAAGTCTATGTATAGTAAATATGTATAGTCAGCTCGTGAATCTGAAACTAATGAACGAATGTGTGCTGTATTCAAAACCCCCCTGACAGAATTTACAGTTTGAAAGACACAACCTCATAGCTACATTTTTCAAGATTATTTGAGAATAAAAGTGACTGCAGAAAAAATATGGAAACATATACTGAGTGAATATTCGCTATTACGACCATTAGTTGGATTGAAAGAAAGTGGTTACGTAAGCGAGATTGTCTCAACATATGGGTTGATATGTATGTATGTATGTATGTATGTATGTATGTATGTATGTATGTATGTATGTATGTATGTATGTATGTATGTATGTATGTATGTATGTATGTATGTATGTATGTATGCATTAAATTTAGTTTTTATAATCTGATGTCTTTTCGTTTCATTATTGGAAAGAAAGCTCATTAAATTTGCTAAACATATATAATTTATAATTGGTAGCTCACCTGCTCTAACCCAAACCCAAAATTATCATACCCTCCCTTTCTATCTTTCATGTACATACTCCTGTTTACTGTTAATATGATTAATTTCAGACGTGTGTAAATATGAAGATTTCCAAATTAGAGGTGTGCTGGAGAATCGACGTTTGTAATATGCGTGTATGTTTTCTATTCTTACGGGTGTGTGCATACGGTATATATTTGTAAGATAACCTTGGGCAAATAATGAAACTACTTGCAAAAGAAAAGATTGTATTCTAGTGTAAATTATTCCCATTTAACATAAAAGAGACAAAGTTTATCAGTATATGTACAAAATATAATTTTAACCTTGATGCGCATGGGGATCTTGTCGAATAATTCGTAACGAAAGGTGAATTATTGTTAACGAATTCGTGAATTGTGCGCAGATGAAAACACTAGACCATGCTCAGCATTGCAGTGTTTCCTGATTAGGTGATGATGCACCAGTGGAGACAAACATATGATTAAGGTGGCTAACCGATCCTGACAACTGATTGTGGAATACGTGGACAATATAATATGATACCGAATACGTATGTTAATTATGCGTCGACAAAGAGGGCAAAATATGGTGAATATAAACAGGCAAGTTCAAGATCATTCATTGTGTACCTATATACTAACAATATGACTGCGGGATGTATACAACCATAGCCAAAATGACTAGACAAAGAACAATAAACAGGCAAATAAAGAAGAAATACAACCAGAAACGGAGAAGTAAAGAATGAACCAATGGCTTGGTAACCCTGAATGTATTGCATGCTAGAATCTGGCTATGTTTTTTATGTTTGGTCTTGTATATGTACAAATATTTTTTTTTAAAAAAACTTTTATATTACCCTCAATGATAAATTAGAATTATTTATAAATTCTAACATAGCTGAAAGCCATCCAGCTTAATGGATACCACATGAATGTCAGTTTGTAAAACGCACGAACGACAGTCATTGAGTCTCCATGGGCGTATAAGACATTAAACGTATTTTCAAAAATTATCTTCAGACACAAGGTTAATGATTATAAAACATTTTTTTTAATGATTTCTACTAGGCTAAAATGTCTCAGTATAGTCTACTGCATTTGGCGTGACAATCTTTATAAAATTGTACTTGAGTTGATTTGTTATCAATTTGTTCTAATAAATACTTTCTTTATCCGTGTGATACGACACAATCTTGGATTTTGCTCTTGAGGAAGTTTATCACTGTTAGGCCAGATATTCTATGTAAGACAAAAATAATCAGACGAATCTAAATTATTTCAGGGTATCATATAGCTTTATTATGAACGTCAATGTTTCTATTCTGGGCTAAGAAATCTTATTAGAGCATTCATTATATCTATAATCGATTATAATCTATACTCGGAATTACATAATTCCCTTGCTATCTTTACATATATATCTGCTAAGGCGTATATTTAGTATTTGTGGCAGTTGATATAAACAAAATAATTTTCTAACGAATATCATGTCAATAACAATTCAATACTTATAGAACCCAAAGAAGATTAGCATACTTAACATTGTCTCCTTATTTCGACAAAAGGCGTGTTCTTACTCGAAATGTTGGCAAATCAGTACTGCATAATTTACTTTGGTTCAGTGACCGTGAAGAAGCACAATAATGCTAAGCCTGTAAGTGCATTGTAAGAAATAATGCAAGATATTTTAAAGTCCTTTTGTGATTTTTCAGTATTGATTTTTTAATACTGAGATGGTTGTTTTCTACAAGCAATGTAAGTAGTTATCCAGTCCATGTACAACACTGTCATCTAGTATTTACATTTCTCTTTTTCTGTACGTTCTGTTCATGTTTTTTCCCCTCTAGATGTAACATATGAGGAAGCTTATGTATTAACTTTTGTAAAGACTATGTCATATTACGAATCTATTTCTTTCAAACAAGGACTACAGGGGAGTGGGAAGCAACATGCTTTTTAAAATTTAACAAAATCGTATTAGACTAGAATACTAATTGAAAATGTAAGAAAAGGAATTGTAATGCGTACTAAATCCAAAATAAATCTAGAATTACCGGCAACATTTCTAATGATAATAGTTCTGAATAAACTTCAGTGGAAATTCAAATTACATCCAACGATGAAAGTATTGATGAGCCTGTGGTAACCCATGTTATGGTTATATGCAAAGATATGTGTTCCATCACATTGCTAAAATCAAAGAATATACCTTTATTTTAAAGTTCATCATAAATTCAAGTTTATTTTTCTAAGAATACTATTTTTGAGCATTTATTTTTTCCAGAGAAGAATCATTTTGATTAAATAATTTACCATTTCCTAAGCAAATAATATAACTTAACGGATATTTTACTTCTCCCAATTTGTAACACGACTCAATTTTAATTATAAGTAAAAGTCATGTCTAAAAGTATGACATAAAATGTAGTAAACAACAGGTAGACCCAGCCTTTCATGGGGAATTTCCAAAGTTCTAGACTCTGATTATGATAAACACTCTTAGTACTAAACCAAAGTCAATGAATCAGGTGAGGTAGAAAATGAATTTGATTTCGTATACAAGCTATAGTCCAACATACAATTAGAAATATGATACAATGAAACAAATATTAAAAAACTAAGCTACAGCAGTGTAAAAATAACAAACAGAACAATCTAAATATGTATTTCATGAAAGCGAAATTTAATACTTTACAAATGCAAAAGTGGAAACTCACGTCATCACTGGGAATACTGATACCTGTTGTGCAACCTCTGAGAGAACATTATGGTTAGAAGTAATCAATGAGAACATTATGGTTAGAAGTAATCAATGAGAACATTATGGTTCGAAGTAAAATTGGCGTTATGTAAGAGCTAATGTCAGCTCTGAGAGAACATTATGGTTAGAAGTAATCAATGAACTTGTCTGTGATTGATGCGTTATGTAAGAGTTAATGTCAGGTGTTTAGAAAGAAGTTGAACCACTTGGCCACATTGGAAACGTTTTCTTTCATAATACTTAAACCGTGGTACACATCATGGAAAATGTATAACTCTTAGCAATATCTATAGTAGTTATGGAAGAGTTACCTCTCTTCAAGTACTAGGGATTTCATGCTTCTGTCTGAGTCACTTTGTCGGAGATTACATTCTATGACAGTGTATGTAACGCATTCTGAAATGTGACGGAAAGTATTTTTTTCACCGCATGTTAGCATTGTTGTCTATAGAACAAACAATAGGTTCCATGTTACTAATAAGTCCAAATGAAGACAAGTAGCAGGTATATTTTCGTATATTGGCTTGCAAATTGTCTTAGATTAGGGCTCTATTTATGAATTAATTGGTTCGGGATTGTGTTGATAATGACATTGACGTGTGGTATGCACACCTATCATAATTGCTTGATAACCTGGTTTCATGCTATAATGTACCTACCTCACGTACGACTTTAGCCAGGGGTATAACAAAGGTCAAGTCTACATTACTTCAGTTACTGGGATCAGACCATATATTTTACTATATTTTACCTGCGTTCATTTCTCCAGGCTGAACTCAGGCCAGCGTTCTAAAGACACAATAATTCCGAGGGGTGACATTGCCATTTTAACACAATAACAAACACTAAAGCTTGACTGATATTACTCTGCATTCGTTTAAAATAATAGTAGATCATATCCTACTAAGTTCATTATTCCATTTTTGGGTCATGGTAAAAGTCATTCCCTGTCATGAGTATTTCACAGTGACAGGCAAAGGAAAACAGCTAATCTAAATTTGGATAGATCCTTGGTCTGATCCCATCCAGACAGTGAAATACTGGTGCAGGTCGTGTTTTAGCCATGTTGTTTCCTAATCTCGTAACTGGGATTTTTTAGAAGCAGTATTTCTACACATGATGTATTTTCAGTTAACATTAGTTGCATTTAACATAATATAATTGCTAGATCTTGCAATTATACATTTTATTGTTAAAATGATAATAAGTCATATTGTAAAGTACATTAAACAAAATAACAGAGAAATATATTGTAAAGGTTGGGGCTTTTGCAGTTTTTGGTGGGGTGTTTCCAATTTGTTTAAATGAATACATAATACACAACCTGGCTAAATTGAAGTAGTGATATAGATATGCACGGTTCTGAGCCCTCAGTCATCGGTGCCGACAAATGTAATAATGGTATTACAAGATAAATATACAGACAAGCAGTAAAAACAACCGCACATATCGAATGACACTGCACCAAACTCTTGATGTGTATCTGCTTTCAGACCTCGGACCCATATCAGATTTATACAAATTCCATAAAATAGACCAAATATAAAGATAAATAGTACAAATGGGATCAACCCTTATAGTCTGAAAACTAGACTAGTCCACATCCATCGATATAATAGCATAATCCAACTCTAATCCAGAAAAACTAAGACTACCGAAATTAGACAACTACTCTGACCAAGGCCGAGCACCAGTACTATCATATAAATATAATCGTAACTAAATACCAGTACTTCAAGACAGTGACTCAAATTTAGACAATTCAGTTTCAATTAGACACCTCAGACTCAGGTCGCCCGCAATAAACTCAGGATGCGAAGGAGACTCAACCAACGGGTATGCACCAGTGCAGTCGTCCACACTTTTGAAATCACTAATTGACCGAATAACATAGTTCCTATCCCTTGAAATAATATTAGCTTTGGATTGTAAGCTGAAAAGGCACCAGCTTACACGCGTAAGCTACATAAAATGCCTCATTTTCATATTTGGGATAATTGCACCAAAAGCCAGCTTTCTGTTGGTTCCCTGTTGAGGCGGTGTGCATTCGTCTGCGAACCCAGAATGCCAAAGTACCAAGCAACGTATAATGATTATGATAGTGATACCATTTGGAAAACCAGGCTCAATGCCGGATATGAAACATCCTGGTTACAAACTGACCAGGTTACGAATGAACTGACATCCGTGAAATAGCAATGGTCGGCAAGGAAGCATAGCTAGCCACCTATGTCAGTATGTACACTGGGTTAAATAGAAACAGAATATCTTAAAAACAGTTGAATTGCAACTATTTTGAGTTGCATGCTTTTATGAATTATTACATAGGGAAAGAGCTTGCGTTTGCAACGTGAAGATTATGTGAACACTTCTCTTTTCTTTGTTACCATAGCCTTCCGAACTATGGACCTTTCTGACCAAACTGATGTAATCTATTTAATTACTTTAAAATCAAGTTTTTGTTCCACTGGGTGCCAGGTATATCGCAAATAATTATTCACATTGTTTTACTGGAAGAATTAGGGCTCATAATAGTACATCTACATTCTTCCTCGACATGGAACTAATTCGACCTATATCACGCATTGAGTAATTCTCACTCAGGTGTTGGTTTTCCAACATATGTTCTACATACTATTACAGACTAGGTTTTCCTTAGTTTATTCGAACCAATCATAAAGGCAAAGGTTTACCAACAACAAATTTAAGTGTTCTCTGAACAGTGAAGCGTAATATTCCACCTGGTCACAATTGTTAATTCCAGTGAACTATACACGAATGTAAACCTAGTCTAGTTTAAAAGCTATGTGTCCTCTTTAATTTCGAGGATGATACAAGAGATATATTTAGGCATGTTTTGTATTGATTTAAAAGTAATACTTACAGTTTTTGGAATATGAACACTTTGGTGTGGTTGTCTATATTTTCTGCCGATACTGCACAGAGAGTAATGAGGCAGTGATTCTACGTTGGAAGTGAAATATGTGACCCAATGTACGTTGCTTTGTTTACAGTCCATCCTATCAAATAAATGCCTGATAACCTATTAAAAGAACTTCATCATCGAAGTATATTAGATTAACATGATTTATTATGACTTAAACTCAGGAAAATGTCGTACTGAGAAACAAATATATAGACCGTGATCTCATTCATAACAGTCGTAACGAGTTACGCCCTTTTACTTTATGAAACAGAACAAGTGACAAACTGTACAATTTGATACCTAGTTAATAAACTGTTTTCCACTTTTGCTATTTGATCTTAAATTGTTCCAATGGCTACATCATAAAAATGTCCATGCAATGCACATAGCATGGATTTAATTATGTAGCTTTGCAAACCAAGTGACTCAGTTTTGTTACCGAATCTTCCCCATAGTTTACGACAAAATTACATGCAAATTTTAAGTATGTGCTTAAAAAATAGAAATAAACTTGGCAAAACATATCTCTTTTACGATATGACCAACTTCATGAATATTATACAGGGTTTATTTCCCCTGACACAGTGAAACCTGAGTATCTCAAAATATTTTTATAAATTATGATGGGATTCCTATATTGTCTTTTCCTTACGCCTGCAACCTTCCATATTTGGTTGCATGGTTTGAAAACAGAACATTTTAAATGAGTATAGTGACATATGGGTATTCTGATTGATACATAACATAGCGATTTTAAGTGACTTAACAATTGTGTATATTAATGAAAATCTAATGTTTTGATAATAGTATCTACATAACCATACTAATGTATTTCATACTCTTCCATGGGTGTTGTCTTGAAGAATATTATAATTAATCTGCATTTAAAGAGACAAATAACGTATACACATCGATGTAACATCCACTATCACATTATCAAAACTCATGAATAGTAATAACCTCTTAGTTCCTTTTAATATTGCAATACATAATATTCGAAAAACTTCTAAAACAAATTTTGATGAAATTTTCACTCTCATTTATGTCCATATGTACCTTTAGCTCTACTCGTCATAGATCAAACAAAATATGAGACAGTCTGTTGTCCTTCTTCTCTCCGTACACAAATCTTCCTAGACTATGCCATGTTAACCCAGTTGGCCCATATTATAGCCGGTCTTAAAAAATTACACAATTGGTGCAACTCTGACATCCAGTATGGCTGCCACAATATCCATTAGGAAAACTGTCCTTATTGGATGATCATATTGATATACGTTTATGACTAAACGAATTCGTTTGATGCCTAGTCTGTCTCAAATGAAAATTGTGCCTATGTGACGTCCAGTATAACTATAACCGCGGCCATCTTTACAATCTTGTTATTGGTATTTATCCTGAAGGGATGGATATATCTTAAATATAAAGACATAAAATATTCTTGAAATTGTTTAGTTTATCTTAAATGAAAATGATACCGATCCGACCTCTAGTATGGCTACCCGATTGGTGATTATGATATATTGGTATTGTTACCTTTCCTACTAGGATGATGAAGATGTATGCAATTTGGAGTATGTGCATTTGATAGCGCGCAGTTTTTAGGAATTCTTATATTTGTGTGATTACCTGTGTGATTGTTTGAATTCGGTGTAATGGAAATATCCTTTGCCCGAAATAATTAGCCAATTACTAGAAGGATGTGTCACCGAGTAAAGAGCTAGTGAGTTTTCATTATGCCATGGTTTACTAGTAGTGACTTCAGGTCAAAATCCAGTAACATAGTCCATATTAAAATCTAGTGGTGTGACTAGTAGGAAACCGGTAAATTACACATAGGAATACATAAGAAGGGACTCCACAGATAACCGTTGATGTCGCCATGTTGGCAAATGTGGTGAAGTTATAATGGCGAATCGGCCTGGAAACCATACACTGACTGGAGTTGTATAGTTTCTACTACGTGAACTGTTGCCGGTACGGAAACATGATAAAGAGAAACATTGCAAGTTTATAACAAGATTCGAAGCAGATAAATATGCCTTGATACTTTAGATGTCATACATGCATTCCATTCATTATTACAGAAAAATCAACGTTAATCAGTGTACCCTATATATTAACTAAATTGTTTATATAAGAAACTCCCTATTCAGCCAGTACACTTACTTATGATCAGAAATTCCAACTTTAATATTAGATTCATCTTTTTGTAGTTTTAAGACAATCTTGTGAGTTCTCTTTTGTAAATGTCTTATGTAATGCAATATATACTGTTAATGCATATGTACTTAATAATTTAAAGTATCTCTCATTTTTGTCCAAATTTCTGTGATACATGTACGTTTTCCTACATGTTTCAATACAGTTGTTTAAATCTCTTTCATATGACATTTAGAGGTGAGAAATATTCTTATGCATGCTACTTTCAAAGAATGCATACAAATATTTACAACTGTCGTTTTCAGATCACCTCCATAATATGTAATACACTTTGAAAACAGGTCTGCTTGGCAAGCATAAAAGGTGTGTGATATAGGACAAAACATGACACAACTAAAACTCTTTCAATTGGGAAAATTGATCTCTTGGACTACTGTGAGAGTAAGGAAGTATCTTCTATATGTATGCCTTCATAATTTAGCGTGACCATACAATATAAACCTATTGCAAATGTAACAGACGAATGTGTAATAGAAGACTTGCAATCTAAATAATATTCTTGAAAGAACCCTATAGTAATTCCACTTTTGTACAATCTATCCTTACACATTATTTGTTTCAGTATTAACAATGAAACCTAAACAATTAGAATATTGGTAGATACGATCTATGGCTGACTCAAAGACCGTCTTTGAGCCTTCTTGGGTGAGAACATTGTCAATACAGTGACCGAATTTATGATGTGTATTTAAGTTTAATTCTGTAATTCGCTTTACTTGAGGATTCGTAACTCATCATTTGTCAATGTTCAGTCTCTCTAAGTTAATTTTATGAGTTTCTTATTTGTATATATTGTATTTCAAATTACATATATAGTTTGAAACCCTTTCCAGCTTTTCAGTTTCATTTTCAGTTTATTCCACTATGTCCCCTTCAACGTTCTTGACACGGACTTCACTAAATGTCTCGTTATAATTTTTAATTCATGTAATTTATTTATATTGTTTTCCTGTTCTTTAACCGTAATATCGTTTGCAATTTTCTAATAATCTGGAGATTGTTGTTACTTATTTTAAGCATTAGAAACATAAATTAACATCTTATTTCTAATAAAACACTTTAGAAATAATTAATCTTTAAAAGAGAACCTAATCTTAAAAATTGAAGTTAGTCCAAAGTTTTAAATTTGATGTAAGAGTCATATATTTGTTATTTTAATAGGGAATTGTGTAAATCACAATTGTTATATAGTGTAACGTCTTCAAGTTATGATGATGTCACTTCCAGAAAGCTCTGTGGGCTTTTTTTGGTTGTTCAAAAATAAGAATTGTTTCAACTCGACAGGGGTCAGTTTCATAGCCTGGTTCTATATATGAAACAGTGACACTAGTCCAGCAGCTGCAACCCGTCTGCTTATGGTAAATAAATTGCAGATATTTTTGTAACTCGAATATGACACCGTCATTCTATCTAGTGACTAAGTAACAACTTCAAGTTTTTAAATTCTAAGTGTCGTAAAACATAAGAAATCTGTGTTAAGAGGTTTGAAGGTACTCATCATAAAGTTCCATGTAGTGCTAAATATAAATTTAAAGCTCCTCAAAAGCCTATTTTAACTTTTATTGTTATGTATTTTATAATTTAATTACTGCACTTTCACAAGGAAGTATTGCTCACTCTGGCTCATTTTCATTGTTCTGATTTCAATAACCATAGCGACGTAGGATAAGAGGGATGAGTGTCAATGAGTGACTCTTAAGACATCGTTTAGAATATTGGGATGTGATATAACACTTTTCGAATAAACTGAAGGATTACAGTTTAGACTAGGTCGAATGACCTATCAAGAACTGGATATAAAACTGTTAAATAGTGCACATATGTTGTCCACTCTACAGGTTTAAGACTCGTAATAGTCGAGTATACAATGTGAATATAAAACAATATGCAAAGACATAGTGTACAAGTTATCTAAACGGGAACTACATCACATGGCAAAAACGGCTTACTCATTTTCTCCGATAAATTTTATTTTAACCGACACTATGGATCCAAGTTGATGTAAAATAGTCCAAGGTACTGAATCGTTGATTTAGTTCTACCGATAGGAAATCCTGTATATATTTATTTAAATGTCATTAAATGTAACTTTTAATATCTATATCCTCATGTAATATTAGATATTGAAATATTATTGAGTTAATATTGTGCCTGTTTGTGGAGACAGATGGACTGTAACTACAGGGATTAACCGGCTGGGTGTTATGGTTAAATCCAAATTCATCCAGTATTTATAGTTGTAATATACAATGCGGTTTGCGTAAGTATGCGCTCTGAGTCAATCCGATTTAGGATGGACTCAGTTTGTAGAATCTAACTGAGAGAGAGAGAGAGAGAGAGAGAGAGAGAGAGAGAGAGAGAGAGAGAGAGAGAGAGAGAGAGAGATTGATATGAGAGAGTTATGTTTCTGCAGCATCTTAATACTTACAAGAATGTGACGCAGGTTCTGATAATTGCACTGCGATGCAATCCAGAAGATGACAAAAACAAAAGCAGGCAAGATGGGCTGAAATAATATATTGGCAAATGTTAAGATTGACCGGATATAGCGTTGGTATTGTGACATGTATCTTTCTTTCTGGCACAATTCCTAATGCATATATCTAAATAGCTCCAATACACATACATTCATTTAATTATATCTATCTATCTATCTATGAATCTATCTATCTATCTATCTATCTATCGATCGATCTATCTATCTATCTATCTATCTATCTATCTATCTATCTATCTATCTATCTATCTATCTATCTATCTATCTATCTATCTATATGCCTGTCTGTATGTCTGTCCGTCCGTCTGTCCGTACTTCCATCCATCTGTCTATCTAGCGATCTATATATTATATATATGAAACTGTACTAACATGACACATGATTAGCATATCTACATTTTTTCTTTAATTTGTGTCCGTGATTGAGGTTCATTGATGCTTTATTTACCTGCCTTTGATATGTTTCTAAGTTGCAAACAAGATATTTAGCATATGAGTTTAGCGTCAGTTGTTATTCAGTTTAACTACAATTTTCTTTGGAATAATAATAATAATAATAATAATAATAATAATAATAATAATAATAATAATAATAATAATTATAATAATAAAAATAATAATACTGCTGCTACTACTACTACTACTACTACTACTACTACTACTAATAATAATAATAATAATAATAATAATAGTTAAATACTGATATTTATCAGATTGTCGATGCAAATAGGATGAGAATTTCTTACCGACAGATGAACTAGCATCAGATAAAAATGCGACGTTGCTCCACAAATGATGCTGCCAACAACCAGATTAACAACTTGAATTATGTGATGTGCCACTATCACGTTCTGTAGTGTGCGATTCACTTCCATTTCCGCTCCTAGTAAAGGAATGAAAATATTTAATGCCAGAAAGAGATTAAGTTACTAATTCTTTAACGCCATCGTCTATCATATGTCAATATGTGCTAGTCATCGTTTTCACAGTTATCTCTAGAACTGGAATTTCTCTGGGAATTATCATCAATAGGAATCCTTTGCATTTATTATATCAAGGAAGCGACAAGAATGATATACGTGAAAATCATTAACTATTTGAAGGACACGCAATGAAGATGGCTCTGCATGTTGATATTTGCAAGGGATGATATATATGAAAATTATATCGCGCTTCGTGAGTATTTAGATAGCAGATACAGTCGATAAGTCACAGAGTATATGTGATCTCTTTTAATTAGTGTAAAGGGTTTCCACTGCAGTGTGGTGACAGAGTACTGTTAGTCGCGGATCACAATTACATAATCCAGCTATAATGTCCTGGAATTAATTCGAAATAATCCCAAACTAGTATTTTAGTTCAAGTTACGACATAATATCATTGATTGTGTCTATTACTGAAATCATTTTAAGATATTGTGATTAACATAACATTGGGAGTTAATACGATCATTTCGTGATATTAGATGAAAAAGATGAACAAACAAAAAACAATTACTAAATTGCGTGTATGAGGTGGTATACAAGCAAATTATTCCTCAAAAAGATAATCAAGACTGAAATAATTGTTCTCTTGTGTAAGTGGTCTATAAAGATGAGTTCCTCTTTCAACTCCGAATGTTCTACTAACTGAAATGCTATGGAAAAGATAATTATTATATAACCGTACCAGTAAATATCATAAATGACAGGGAGTACAATAGACAGCAGCATCAACGCTAATAATTATAAATACTACTAACAATAATATTATTACATTGATGTAAAAATTGGAACACCAGGTTGACCACTCAGTATAAAGTAACCGCAAAGTGGAGGAACAAAATACCAAAAATATGTTTCTTTCCAATGTTTTATGAACCGCTAGATCTGTAGGTTCTTTTAAACAATTTATTTTAAATGATGTTATGACGTCAAACAAGCAATTTTACATACTAAATGGGTAAAACAAAAACAGCTAAACAGAAAAATGCGTCCATATTTTTCACTTATTTGATCTTATGGGTCTAAAAAAAATTCAAGCTTACATGACATTCTAGAAAAAGCATCAATCCTAATTGAACGTGTGCTGTAATACAATTACTTTTTCAAAATCATGTACTTCTGTGCCACTGTGATATGATTTAAAGACATGAAAGGAATATACCAACAAAAACATATTTGTATGCAAAAGAGCTTAATATAAACTCTTAGAAGTCCAACAGATGTATCGATGTTCGCATGGAAATTCCACCTAACACTTCTGATTTACTGCATTACAGATATGGTTGCGTCTGCCTATGTACACTTTAGTCTTTGTTCTGTGTATACTGCTTTTCCTATTCCCCTTAACATATTTAATTTTGAAGATACTATCGAAAGAGACTTGGGGTCACAAGCTTGTGCGTTAATCATTCAGTTTTTTAATTATTCTAATGCTGACCAACCAAATAATGTAGATCATTATTTCTACCTTTAGGCCGAGAAATGGGACAGTGTCTTTTATTGGGAAAGTATTTTTATAAAGAATTCTGATAAATTATATTTGAATTCTTCAATAAGTCCATAGTCTTATATGCTGATGTGAATTGTTGTTTGTATCTTCTTTTTGATGATAATCAATACCAATATAGGATACAGCAGTTATCATTTATGGTAGTTTCAACAATGTCAATTTGATGCAAATAATGGTTAAAAGTGTCGATTCACGATATATGAAAAGCGGCAGTACTATGAATGCGGATAAGTAAGAGGGATAATGTCAATCTGCAACCTTAAAATATACATTTTCAAAAGTAATTCAATATCTAGATAAAACTGCCTGTCGTCCACTACTACACAATTCATAACCAATTCTGCATTATAGCAATACCAGAGAGGAGAGATCTTCCGATCAACATAAGTACCTGTTTAATGTAACTTTATAGGATTTGAAACAAAACATATTTGTTTATAGACCTGATGATACTATTCTGCAATCAACTCTTGTATCCCACGAACTTGCATTGGATCACATCTGCATTGTATGCCATCTCGACGTATCAGTCCCTAACCCTCCACCTCTGTTTGCTACTAAGAGAAACCAAATTCATGACAATTAAGAAAACCTAACAACTTTCTTACATCCAACAGCGGAACAACTTCATAACTGCCTGCGTTTATTGCTTGAAAAACATGCCCCAGACACCAAATGCAGAGTATCAATAAAACCAAAGTGTTCTCCTTGGTATAGCAGTGTTAGGGACCAGCTTCGCACTGCTAAAGGAAATCGCCGAAAAGCAGAGGGGCTTTGGCGTTCCACCAGACTCACTATTCATAAACAAATCTACGAAGCCGCTAAGAAGAACGTCACAAACATAGTCCATTTAGCCAAATCATCCCACTACAGTACTAAGATCACGGAGAGTTCCAGCTGCAAAGAGCTCTTTGAGATAACTAATAAACTAATGTCAAGGAACAAATGTACACCACTTCCAACGACCTTCTCTCCACTAGACCTACCAGACCAATTTGCAAATTTCTTCAATGAAATGACAAAGTTCAAACCATTAGAGATTCGCTTGACAGCACAATTTCAACTGATTCGTCACCATACAGTTATGATGCAGAATTTCAGCGACAACCGTTATGAGCATTTGAACCTGTTTCTATAGATTTAGTACATACAATCGTGTTGTAAAGTGCACCATAGTCTTGTGAACTTAATCCAATTCCGACATCACTGCTGCTTGAGTCCTTAGAACCAATATTGCCTTCACTAACTGATGTTATTAATATCTCTATCTCTCATCAGGGGAATTCCCATCATTTTTCAAAACTGCCATTGTAAAGCCACTGCTGAAGAAACCATCACTGGACCATAAGGATTTAAAGAGCTACCGCCCAGTTTCTAATCTACCTTTCATATCAAAAATCTTAGAAAAGGTTGTTCTAACTCAACTTGTATCTCATTTGAATTCAAACAGTCTTTATAGCAATATACAGTCTGCATATCGCCCTTGCCACAGTACGGAAACTACTCTTCTGAAAGTATTTAGTGACATTCTCTCCGCTTTGGATAGTGGAAAGATTACAGTCCTCACTCTCCGGGATTTATCTGCAGCATTTGACACAATAGACCATGATATATTACTTCACCGTCTCCAAAATGTATTTGGCATTCAGAATATAGCCTTACAGTGGTTCAAGTCCTACTTAGTCAACAGGACACCAATTATATCTGCAAATGGAATACACTCCAGCCCAGTTGACGTATGTTATGGTGTTCCACAGGGATCTGTTCTTGGACCTGTTCTCTTCATTCTGTACAATCAGCCGCTCTGAATTGTCATAGATCATCACCCAGTGTCACACCAACTGTACGCTGATGACACCCAAATATACAAGTCTAGCCACCCAACTGAAGTTGATGCTACCATCCTTGGAGTAGAGAAGTGCATTTCGGATGTGAAATCATGGATGACATGTAACAAGCTGCGGATGAATGATGATAAAACTGAGGCTATTCTGATCACAACACAAAGACTTTCTCATCCACATCCTTTATCTCAGACAATAAATATCAGCAACACCAACATTAAATTCTCACAGTCAGTTCGGAATCTAGGTGTTACTCTAGACAGTACTCTCACATTGCACCAACATGTCATGAACATCTGCAGGGCTGCATATATTGAAATGAGACGCATTAGTTCCATTCGTAAATATCTTTCTGTTCATGCCACGAAAACACTTGTGTGTTTATTAGTACTTTCAAGACTGGACTATTGTAGCTCAATTCTGTCTGGTTCGTCAGAATATTTACTCCAGAAACTTCAAAACACAGCTGCACGGATCATCTTTAGAGTACCTCGATCAGAGCACACCTCACCACTGCTCTATACCATACACTGGCTATCAATTCGATACAGAATCAAACACAAAATTTGTTCTCTGTGCTATATTTCAATGACAGACTCCAGTCTAACATACCTATCCAGCCTCACCCATGTGTATACACCAGCTAGATCCTTACGCTCTTCTTCTGATAATAGTAAACTCACTGTTCCCAAGGTGAAAACAAAGTTATATGGACAACGCTCGTTTTCATACCAGGGCCCGGCGACGTGGAACGAATTGCCTATTGAAATTAGACACAAAGACACAGTGGTCCCTTTTAAGAGTGCTCTCAAGACTCACCTGTTTCGACTTCAGGGACGAACTTAGCGACCTAATCATGTTTTATATCTTATATATTTTCAGCATGTTTTTATGTTTTCCAATTTCATTGTTTTTGTCATTTGTTGTTCAATAGTGTAGTCATATCATTATTGATGGTGTAAAGTGCTTAGGGCTTTCAAAGATTAGGCGCTATACAATGTCCTCATTATTATTATTATCGAATGGGCAACATTTACTTGTCATAGATGAGCAATGACAATATATGTAGAACATAGAACGATAACACTACTATGGCTGCATCAATGATAATATTTGCAGCATTAAATGTAAGTTTACTTTTCTAATAAGACAAATCCCACAATAAAAAGGTGATACCAACAGTAAATGTCATCTGGCTAAAGGTTGTTTTCTTTGGCACACACCATATCATGATTTAATACGATAGGAAAGCGTGAAATATCAAAATAAACTAAACAAAGATTTTAAGATCATAATGTTCGTGTTTTTTTCTTGTCTTTTAGCTTGGTATCTAGCCAATACAAACAGCAATTCCTATAGCCATATTTCTATCTCAATCATTTGAGCACAGCTCAGATATAAGATAATACATTTTATTAGTTTATCAAACTGGTAAATCGGAATTAATGCAAAGAGAAATGTTTCATTAATTGATGCGCCATGACAACAATTTATAAGACAAAAGATCACTGAATATAAAACTTCGAAATTTGGTTAACCTGATTGTGGAAACGTTTCATTTTTGTGATGGGAAACGTAACGAATTACAAGGATATATACATAACGCATATTAACTGTATATCAATAATATGATGAGTTGGAATATTAGATTATATGATTATGTTAAAATACAACATGATTTAACAATTAGACTTTTAACGTAACGAATGACACAGCAAGGCATTCAATCTAAATATTTAAGATTTACCCCAAACCATTATTGTTGGCATAACAAAGCGATAATTAGATTGATTTATTGTAACGGCGCACATACATTTTATGCTATTTAACGACAAACAACAAATTATATGTAAAAGCGTTAAAACATTAAATGTTTTAATATCGACCAGCGATACAAAAACCCAATAGTTAAAAGTAATTCGCAAGACGGTAACGGTATCATAGAAAGCTTCTCGATCAATGGGGAATGAAAATATGCATAGTAATGAAGACGGATGAAAAGATGTTGAAAATAATTGATGATATTTACAAGACAGAAAGTACTCTAGGTGATGGCCTAAAAGTAATAGTTTAAAACAAAGATTTACTTCATTCAAGAAATCTATAATGCGAGTGATATTATGTTTAGCATCAATAGTTCCTTCATTTAATGCAGATTATAATATTTATCAAGCGTAAGTTGCATATATAAACACTCCAAAAGGTTCATTGCAAGTAACGCACTCTGGTGGATCTTCACCTCTTAGTAAGTTTAAGTGGGTTATGTACGTATGACCAATTAAAATTATTACAATGATTAACTCCTCGCTACGGATGGTTGGTTCTGTAGGAGGAGTAAATTCTCCTAGGGTTGATTTGATGGCGTGAAGTTTGTCATGTTATTCACAGCATCATTCCACGATGCCTGCCACCTTTGGTGTAAATACTCTTGGATACGAGGTTTAAAATCATTATTCGATATTTTAAAATCAGATGGTTCTTGAGATAGGGCTAGTTTAGTAGCGTGATCTGCTTTTTCATTATCTTCAGTACCAATACGGCTAGGTAACAAACATTATATGTTATTGTGGTAGGTACTCAGCTCAGTACGTTAGTCAGCAGATTGATTAGCAATCGGTTCTTCAGTTTTCTATTGTATAGTCACTGATGCACTGTTAGTGAGTCACAGAAGATTGATTGATTGGTTTTTAAAAGCTCACCTCCACTTTGGGATATTTATTGCCAGACAATACGTCATATGCATAATCGTTTAAAAATGGTAAATGTATAAAATTAACTAGTGATATAAAAAAACTAAATAGTTGAAAGTAAAATGGTAAGATGGTAGTAGTACAATTTGAAGCTTATCGATCAATTGGAAATCTAAATGGTGTATGTTAATGAGGACAGATGAAAAGATGTTGAAAATAAGTGCCGGTACTTACATTACTTAAATATGCTCTAGGTGATAGAATACAACTTATAATTGTTATTATATGTTTACTTCCTTCAAAAAATCTGAAATACAAGTGATATTTCTTATATCAGATTTTTTCCCATCGTGTAATGTAAAAAGTACTTTTGGTTGTTTAAATAGCCAGGGAGGTGTTTTAGAGACAAACATTTAATGAATTGTAGAAATATCAATTTTGTTACTGTCAAGACTGAATGATATTCTGAGGCCAAATGATGGTAGGATATTTGACTTGTTTTCGACAAGGTTTAGTATTTGGATTGAAAAACAGTCGAAAATGTAGGATTCAGAGAGATTGATACTAGTTTAAGAGCATACTGTGCTTCATCAATTGTGTAGATAATATATTAAATGTAGGGAGATTGAAAAGTGAACACTGTTGTAAAGGTCATCAGCGATCCTCAATTCATAGTCCAAAAGCAGCGTAGTATAGCAAATTGTCAAATCCATACACGTGTATGAACCCGTTCCTGGGTGTACATATGTCAGTGATTTAGCATTGTATTGTGATATCTGCTGTGCATGTGATTTAATCCCCATAGAATGTTAGGGGTATTAAAACCCCCGAGTAAAACAAAGGGCTCCGAAACTGTTTGAAGAATATTCTCTAATTTGCTTGGCAATATGTTGGTGTTTCGTGGTATTTAAATATAGCAAAATGTAATCACTTGATGTAGAGGAACGCTTACAGCAACGGCTTGCATATTTGTTTTTTAACTGATGACGCTGTGATGACTCTATTCTTTACAGGAACATAAAGTCCTCATAAAGCCGTGTCGACCTTTGAATGTTTCCTGTTGACAAAGTACTGCAGGATCATTGTCATTTGGAAGCAGGAGAATATCATTGTAATTGACTTTCAGTCCTCGACTGTTGCAATGTATGACGCTGTTCATTATACGTTTATGCTGGATATTGCGGAGCTTGTTTGGACCTTTCGCAGAGGTTATCTGTTTGGTTATTTGTCTTGAGTCTGTATGGGGTATGTATTTTTGTTGCTCAGTTTTGGAGGCACCCTGGGTACATGGAACAGTTTCTTCTGCCTCAATGTTCTCAATGCCTCCTGACCTGTTTTAGTGTTTGAATTAATCATTTGACCCCTCTTGTTGCTTATTTCCATGCAATTTACTTGTATTTATTGGTGAGTTCGGTGGTCGGGTGTTAGTGAAGGTTGCTTGTGTAGATGCCGCCCTTTTTCGTGGTTGGTAATTGGGGATGTTAGTACGTTTTGTTTATTCGGGTGCATCCGTCCGTGCTTGAGCGTCCTTCGTTGTTTTGTGATTCTCTTTCACGAGCGTGGAGACGATTGGGCCAGGAAGGGATGATTTTCCCTGGACAAGTTTTCTGGATTCCTGATAGAGAATGTTAGATGTGTACGTTACCCTCTGAGTCTCCTCCTGTTTCCAAGTATCACAATCTTTTGAAATTTGCGTGATGCTACTTGTCGCAGTTGACACAATGCAGAGTTGCTCTAGAATTAGATTACTGATGAGAATTGTCTCCACATCGGCCACATATTTTGACTTATTAGCAGCAGTCGTCATGATGACCTTTAGCGTTGAAGGGGGTTTGTTGTGTATATCTCGACCATCACTTGCCAAATGCAGCTTTGACTACTTTGGGTACTGATGGCTTGTTGAAGGTAAGTAAAAATGTGTCCTACAGATCGTTATCAGGTCTTATAAGTATCCTACATACTGCTGTGACATCTTCATTTTTCATCCATTCTATGACATCTGTGTCGTTGACCCCAGCCAGGGCACGACCGGGGAACACGCCTTTGGACGTATTGAGTGTCTCCGAGCGATTGGTGTCACGGGAAAATCGAGGAATGTTTTCATTTTAATCGTCATTCCCTGTTTCACCTATTTCCTCACACATAACAAGAAAGTAAACTATAGAATTGGCCCGAAGTAGTATCTCACTACGTGTCGTAAGAGGCGACTAAGTAGAGGAAACCTGCTTTTTCCGTGGGTTTCGACTCGTGACGCGGAAGGAATGGATCCTGGTAGTTGCAACACACTTAATTTTCCTCTACTTCTACTATATGGGTGGTCGAGATGGGCCTGGTCTTGACAAATCGGTCGGTCACGCTGAGCCCTAGGTGGTCTTTATTTACTTGCTCACCTTCAATATCTCTTGAATTTATCTTTATACCACCGTTGCTAATATATTCTATACATTTCGCTTTTACTTGCCCAAGTTTAAAAGAAATCGTAGAAGGAGATTGCTCAACGGGTCAATCTGAAGTTAATTTTACTGACTCTTTGAAATAAACTTCATGGGTCAATCCCAGGTAATTGTATCTAACGAATATAGGATCTGTATATCAGTTAGTGGGATTTGAATAGGAAATGTTAACTAATAATCATAGAAATTTCCAAAACAAAACCCAACAACAATCGTATCAGACCAAAGTCTAACTCTAATGAAGAACCAGTTGGCGTGTAATAATTTTCACGCTTCATGGTTATTCAGTAAGGATTACAAACAACAACTTGCTGCACTGTATCAATGTGTTAGTGAAAAAATAAACATTTCAGGAACCACTGGCACACCCAAAGGTTAAAAAAGTAAAATTGGTTTGCCTTCTTGTTTGCGTGTAAGCGAAATGGTCAATCAGATAATATCATGAAAATGAAAATCTTTTTAAATATTTCCAGTGACCTCATTCGCCCACTCTACACTGCTTTCGTCCAAAGGCGTAAAGAGCTGTCGTGACTTGGCTGAAGTCACCGACACAGAAATCATTGAGGGGATGAAACATGAAGGTGTCACTGCAGTACGTAAAACACGTATTAAACTTATTAACAATCTGCAGGACACCAATACATTTGTACCTTTAACAAGCCAACAGTACCCAAAGTAGTCAACATTGGGTTTTTGCAAGTAAAACATGTAATGGTAGAAATATACATTCCAAATTCCATTCGATGCTATAAGTGTTAAAAATAAGGCCATCACGAAGACCAATGTTCCAAAGTCAAAATATGTGGCCGATGCGGAGAAATCTGATTGTAGAGCAACTCCGCATTGTATCAACAGTCATAAGGAACATCACCCCAATTCCGAGGATTGTTATATTGTTATACTTGGAAACAGGTGAAGAAGATTCAGAGGGTAAAATTTACACCAAACATTCCTTACCTTTAGGCCTGAAAACTTGTCCAGGCAAAAACGTTCCTTCCTAGTCCATCCTTTTCCACTCCACTGCCGTGAAACACTATTCGAAAATCAAGATGGACGCCCAAACACAGATGGATAAACCCGATTCAACAAATGTTAATAACCCTCATTATCAGTCACGGAAAAACAACATCTACCCAAACTGCATTCAATAAGAACTCACAACCAAAATCATCAAAAAATAAACGCAAATCACAAACAAATAAGCAGCGAAGGGGTCAGATGGTACAGCAATTTTGGAGACTGAAAGCATGAATGCAGAAGAAACTGCTTGATTTACGCAAGGTGGCTCCAAACGTATTATAAACAAATTCAATCCCGTAGTTCCTTCAGACAAATAAGAACTAAAATTTCCTCCGCAAATGGTCTAACCTAGCTCCAAAATCGTCAACTTAACTTTATAATGAAGAACGCCAGCATACAATGGAACTGTCGAGGACTTAAAGCTAACAACAATGATGTTCTTCTTCTTTTAAATGACCGCCATCATTCAGTACTATGTTTACAGAAAACATTCCTGATAGAGACAGATAACATTACTCTTAAAAACTTTTCCCTATTTAACACGTACATTCAAAACTCTGACAGGGCCTCAGGAGGAGTCTCTGTTGTTGTGAACAATAGCGCACCCCACAGAGTCATCCCTTTAAATACAAATTTACAATTCACTGCTGTAAGCGTCACTTTACATCGAGTGATTACCTTTTGCTCTATTTACTTACCAACAAACACCAACCTAGTTGCATATGAATTAGACAAACTTGTTCCACAACCTCCCAGCACCCTTCCTTGAACTCTATGATTTTAACGCCCATAACCCCATAACAATCTATGGGAATCGAATCACATAAACGAAAGAGGCCACAAGTTAGAAGGTTTCATTCATTCCTCAATTAAACAAGTTTGGGATACTATTCGATAAATATATGGGAAGAGAAAAAACAATTTTTTTCAGACACCTGAAAACAAACAATTTATTTTAGTACGAAACTTGACATAACCAAAGTTGCAGAGAGTTTCTCAACAAACTCTTCATAATCTAATAATTCCAAAGCCTTCCGAAGATTAAAAGCTCAAAAATAAAAGTCACGTCTAAAAATCATATCCAACAGCAATGAAAGCTAAAATAAGCTGTTTTCACTATAAGGAGGCTTTATATAAGACCCATGACACATCCGCTGGGCCTGATGAATTAAATTTTACCAGTTCTTAAAACACCTCCCAGAATTATCATTAACATTGTCACAAGATGAAGCCGGGTTGCGAATGAATTATTGAAGACACCAAAAGCATCCTCGTTGATAAGATGTTTTTATACACGCAATTTAAATGTGAACAAATCTGACACCATTATAAACAAAAGATAAGGAAAAATGATAAGGTTCCTAACATGGAACTCTCAACAACAAGTAACTCAATGACACATACCTCAATGGATGATTTCAACGAAAGGCATTCGAAACTGACGTGAAAAACATCTTACTACTTTATCAACAATTCAACAATTACAAGAATATATATATATATATATATATATATATATATATATATATATATATATATGAATTTACAAATACATATATATGAATTTACAAATAAATATATAGCTCGTATAACGAGACAGATGTAAAGGCCCATACATTTGGTTACATCGTTCATATAACGACTTATTTTAGGAAAGGCACTTATGTTATGATGTTATCGTACATGTAACGATTTAACAATATAAAAGTTGAAATTATAAGTTCATGAATTTATCGCTCAAATAACTAAACTGATATATAAATGTGAAATATTTGCTCAGATGGTAATAACAATGATATGGAACACGTATTTTATAACTATCGTGGCGTCCATTTGAGGTCCAAGATGTCTCTCCGGTTCCACACATTCTAGTCAATGGTTGCGGAGTCGCCACGCATGGTCCACTTGCCCCTGTCTGTTTGAAGGATCCCTCGATAGCCCTTACGTTCAACACAAACCCAATGGTCGCGAAGCCTTTGTCCCTCGATTTGAGAACACCAGTACACTCTTCCGAATTAACGTCACCAGACACAGCGTATACGTCACAAGAAACCACACAGTTCTGCGACCTCACTTCACCCAAGTACATATAATAAATATATATAACGCAGCATACACAAAGGCAGCATACACAAAGTACCATACAGAGGCACCACAACTCGAGCACACATGGCACACACACACACACAGGCATCACCCGGTCAGCATAGACAAGCCCCACACACGGTCAGCACACGTTTACTACAACATTGCACCACACACGGGCAGCATAGTCAAGCCCCACACAAGGTCACACAAGGACCCAACACACGGTCAGCTAAAATCAAAACAACCATACGTGTGATACATATGACACGGTTATGTACTTATACCTTAATATATGTTGCCCATGCGCGCACATGAAATAATTATACATGAACATTAAACGTTCAGTGCATGCAGCTTATATTGAAACTATAGTGTGTCTGTTCAGTTACAAAAATCTCAAAACAGACTATAGTATTACTAATATCATGGTGCTGCATAACCGATGTATGTACTCTGTAGAACGTAGAATAAATACTAAAACATCTGATATATGAAACAATTCTGTCATATAAAACGAATGGCGATAAGAATTTAATCTGAAATTTCTTTTACCGCTTTAGCTGAAGTTTTGCTTCTTTAAAGCGCGAATCTTTCTGGAAAGACTGTAATGTTATGCAATGTGATGTTTACTGAGCATTGACTCTATAATATACCCTAGCTGTGACAGATGTTAGCAGCTAGGTACTTCGACTTTAAACTGAAGGCAATTTGCATGTGCAGCATGACACGAGTTTCACTCGCTATTTCGAAATAACTGGAGCCGAGAATTATTAAACCACCCTCAGTGACGCTGTACGCGGCAGCGAAACCCGTGTACATTTTTGACCACATATACATATTGATACCTGTCGTACACAATTCCGTGACAAACATCTCTTCTGAAAATATTTAATGATTTATGGATTGCTGGTAATGTACCCTAGAAATGGAAGGATGCAACAGTAATACGAGTTCCTAAACCAGGTAAAAATGCCGAGGATCCAATCGGCTCATTGCACTGATAAGATGTGGTGCAAAACAATAGAACGAATGATTAATTCTCGACTTGTATGGTACTTGGAAAGTGGCTTCATAACTGGTTGTAGTACCAACAATCATCTGATTAGACTGGACAAATTTATTCGCGATGCATTTATCAAAATGGAATATTTAGTAGCAGTCTTCATTGATTTGTAAAAGTCATATGACACAACATGGAGGTACGAGATACTAAATGTCCTGCACGATCGTGGTCTTAAAGACTGTCTGAATAATTCTTGCTCTGGAAAATATTGAGAATAAACGTATTTTAAATAGCATTATCGTATGAGACTCACTGTCAGTGCTTCAGTCAATACACAATAGAACACTGGAAAACCCATTATTAACCAATCTCCTTGTTAAAAATATTGAGCTTAGTACCTCGTATAATATAATATACTGTTGGTCACCTAGCCATATTTGTATCAAAGATAATGAAAAAACAGATAGCGCTGGTCAAATTGTTCTATCCCAAGAAGCATTTGATTTTTAATTACCGTTTGCTTATTTCAAACCTCCTATCAAAAATTACCTACGCCAGACGTGGCCGGCATCATGGAATGATGCAGTAAATAACAAACGTCACGCCATCAAAACAACTCTGAGAGAATGGATTTCTTTCTACAGAACCATCCGTAGAGAATAGGTAGTCATTGCAAGAATCAGAATTGGTAATACATACATAACTCACTCCCACATACTAAAAGGTGAAGATACACCAGAGTACGTTTATCGCAATGAACCATTCACTGTTGAGCACTTTATGATCGAGTGTTTTGACATGCAACCTACGCGTGATAAAGTATTATAATGTACATGACACGAAGGAAGGTTTTGATACTATACATATCACTTGTAGTTTCGATTTCCTAAAGGAAGTAAATCTTTTCTTTAAACTATAACTTTTATGCCATCACCTCGAGCATTTTTATCTAATGTAAATGCCGTCCCTTATTTTCAACATCTTTTCATCAATATACACCATTTACATCTCCCGCTGAATGGAAAGCTTCATATATTACTGTTAGCAAATTATAAACGTTTTATTTTGAACTATTTGGTTTTCTATATCGATAGTGGATATTAAACCTTTTAGTATTTTTATTTACATATTTTTATATGTACAAATACAACCCTTAGTATAGCGATAAATAGCCTAAAAGTGCTGGTGTGCCGTTAAAAATCAACCAATCAATCAATGTTTTGAATGTTTAAAACACGTTTTGGTGTGCCAATAGATCCCGTAATAGTCTTTTTAATAACAAACGGAGACAGTGTGGGAAGCAATTTTAATGGATCCTTAAATTGTTTAGCCATTAAGCGTGGAAATGACTCAAAACAACACGGTTCGTTATCCGAGTCAGATAGTAGTTTGTTACGTTTGTTATGATTTTCTTTAATAATGTTAAAATATCAGCAACCATGCTCCCCGCCCACCATGAAGCCATACGAGGGGAAATTTTCAAGTGGCGGGGATACACAGACGATATACTTAGTCGATACAATTACCTAGGATTGACCTGTTAAGTCACCCACTTGTCGGCTCGGTAAATGTTTCTTCCGATTGACCCATTAAGGCACCGCCTACAAGGAAGACTTATACGACTTGGGAAAAGGAAAGCCAAAGAGATACGCTGTAACTGTTGTATGAAGAGAGATATAAGAAGAAAGATAAAGGTATAAAAGTTAGCAAGTGAATACAGATTTCCTACGGCTCAGCGTGAGCAGCAGAGGCCAAAGCAGTGTATTGCATCGGAAAGTCTCTGCTCAACTAACAGGATCCTTTCCTCCATCGACACGTGATGCCACCCGCTACAAATATGTTGCCTCTACTTCGTCGCTTCTTACGAAACGAATTGATGCACGTAGTTTTCGGGGACCACGTAAACCGACATGTGTACATGTGTAAATAGGTGTATACGGAAAAAATCATATACAAGCCTTTCCGTATTTATCTTGCAAGGAACTGTGATATGTTTGTGCAAATTAAAATATATGAATGGCTTAAAAAGTTCGCATCTAATGATTTTCTGTTTTATTGTAAGAGTTTAGCACAACAATATACATGCCATTCATGCCAAACAATCGTCTTTTAGCTTGATATTTAAGCTGACTGAAAATGGTGGATCATATATAATCACATCCTCATTGGTTCTTCTTAAGTGTCTGAAATTTGAATCTTGTGATTTATCCTCTAAATAGACAAATATAAACTGTGTTATGGAACACAACATAATGCTGAAGTGTAAGTAGAAAATATAGCTAAACATCCTTGACAAAATTCACCATACTTACGAAGTTGGTCATACTGGATGCTCATGGTGGTAAATAGTTTATTCAGTTGCTCCAATGAACAAATTCAAAACGTGGAACTGTAAAAATACAGACATTTGTTTATTATTCTCAAAGATGAAGTATTGTTGTTTTACATATTCCCAACATTGGTAAATGCGCTTCCGTGTATTTACTAGTCGAACTCACTGCTATAGCACTACTGAAGTTACGCAAATTTAAAATAATCGTCTCTACTGGGGTAAAATGCATCTGCTTAATTAACGCCAATGGATAGATAATAATGTTAAGAGAACATGACTTATAAGTTGTTATCTGTGTTTGTTTATATAATTAAAATTCTCATTTATTTTAAACTTTTAAATGACGGCAGCTAAACACTGAAGACCTATTTTCCATCTTGTTTTATGCTTTAGATGAAGTTTATCAGTTTTGTGCCATCAATCGTATATAAAATAAAAGCCAGAATAGGAAAAATATTATTAAATATTTAAATCAAAAAAGACTTTTAAACAATAGGTTATTCCTGTCGCTTTAACTCGACGATACCGTTGCCAAAACGATACTCTGCTTTAGCAAATAAGCTAAGTCTATGTCAAACATGAACATGAACCACGTTGCAGTGTATTTGATGTGTGACCTACTGCTTGTGAGGACGGGAATAAAGTAGCTAAATTTTTAGTTATTTTTCCAGTTTTGATTTTAGATCTGCTTTCAATGAACAAATTTGAATTTCTTTCAAGACCCTAACTACAAATATGGCCACATACATGTCATTATGTGAGTACAGTGTTTTCATTTTGGAGATTAGTTAATCTAAACTAACTAATTAGTTAATCTTTAGTTAATCTAAACAAAACAAAATAATGTAAGATTCATAAAACATGAACCTGTTTGAAACGAAAGAATATTAATACACATACCTTTCTCTTCTAGTTTATACAATTGCCGTTGTCTAACTGCGCATCTACTGCATATTTTGAACGGGTAGACCAGGAAGAGGTACAGTAAGATTGGTAATGAAAGAGTATTGCATAAAACAAACTAACATCACTTTAGATCATTGTGTGAAAATTGATCCCACCTTGGTTAATATATACATTTATTTTACCTTCCTGTTTATACACGCTGTGAAAGATTGATAAACATTATGATTTAATTTCAATAATCTACCTTTAATGTATCTCCCATACTCTTTTTGACCCTTTAGACTCTCCATAAAACTGTGGGAATTTATCGATTCTAAACAGGCTAGAGATAAATCGGAGTGTTGCAATTTCTAGTGGAAGAGAGGAATGTTTGCCAAGATATAAACATATGTGTTAAGATTATTTAGAAAGTCAGATCTCGTTATATTTTTAATGCGCTGAATCGTAACGGGGTTGGGATTGGGCTTGATGTTGGGGTTGGGGTTATTACATTGATTTCCGATTACGTTTAGAAAATGTAATACCCTCTTGTCTACATATCTTCGTTTATGTGTAAATCATGTTTATTACTGTCCAAGATTTAAAGTAAGGTGATACATTTAATTTAACTCGTTTATCTTTGAAAAGATAACTGTAAATTTTGAAGTAACTTGATCTGGCCTTACCACACCCACAGTGAAATATTGATCTCTATGACAGATTGAAAGACGCATGATAAAGTATTGTCTAATAAATACTTATTTCAACAAAGCGCCTAGCACTTTTCGGTCAAAAAGCAATCGACATCATGGTAAATATTGTATCAGTTGGTCGTAAGCAGGTCATAGTACACCTACATGCACGTGTATGTATTCCCTACTAGCTTCCTCGTTCAGCAGGTCACAAAACATTCCTCCTTACGATTCGTGCGTTGTTATCAAGAGTATATTCTCTAATCCGGATCTCTTTGAAAACAGACTCGGTTTGTTTTTCACTCCTCTAGTGATATGACTTATATCAGCAGATAAGCGTATATTATCCGTAGGTTTTTGGTATAGTATATCTACGGCCGTCGTGTAACCCATCCAATCCACTTCGATAGATGATGATTTGACGTTGACTGTTGGAAGGTGATTTGACAACGAGAGGACCGTCCCAGACCTGGTGTGTACCGCATGATATTCCATAAAGACGTCTTCAGGATGATGACATTAATTAGATCCATCTAACATCAGGAGTGATAAATCATGGTTCACACACACCTTCCGTTCTTTGTCAGAGAAAAATAGCGGTCCAATGTTGACACTGCATGTAAGGAAAATAGTGTTTTCCCCAGATGTGATTTGAAATATCTAATTAGCAGATATAATGTCATAGGTACGTTGTTTCACCTTATATGCTTGTTTCGTGGTTACTGGATATTGAGTGGTGTAGCCACAAAATGAATCCTGATTTTTCTCGTTATCTTTGGACTTGATTTTCAAACTTTGTTGTTTGATTTGTATTTCTATGATATATTTTAGTCTGACGACCTAGGTATTTGGACTTTTTGTGGCTCTTGGGTAGGAGACTTAAAACTCAGCATTTGGTTGTGCAACAGTCTTCAATGTTTAGAACTGATTTTAATCTATTGGTCATCCCACGATGTCTCTGGACCTATGAATGATGGGAAAGTTTTCAAACCGTTCAAACGATGAGAGAGAGAGGTGGTATCGTTACTAATTGATAGATTGATTGAATGTTAACGGCGCAAAATAAAATCGGTTATATTTAAAAACGTTTAGATAAGGTATCGAAATGATAATAAAAAAACAGTTGAAAGTAAAACGTTAAGACTGTAACGGTAGAATATAAAGCTTCACGATCATCGGAGTGAGAAAATGGCGTATGCTAATGAAAACGGATGAAACATGTTAAAAAAGGGAATGAATGTACTGTATATAAAGTTATCTAGGTAATGGTATAAAAGGTAGAGTTTAAAATCTATAATGCGAGTGATATTTATATTATAAAAAGCTCCTTCATGTCCTGCATATTATAATACTTCTCACCCCCTGCGGGTTCGGGGTTGTAGAATTGGCCCGACGTGCCTCGCCACGTGTCGTAAAAGGCGACTAAGTAGAGGCAACCTGTTTGCCGTGGGTTGCGTCCCGTGTCGGGGGAGGAAAGGATCCTGGTAGTTGCAACACACTACTTTGGCCTCTACTTCTCTTAGACGGGTGGTCGAGATGGGCCCGGTCTCGACAAATCGGCTGGTCACGCCGAGCCCTAGGAAGTCTTTATTAACTCTCTCACCTCCTTTCACTTTCTCCTTGTATCTCCTTTGATACCACCGTTGCCCCTATAATCTATTACTATATCTTTCCCTTTCCCAAATCTTAGAAGACTTCCTAGATAGCGGTGGCTTAACGGGTCAATCTGGGGTAATTTTACCGACCCTAGAAATTGGCGACTTCAGGGTCATCCAAAGGTAATTTTACCAACTGAGTATGGCATCTGTGTATCCCTGGCACTTTAAAAGTGTCCCCTTGTTGGGCTCCTTGGTGGGTGGGGAGCACGGGTGCTGAATTTTAAAATCTAGCCATCATGGAAAAACAATCCAATAAACGTACCAAACCACTGTCTGACTCGGATGAAGAACCGCGTGGCGTGGAATCATTTCCACGCTTCATGGTTATTCAATCGAAAGATGATGCTAAACCGCTTTCAGGTTTATCTCCATTTATTATCGAGAAAACCATTACGGGATCGATTGGCACACCAAAAAGTGTGTCCCCCTGCGGGTTCGGGGTTGTAGAATTGGCCCGACGTGCCTCGCCACGTGTCGTAAAAGGCGACTAAGTAGAGGCAACCTGTTTGCCTTGGGTTGCGTCCCGTGTCGGGGGAGGAAAGGATCCTGGTAGTTGCAACACACTACTTTGGCCTCTACTTCTCTTAGACGGGTGGTCGAGATGGGCCCGGTCTCGACAAATCGGCTGGTCACGCCGAGCCCTAGGAAGTCTTTATTAACTCTCTCACCTCCTTTCACTTTCTCCTTGTATCTCCTTTGATACCACCGTTGCCCCTATAATCTATTACTATATCTTTCCCTTTCCCAAATCTTAGAAGACTTCCTAGATAGCGGTGGCTTAACGGGTCAATCTGGGGTAATTTTACCGACCCTAGAAATTGGCGACTTCAGGGTCATCCAAAGGTAATTTTACCAACTGAGTATGGCATCTGTGTATCCCTGGCACTTTAAAAGTGTCCCCTTGTTGGGCTCCTTGGTGGGTGGGGAGCACGGGTGCTGAATTTTAAAATCTAGCCATCATGGAAAAACAATCCAATAAACGTACCAAACCACTGTCTGACTCGGATGAAGAACCGCGTGGCGTGGAATCATTTCCACGCTTCATGGTTATTCAATCGAAAGATGATGCTAAACCGCTTTCAGGTTTATCTCCATTTATTATCGAGAAAACCATTACGGGATCGATTGGCACACCAAAAAGTGTGTCCCCCTGCGGGTTCGGGGTTGTAGAATTGGCCCGACGTGCCTCGCCACGTGTCGTAAAAGGCGACTAAGTAGAGGCAACCTGTTTGCCTTGGGTTGCGTCCCGTGTCGGGGGAGGAAAGGATCCTGGTAGTTGCAACACACTACTTTGGCCTCTACTTCTCTTAGACGGAATGTCGAGATGGGCCCGGTTCTCGACAAATCGGCTGGTCACGCCGAGCCCTAGGAAGTCTTTATTAACTCTCTCACCTCCTTTTACTTTCTCCTTGTATCACTTTTGATACCACCGTTGCCCCTATATTCTATTCCTATATCTTTCCCTTTTCCAAATCTTAGAAGACTTCCTAAAAGGCGGTGGCTCAACGGGTCAATCGGGGGGTAATTTTACTGACCCTAGAAATTGGCGACTTCAGGGTCATCCAAAGGTAATTTTATCAACTGAGTATGGCATCTGTGTATCCTTGGCACTTTAAAAGTGTCCCCTTGCTGGGCTCCTTGGTGGGTGGGGAGCACGGGTGCTGAATTTTAAAATCTAGCCATCATGGAAAAAAAATCCAATAAACGTACTAAACCACTGTCTGACTCTGATGAAGAACCACTTGGCGTGGAATCATTTCCACGCTTCATGGTTATTCAATCAAAAGATGATGCTAAACCGATTTCAGGTTTATCTCCATTTATTATCGAGAAAACCATTACGGGATCGATTGGCACACCAAAAAGTGTAAAAAACTAAAATTGGGTTGCCTTCTTGTAGAGTGTGAGCGAAAGGGGCAAACAGACAACATCATGAAAATGAAAACATTCTTTGATATTCCAGTGACCTCATTCGCCCACACTACACTGAATTCGTCCAAAGGCGTAATACGATGTCGTGACTTGGCTGGAGTCACAGACGTATATATCATCGAAGGGATGAAAAATGAAGGTGTCACTGCAGTGCGTAGAATACGTATTAAACGTAATAACAACCTGCAGGACACCAATACATTTGTACTCACCTTTAATAAACCGACAGTGACCAAAGTGGTCAAGGTTGGGTTTTTACAAGTAAAGGTCGAGATCTACATTCCAAACCCCCTTCGATGCTATAAATGTCAAAAATACGGCCATCACGAGGATCGATGTTCCAGAGCCAAGGTATGTGGCCGATGCGGAGAACACTCTCATCAGGAAGCTGATTGTAGAGCAACTCCGCATTGTGTCAACTGTGGCAAGGAACATCACGCCAGTTCCAAAGATTGTGATACATGGAAACAGGAGAAGGAAATTCAGAGGGTAAAGTTTACTTCGAACATTCCCTACCCAGAGGCCAGAAAACTTGTCCAGGCAAAAACATCCCTTCCTGGCCCATCCTTCTCCACAGTCGTAAAGCACAATCCAAAAAGCACGAAGGACGCCCAAACACAGACGGATCAGCCCGATTCAACCACAAGTGCCAATATCCCTAATTATAAGCCACAGAAAAGCACAACATCAACTCAGACAACA
This sequence comes from Unio pictorum, assembly GCA_030141615.1. Classification (NCBI taxonomy): domain Eukaryota; kingdom Metazoa; phylum Mollusca; class Bivalvia; order Unionida; family Unionidae; genus Unio; species Unio pictorum. Next base: position 2,489,617 of record JARLTB010000161.1, on the reverse strand, counting down.
ACTAATAACAATCCACCACCAAAATCACCAAGACAGAAACACAAAGCACAAACAAATAAACAGCAAAAGGGGTCAGATGACCCCATTAAACTGTACAACAGGTATGGAGACTTTGAGAGCATAGATGCAGAAGAAACTGCTCCGTGTACTCAAAGTAGCTCCAAACCTAATAAAACTAAATATACTCCGGTACTTCCTCCAGACAAATAACAACACATGCTTCCTTCGCTAATAGTCTCACCTAGTTCCAGAATCTCCAGCATAACATTAGAATGAAGAACACCATCATACAATGGAATTGTCGAGGACTTAAAACAAACTACAATGATATTCTTCTACTTTTAAATGAACACGATCCTGCTGTACTATGTTTACAGGAAACATTCCTGAAAGAGACAGATAAAATTACTTTTAAAAACTTTTCCCTGTTTAATGCGTACTTTCAAAACGCAGACAGGGCCTCAGGAGGAGTATCTATTGCTGTGAACAATAGAGCCCCTCACAGAGTCGTTCCTTTAAATACAAATTTACAGGCCATTGCTGTAAGTGTCACTCTACATCGAGTGATTACTTTTTGTTCCATTTACTTACCACCAAACACCAACCTAGTACAAAAGGAATTAGACAATCTTGTTGAAAAACTTCCCGCGCCCTTCGTTTTACTCGGGGATTTTAATGTCCATAACATTTTATGGGGATCAAATCACATAAACGACAGAGGCCATAAAATAGAAGATTTCATTTCTAGACACGATCTGTGTCTATATAACACCAACTCACCAACATATTTACACCCAGGAACGGGTACGTACACATGCATAGATTTGACAATTTGCTCTCCCTCACTGCTTTTGGACTATGAATGGAAGGTCGCTGATGACCTTCACAGCAGTGATCACTTTCCAATCACTCTTGAAAATAACTCCAAAATTGATGACGCAATTCCACAATGGAATATAAAGAAAGCCGACTGGGTTATGTTTGAAACACTATGTAAAACTAGACTAAATAATGATACACTATTAAACGCTGTTAATCCTATACAGCATTTTACCTCCGCTTTAATTTCAATAGCAGATGAATCTATTCCCAAGTCCTCAACGAACAGTAAGAGATCGCAAAAACCTTGGGTAACCAAGGAATGCAAAGAAGCCATTAGACAACGCCGAGAAGCATTAAAAACATTCAACAATCGTCCAACGCCCGAAACTTTAAATAAATATCGTATTGCCCGGGCTAAAACTCGACGCACAATCAAAAAATGTAAACGTGCATCATGGAAGAAATATATTTCTTCTTTAAACTCTCGTTCCTCAATGAAACAAGTTTGGGATACTATTCGAAAAATAAATGGAAAGAGGAAACACAATTCTATTCGACATCTAAAAATAAACAATAGCAATTTCAGTTCGAAACGTGACATAACAAATATTCTTGCCGATAGTTTTTCGAAAAACTCATCATCGTCTAATTACTCAGATGCCTTTAGAAGATTAAAATCTCAAAAAGAAAAGTCACGTTTAAAATTTACATCGAACAACACTGAAAATTATAACCAGCTGTTTTCTTTATTGGAGCTTAGGGAGGCATTAGACAAGGCCCATGATACATCCGCTGGGCCTGACGAAGTACATTACCAGTTCTTGAAACACCTCCCAGAATCTTCTCTGACATTGCTTCTTAAAATATTTACCGATTTATGGATTGCTGGTAATATACCTAAGAGCTGGAAAGAAGCAACAGTGATACCGATTCCCAAACCAGGCAAAGATAAGGAAGATCCTAACAGCTATCGGCCTATTGCATTGACAAGCTGCCTATGCAAAACAATGGAACGAATGATTAATTCTCGGCTTGTATGGTACTTGGAAAGTAATAATTTAATTTCTCCTTTCCAAAGTGGCTTCCGTTCTGGTCGTAGTACTAACGATCATCTGGTTAGACTGGAAACATTTATTCGCGATGCATTTATCAAGAAGGAACATTTAGTAGCAGTCTTCTTTGATTTAGAAAAGGCCTATGATACAACATGGAAGTACGGGATACTAAATGACCTGCACGATCTAGGTCTAAAAGGCCGTCTGCCCGCTTTCATCTCCAGTTTTCTCTCCGACAGAGAATTCAAAGTACGCGTGGGCTCTACCCTCCCCGATATGCACCAGCAAGAGATGGGTGTGCCCCAGGGCAGTATTTTATCTGTGACGCTATTTAATATCAAAATCAATAGCATCACTAAGTGCTTAACTCCCGTTGTTGACTGCTCTTTGTATGTAGACGATTTTTTAATTTGTTATCGTTCAAAGCACATGCATACAATTGAAAGGCAACTTCAACAAAATATCAATAAGATCCACCATTGGGCCAGTAATAATGGTTTTAAATTTTCTAAATCGAAAACAGTATGCATGCATTTCTGTCAATTGCGAAGACATCATGATGACCCTAAACTCACGCTGGAGAGGAACACTTATTCTAGTTGTTGAGGAAACAAAGTTTTTGGGTATTATCTTCGACAGAAAACTGACTTTTATACCACACATCAAGAATTTAAAAGCTAAATGCTTAAAAGCTTTAAATTTACTAAAAGTAATTGCGCACACTGACTGGGGTGCTGATAAAAAAGTCCTCCTAAATTTGTATAGAACATTTATCCGTTCTATACTAGACTATGGATGCATTGTTTATGGTTCAGCTAGGAAGTCTTATTTGAAAATGATTGACCCAATTCATCATCAGGGAATAAGACTTGCTCTAGGAGCATTCAAGACATCTCCATGCGAAAGCCTTCTCGCGGAAGCGAATGAACCACCCTTATCGCACCGCAGAGAAATGCTTTCTATACAGTACGCTCTTAGGTTAAGTTCAAACCCTCTGAACCCTGCTTTTTCGGCTGTTTTTCAACCAAAATACAAAACTTTGTACGAAAACAAACCAAATGTCATACCTTCATTTGGCATCAGAATATCATCCAGTTTTGACACTATCAAAATTAATCTCCCTACAGTTCAGAACACGTTTGTCTCGGATACACCACCTTGGCTCCTTAAGCAACCCAAAGTGATTTTTACGTTGCACGATGGGAGAAAATCTGAGACGAATCCTGCCGTTTTCCAGAACTCTTATCTTCAACTCCTCAACGATTTTAAAAACTACACAAAATTTTTTACTGATGAATCAAAAGTTGATGACAAGGCTGCTGCAGCCTTCGTTAGTGGCAAGCACATAACCAAAGTGCGCTTGCCAAACGATGCGTCCATATTTCAGCGGAAATCAGAGCAATAGACCTTGCTCTGAAATTTATTGAACAAAAGCGCATTTTAAATAGCATTATTTTCTGTGACTCTCTGTCAGTACTTCAGTCGCTACACCATAGAAAACTGGATAATCCATTACTAGTCGATATTCTCGGCAAAAACTCTGAGCTTAGTAAGTCCTACAACATAGTATATTGTTGGCTACCTAGCCATATTGGTATTAGAGGTAATGAAGAAGCAGACCGGGCTGCTAAGATGGCTCTATCCCAAGAACCATCGGATTTTAAATTACCTTTTACTGATTTTAAACCTTGTATCAAAAAGTACCTACGTCAGAAGTGGCAGGCGTCATGGGATGATGCAGTCAATAACAAACTTCATGCTATCAAACCAACCCTGGGAGAATGGACTCCTTCCTACAGAACTATCCGTAGGGAGGAGGTTGTCATTGCAAGAATCAGAATCGGTCATACATACATTACCCACTCCCACATACTGAAAGGTGAAGATCCACCAGAGTGCGTTTCTTGCAATGAGCCATTCACTGTTAAATACTTTATGACCGAGTGTTCCGACCTGCAACCTACGCGCGTTAAATACTATAATGTACATGACATGAAGGAACTTTTTGATACAATACAAATCACTTGTATTTTAGATTTCCTAAAGGAAGTAAATCTCTATTTTAAACTATAACTTGTATGCCATCACGTAGAATATTTTTATCTAATGCAAATATCACCTTTTATTTACAACATCTTATCATCAACATACACCATTTACATCTCCCGTTGATTTGGAAGCTTCATATTTTCCTGTTACCAACATCTTACCATTTTATATTTAACTATTATGTTTTTTTATATATATCGCTGGTCGATTTTAAACCTTTCTTGTTTTTGAACATCTAACATATTGTATGGCGCTAAATAGCCTAAAAGTGCTGGTGCGCCGTTAAAATTCAAGTAAACAAACAAACAAACCAAAAAGTGTGAAAAAACTAAAATCGGGTTGCCTTCTTGTAGAGTGTGAGCGAAAGGGGCAAACAGACAATATCATGAAAATGAAAACATTCTTTGATATTCCAGTGACCTCATTCGCCCACACTACACTGAATTCGTCCAAAGGCGTAATACGATGTCGTGACTTGGCTGGAGTCACAGACGCATATATCATCGAAGGGATGAAACATGAAGGTGTCACTGCAGTGCGTAGAATACGTATTAAACGTAATAACAACCTGCAGGACACCAATACATTTGTACTCACCTTTAATAAACCGACAGTGACCAAAGTGGTCAAGGTTGGGTTTTTACAAGTAAAGGTCGAGATCTACATTCCAAACCCCCTTCGATGCTATAAATGTCAAAAATACGGCCATCACGAGGATCGATGTTCGAGAGCCAAGGTATGTGGCCGATGTGGAGAACACTCTCATCAGGAAGCTGATTGTAGAGCAACTCCGCATTGTGTCAACTGTGGCAAGGAACATCACGCCAGTTCCAAAGATTGTGATACATGGAAACAGGAGAAGGAAATTCAGAGGGTAAAGTTTACTTCGAACATTCCCTACCCAGAGGCCAGAAAACTTATCCAGGCAAAAACATCCCTTCCTGGCCCATCCTTCTCCACAGTCGTAAAGCACAATCCAAAAAGCACGAAGGACGCCCTAACACAGACGGATCAGCCCCATTCAACCACAAGTGCCAATATCCCTAATTATAAGCCACAGAAAAGCACATCAACTCAGACAACATCTAATAACAATCCACCACCAAAATCACCAAGACAGAAACACAAAGCACAAACAAATAAACAGCAAAAGGGGTCAGATGACCCCATTAAACCGTACAACAGGTTTGGAGACTTTGAGAGCATGGATGCAGAAGAAACTGCTCCGTGTACTCAAAGTAGCTCCAAACCTAATAAAACTAAATATACTCCCGTACTTCCTCCAGACAAATAACAACACATGCTTCCTTCGCGAATAGTCTAACCTAGTTCCAGAATCTCCAGCATAACATTAGAATGAAGAACACCATCGTACAATGGAACTGTCGAGGACTTAAAGCTAACTACAATGATATTCGTCTGCTTTTAAATGAACACGATCCTGCTGTACTATGTTTACAGGAAACATTCCTGAAAGAGACAGATAAAATTACTTTTAAAAACTTTTCCCTGTTTAATGCGTACTTTCAAAACGCAGACAGGGCCTCAGGAGGAGTCTCTATTGCTGTGAACAATAGAGCGCCTCACAGAGTCATTCCTTTAAACACAAATTTACAAGCCATTGCTGTAAGTGTCACTCTACATCGAGTGATTACTTTTTGTTCCATTTACTTACCACCAAACACCAACCTAGTACAAAAGGAATTAGACAATTTTGTTGAACAACTTCCCGCGCCCTTCGTTTTACTCGGCGATTTAAATGCCCATAACATTTTATGGGGATCAAATCACATAAACGACAGAGGCCATAAAATAGAAGATTTCATTTCTAGACACGATCTGTGTCTATATAACACTAATTCACCAACATATTTACACCCAGGAACGGGTACGTACACATGCATAGATTTGACAATTTGCTCTCCCTCACTGCTTTTGGACTATGAATGGAAGGTCGCTGATGACCTTCACAGCAGTGATCACTTTCCAATCACTCTTGAAAATAACACTACAATTGATGATACAATTCTACAATGGAATATAAAGAAGGCCGATTGGGCTATGTTTGAAGCATTATGTAAAACCAGACTAAATAATGATACAGTATTCAACGCTGTTAATCCTATACAGCAATTTACCTCCGTTCTAATTTCAATTGCAGATGAATCCATTCCCAAGTCCTCAACGAACAGTAAGAGATCGCAAAAACCTTGGGTAACCAAGGAATGCAAAGAAGCCATTAGACAACGCCGAGAAGCATTAAAAACATTCAACACTCGTCCAACGCCCGAAAATTTAAATAAATATCGTATTGCCCGGGCTAAAACTCGACGCACAATCAAAGAATGTAAGCGTGCATCATGGAAGAAATATATTTCTTCTTTAAACTCTCGTTCCTCAATGAAACAAGTTTGGGATACTATTCGGAAAATAAATGGAAAAAGAAAACACAATTCTATTCGACACCTAAAAATAAACAATATCAATTTCAGTTTGAAACGTGACATAGCAAATATTCTTGCCGATAGTTTTTCGAAAAACTCATCATCATCTAATTATTCAGATGGCTTTAGAAGATTAAAATCTCAAAAAGAAAAGTCACGTTTAAAATTTACATCGAACAACACTGAAAATTATAACCAGCTGTTTTCTTTAGTGGAGCTTAGGGAGGCATTAGACAAGGCCCATGATACATCCGCTGGGCCTGACGAAGTACATTACCAGTTCTTGAAACACCTCCCAGAATCTTCTCTGACATTGCTTCTTAAAATATTTAACGATGTATGGATTGCTGGTAATATACCTAAGAGCTGGAAAGAAGCAACAGTGATACCGATTCCCAAACCAGACAAAGATAACGAAGATCCTAACAGCTATCGGCCTATTGCATTGACAAGCTGCCTATGCAAAACAATGGAACGAATGATTAATTCTCGGCTTGTATGGTACTTGGAAAGTAACAATTTAATTTGTCCTTTCCAAAGTGGCTTCCGTTCTGGTCGTAGTACTAACGATCATCTGGTTAGACTGGAAACATTTTTTCGCGATGCATTTATCAAGAAGGAACATTTAGTAGCAGTCTTCTTTAATTTAGAAAAGGCCTATGATACAACATGGAAGTACAGGATACTAAATGACCTGCACGATCTAGGTCTAAAAGGCCGTCTGCCCGCTTTCATCTCTAGTTTTCTCTCCGACAGAGAATTCAAAGTACGCGTGGGCTCTACCCTCTCCGATATGCACCAGCAAGAGATGGGTGTGCCCCAGGGCAGTATTTTATCTGTGACGCTATTTAATATCAAAATCAATAGCATCACCAAGTGCTTAACTCCCGGTGTGGACTGCTCTTTATATGTAGACGATTTTTTAATTTGTTATCGTTCAAAGCACATGCATACAATTGAAAGGCAACTTCAACAAAATATCAATAAGATCCACAATTGGGCCAGTAATAACGGTTTCAAATTTTCTAAATCGAAAACAGTATGCATGCATTTCTGTCAATTGCGAAGACATCATGATGACCCTAAACTCACGCTGGACGGAACACGTATTCCAGTTGTTGAGGAAACAAACAATGCGTCCATATTTTCAGCGGAGATCAGAGCAATAGAATTTGCTCTGAAATTTATTGAACTTAAACGCATTTTAAATAGCATTTTTTTATGTGACTCTCTGTCAGTACTTCAGTCGCTACACCATAGAAAACTGGATAATCCATTACTAGTAGATATTCTCGTCAAAAACTCTGAGCTTAGTAAGTCCTACAACATAGTATACTGTTGGCTACCTAGCCATATTGGTATTAGAGGTAATGAAGAAGCAGACCGGGCTGCTAAGATGGCTCTATCCCAAGAACCATCGGATTTTAAATTACCTTTTACTGATTTTAAACCTTGTATCAAAAAGTACCTACGTCAGAAGTGGCAGACGTCATGGGATGATGCAGTCAATAACAAACTCATGCCATCAAACCAACCCTGGGAGAATGGACTCCTTCCTACAGAACTATCCGTAGGGAGGAGGTTGTCATTGCAAGAATCAGAATCGGTCATACATACATTACCCACTCCCACATACTGAAAGGTGAAGATCCACCAGAGTGCGTTTCTTGCAATGAGCCATTCACTGTTAAACACTTTATGACCGAGTGTTCCGACCTGCAACCTACGCGTGCTAAATATTTTAATGTACATGACATGAAGGAACTTTTTGATACAATACAAATCACTTGTAATTTAGATTTCCTAAAGGAAGTAAATCTCTATTTTAAACTATAACTTGTATGCCATCATCTAGAATATTTTTAATGCAAATATCACCTCTTATTTACAACATTTTATCATCAACATACACCATTTACATCTCCCGTTGATTGGGAAGCTTCATATTTTCCTGTCACCAACATCTTACCATTTTATATTTAACTAGTATGGTTTTTTATATCGCTGGTCGATGTTAAACCTTTCTTATTTTTGAACATCTAACCTATTGTATGGCGCTAAATAGCCTAAAAGTGCTGGTGCGCCGTTAAAATTCAAGCAAACAAACAAACAAACAAACAATAATACTTATCACGGGTAGGTTGCAGGTCAGAAGATATCACTAATAAGCAGAAAACCGACTGATATCTACTATATTATTTGTATTATTCTTATTATATATATATATATATATATATATATATATATATATATATATATTAAAATACCTCAATTATCTCTTGTTGGTTCGTCTTTTCACTTTATGTCAATTCCACATCAATTTTCATTCGCCGGTATGTGAATGGATGAGCTTTTATATTAACCATGTGTTTATTGTGCTCTCCTTGTTTCATTAAAACCAGCTTTTATGTTTAAATAATAAGTGTATATTATATTGATTAAATAAATGTGAAGAAACATAAAACCAAGAAAAGGAACCAATGACCTTATCAATATGCAAAGGTAATTGTAAATACGAAAATGTCCGAAGGACTCTCTCTCCCTTTGACTTAATTAATGTGAAGAAACCAAAACTGAATAATGGAAACAATCAATTTATCAATATGCGAAGATGATTAGTCACAAAAGGCATAGAGCCATATGTTGTAGCCGACCCACCTGGGAATTTAAAAGGCTCATTCAGATGTGCATTATCTAGAAAAATCTTTTTCGGCCAATAAAATGAATTGAAAGCATGTGATAAATCTTGCGGACTCCAAAATCACCAGACAAAGTTGTTTCATGAGCTAGAATATGAAAATTACGTAGATACAACTTCGGAACAGCAATATCATAGAATGCGGACCACACATCACCAGTGGGAACATAAGACGGCTTCCATGTCCACACAATTATCACAGTTTTAGCAACATAAGTTGATTGCTGTGTGGGTTCAGTTTCGCTAGGAGCCTTCTAAAACAAACAGGAGATCTCAGGATAATGTTCATGTGAGACAAATATTGATTGTCTTTTACTACCTTGATGATAACCCGTCGCTCTCGTAGGAGTGATTTATTTACCATTAAGACGATTAAGAGTATTTTTTTAACAAGACAATGACATAGCTGGAGATAAAGTTGTGTTTAATCCACTTGGTTAACTGGGACGCTTGATGTAGTCACAGCGTTGATCCTCTTGAGAACGAAATCCCTGATTTGTATCCTCAATAGTTCAGTTACTAGTTACTAGAGATATGGCAAAAGATCTCTTGACACTAATGTTGAGAAGAGTATTCCTTTAGCTGAAATATGTAGCGATCAGTCTTATGATTAAATATCCCTGTATTATTGAAACAAGATGTATTGATATTATTTGTGCTACTCATCTTCTTTAGTCTAATCCGGGTGTCAAAAGCACGCATCGTCGAACATGAACACGATGCTGATATGTTGGAATTCGTTCAGAGGTCTATTAGTGATCACCCATAAAGCTTCTAGCTATGCCAAAGTTAAGACCCATCTGGAGAGACAAGAATATATGTCTGAAAACTAAAATCAGATTTTCGAGAGCACTAGTCATCTCAGTTGTTTTGTAAGCATGTGACGCCTGGACCCTGACAGAAGAATTACAACGGAGATTCCACGCACTTGAAATGAGATGCTACAGAACCATCCTTGACATCTCTTACACATAACAAATGAAGAAGTGCGTAACACCGTCAGCAACAAAGTAAACCATTATGAAGACCTTCTCGCCACTGTCAAAAAGAGACAGCTGAAATGAAATGGCCATGTCACTAAAGCATAACAGTCTATCCACAACAGAACTTCATTGCAATGTCAAGAGTGGCAGAATGGGAGATAAACAGATAAGAATATGGACTGACAACATCACAGAATGGACCAGGAAACGTTTTGCGGATACACGGACGTTGGTACATGACCGAGACAAGTAAAGGGAACGGGTAAGATATTCATATGCACAGTGCCTAAACGACCACGCTAGGTCAAGAGACTGAAAAGGACGATCATGATGATAAAGCTTCTCCTTTCGATTGTCATTTGTCAGTTAATAGTCTTATCAAAGATCTTGAATCACTTTAACTGGCCAAAAATTAAAGAGATGTTTGCAAATACTATATATAGTGTAATACTTGTAGAAATTGCAGATAAACCCAATCAAAACGTAAGACTCAACTGATGAACCATTTAACAGACTAATGGTATATTTTGTTGAAATTTACCTAAGATTCAGTGAGGCAACCATCACTTGTTGACCATAATGTGTACGTCTACAAGATTTCTGGAGGCAATTACAGACTTTAAAAATAATATGTGAGGAGGAACAACACAACATCTATCCATTCAAACGATAGAACGTGCCGAGCTATCACTTTAAAAGCACATGTTGAATATCTTTTGTGATGCACTTGATACATTGTAAAAGATGCGTCAATTATTTGCAAGCAATCGAACATTTGGCGTTCGTGTCACTGCACGCATGACTAGCTGTATGTCCTTTAATTGTTTCCAATTCCAATCATCCATATACACTATTTATAAGACATAACTTATACATATAAATGTTATTTTGTATATGTTACAAAAACTGATGGTTGATAGGAGTAGCATTCTAAACTATTGACCACGCGTCCTTGGAGAATCAGATTAAATGTCATTGTGATTTTCAAATGCCACCATGCTTTAAGAAATAGCAGTGGCCTTTGAAAAAAAATGCTCAAATTTGATTAAGGTCACACATATGCGAACATGTTCTAATGATTTGATTGCATTTGCATTACAGATAAATATTAGTGTCCTCTTCAACATATTTGATGATATCAAATAGTATATGTTGTATGCAGAAAACATTTTAAACAAAGAATAGTTGAACATGTCTAATTATTGCTTAGAGGTATATAACTTGTATTCATTTTTATGTAAAAATATTGTGTAGATTGTGCATGAAATATATGAGAAACTGATGAGTGAAGAATAGTTTGATATGAAAATAACGAAATTTATTTCTCTACATTCCTCGATTCATGAAACACAGACACCCCATAACAGTTCTTGAAACCATGCGGAGTTCCAAAACGTAACCAATATGTGACAGACGAACGGAAATGGTATACAATAGAATGTGCATTGCCTTGTTTAAGATCTCTGTTTGATTGTTTGCTTAGGATTTTAACGTAGCTTTAACCATTGCTTAGTCATATCGCTACGATATCTGCAGTGAGGCAGTTTATAGTGATGTCTAGCACTGAGGTATCATGACGCAGACATGTAGTATCATGTCCCATCCAGTCACATTATCCTGACACCAGGCCTACCAGTCTTAACACTAAGCTGTTAATGCTGAGCGCCAATCGAGGCAGCAAGTCTTTTGGTATGAGAAAAAAGAATTGTGGTTTGCTGAAAAGTATCGCTGTATACGTTTTTACCCCGGAAATATAAAATAAACTGCTAATGAATATTGGATTACTGGAACTTGGTTTTCACTTATATCTATAAAATACATTCATCTTAACATGCTGTACTTTCGTATTGTATTTAATGTTCATTTTTAAAAGATCAAAATATTATACATGACGTGGGGACTGTCTAAAGGTTATCGCTTTCGTCGCTTGTTGTCATCATTCATTCAGAAAAGTTTTGTACCTGTTCTTAAAATAAATAAAAAATATGAACTAGTTTGATCGATCGTGTTCTTTGATAATAATAATAAGAAGATAAAGATTTCATTATTTCAGACAACATAGTCCTAAATCTGAAATAAAATATAGATATTAAGTCAAAATATTGAATACATCAATGTCTTCTACCAATAATACTATAATTAAAATGAATATGATAGCTTCATAGAGACTTCAAAATATCTTATGTTTTCAGCATGTTTGTATGTTTTCAAATTTCAAAGAGGTTTTTTTCTTGTTTTTCTGTAGCGTATTCCCATCATTATAGATGTTGTAAAGCGCTTAGGGCTTCTAAAGAGTAGGCGCTAACATATCCTCATTATTATTATACTTATTATTTTTGTTATTATTATTATTATTATTATTATTATTATTATTATTATTATTATTATTATACAGTTATTACAATTAGATATTCTAGTCATATTTGAGAACTCATACTTTTTCATCACATTATTAAAGCTAAATACGTTATAATTTCCAAAACATGATGTATACATTATTCCATCTAGGACGATCATATATAATACAAACACAATTTGTATAACCAAGATCAAGTTTTTCCCTCCATACATTCATTAAAGTTTGTCCACAGTGGAACACAATACATTGCTCAGCAATCAGATTTGAATAATCTTATTTTGATATCCAATGAACCATTCTTAAATTTGCGTAAAAGCATGTTTATTTGAGTACACAACGATCTGTAATGTCTCCTCAAGGCTTCTTCATATGAACAATTGGATTCTAAAATATGATCCAAATACTCATAACTATTTACATGCACGACCGTTTAAATCTACAGAAGGAGGAGATGGTAATTTGAAAGAAGTTGACTGAAAGACCATTCATGCCGATGTTTTTATTTTATAAATTATATCATTATCTAATGAGTATTGTTCACAGATCTGTATTAATTCTCTTCAACATGCGATATACTGACTTGTCAATGATATATCCGCAGAAATAAAGTTTTTAAGAAACAAAACATTTGATGGGATACCTCACACCACTATGACACTGACCCAGTTTAACTCGCAATGTATATATTAAATAACAAAAAGAAATAACACATTCTTGCCACATCCCATTGGATGCATTGTAAAAGCTGGATAATTCACTTCTGCAGCGCACACAGTAGAACTGTTTCTATTCCAGTTAAATAAAGTCTGAACTATGCTGACAGGCATTTGAATATCGAGCAAAGTTCAAAGAGTATCAAATGAATAAGAAGCATGCAAACACTGGACTGACATGTTCAACATCATAGCTGACAATTGCCGTAAAGTAAGAGAGACATTAATAAGTAGATTGTTGCTTTTTGAAACCAGACTGATTTTCGGTGATTGTGACTAAATCCGTGTAGCATGATGCATGCAAATTTGTTTGAAATCTCTCTCTCTCTCTCTCTCTCTCTCTCTCTCTCTCTCTCTCTCTCTCTCTCTCTCTCTCTTTTGCAACAACTTCCTATGCGGACTGTGTGCCTTCTAGTCTATTCATGGTTGTAATTTTAGGTACAAATTCATTTCCAACAGATTAACAGTTATCCTTTAATGATATACATTAGCAGCGTTCCGCCTTTTCCTTTATACTCTCTAGACTTCATTCACGTACTTTCTTTTTAAAATGTACTTTCTTGTTCATTAATTTCTTTCTTGTTATTGCTATTTGTTTTGTTATATAGGTGTTGTCATATCTTTTCTCTCCATTTGTTTCCTTTTCTAATGTTAAATTTTCCTTCTATCTTACTTTTGTTTTTCTAAAATTCTGATATTCTATTTATTGGTCTTTTATCCTTCGTTATTTACTTCTTTAGATTTATAATTTATAATTTTCTTACTTTTGTCTCATTATCTCTTTCGTATTCTTTCGCATCTTGTCATGGATTAAACTAGTTGTTTGATTCTTCTAACTGAATATCGTGTTCGTCTAATTCACTATCATATTTATCATAAAGCTATTGTTGTGATATGGATAGTGCCATCGATAATTCAACATTCTGTCCAATATCCCTTGAACACAATTCATGTTCATACAAGCATAACCAAGTACTATTACATATTTTCACGTACAAATGCAGTAACCTGTTTTGTATTTGTTTAATTATATAAATGATTTCGAACCATTTACTAAAGTGGATAACTACTTTTCATGCCATTTCTAGACTTTGGAAAGTGCTGCTATCTGATAAACATTCACGGCGCAGCAGGAGCAAAACCAATTGATCATTTTCGGCTGGGAACGAAAAGATTACACATTTATTTGAACACGTTTTTATCACTGAAGGACAGCTTACACATTTCAGTCCATACGAATTAACTTGCTGTGTAAGAACGTTCAGTGTATATCTTTTGAAGAGATACAAGACTGATAAGCACTCTATCTGAAATAACTTGCCTAAGAAAAAACGTTTCCACCTTCATTTCCGTTTGTATTTGTTTGATATTCTCGTACTGTTTTGATTTTATCTGTACATATACAAAAACCACCTTCAACAATAGCATCACCTAGACTTCTAACCTCTTATTAAAACAAGCTGACTTTTAATGAATAGCTAGCAGCGATATCACAGATTTTACAATATCGTATTACCGGCCTCTAAGCCTAATTAAACCGGTGACGTCACTGTTAATTTCAAACAACCAGAGTTTTTCGCCACGCGGCAAGTTCTTTAAATAAAATAACCTCGATTTTGAAGTTAACGCAATGGCTAAATCACGGAGAAGTATTTTCTTTGTTTCAAAATACGTCCACACTTTTCATAGTATATAACACGTATTAACATTACCCAAAGTACTTTAAATTAGGAAATAATTTCAGAAGACATAAATATGGGCGGGAATAGGAATTTCACACAACGTGACAATGTCCAAGTATCACCATCATTTCAATCCAAAATTTTGTTGGCTTTGGGGACATTTTTCTACAGGTATTTCAATGCAGTATTTGGCTTATATATGTGTTCATTCTAGACAACCTATCTTTTAGCATGTGGTATTCTGATTGGATACGTTTATACGGATATAGTATCTCTGACATAAATAAGATGTTTCATTAAGCACGAATAATTTAATCTTTCAGTTTGTTCTTTATCCATATTTATAGAAAATATTTTCAGCGTTTCTGTTCATTATTTAATATTACGTACGTTTATTACATTAAACTTCTCACTATCTGTATCTTGAACAGGTTGTAATTCTTCAGTAATAGCGTGCTGATGCTGTTTTATTAGTTTCACACATAGATTTGTTATTCTAGATATGTCCATCTTTATATTATAATATAGCCTTGCTACTACCTAGCAATCTAGTCCCCAATCGCAAGAAGAACTGGTTTGCTCATTTGAAATAGCATATATCGTTTCTCTTTTACCATGCTTATTTCAGGAAGGTCATTACTAAGTATGCCACATTGTTCAATCTAAAATCGTAATACGTTATGTTTAAAGGTATGCATTTTAACTTAAGTTGTACCTCTGCATTACCATCAAATTGTTATCATTATCTTCTTACTATAATGCCACTGAGAAATAGTCAGTATTTGTACCTTCAATTTAATTGATTTAGACATTTTTTTATTTATAGTCGCGCTGTCCCCACCCACTCTAAACGCATTTATATTTTCCTGATTTATGTTCTGCTTCTTCAATTATTTCGTTCGTATTGGTTTCTCTCGTAATTCTGTGTATTGTTTTAAAACCCATTCTCTATTTTGTATTGCCCATTTCCTCTAACGATCAAGTTAGAATAATATTTTGTATTCCATTTTTGGTACCCTCTTTATCCTGTTTCAGCCTGCAGTTTTGTTTCTCTTTCCAACAAGTTTTCCAGTTTATGTACTATCTCATCCCTTCTTTCTACACATTTTTTAGTTCGGAAGGGGTTCAAAGGCTACAACTATACAAATTTTACCAGTTGAACATGGATATGCCTGTTCATTTTCTTGATATTGTTTAATATTTAAGAAATGTATCATACGTTTTAACTTTGAATACAGTATGCTTGTTCTATTGAACTCAAGTGGGTGTCAACACTACAGATTCTTGAAACGAAGCAAACTTGACAATATTTAGGCGTAGAATACGTAAGGCATGTTCAAAGCATATATAATGTATTAAATAAATAGAACAAATAGTATAATGACTAAATAAATCATCTCACAGAGAGTTAATCGAACATTCAATTAGGAAGGTCATTATGTATATAAATCATGCAACATTGCCAAAGTCAAGAATATTAAATTCATCTTCGAAATTATAAGCACTTCGGCAATGTTTTTGTATCGTTATGACTCAATATCCCGTATACAAATAACACGAGAAAGTAACTTAGCTGAATTTTAACAAAAATCAAAAGTTCATCTAGTTTATGAAGCTAATTGGAATTTCACTTGCTAAGGCAGTATACATGCTAGGTAAGATGTGATTGAAAGGAATGCATCCAAATAGATATCACGTTCGATGATACACCATACAAGTCAATCAGTCAAATAACTGAATTACGTTGACCTTCACAAATCTTCTCAGTCCTGCAACAAACCTAACAAGTTCCTCTGTATCTGGCATATGTATCGCAAGTCCCATCACCTCCATCCGCCATGAACTAAACAGCTTCATTAACAAATATCGGTCTGATGTCTGAATCGTGTTGCTTGTTGCATTGATGATTCCCTGTTTTTATAACGGTGCATACCGAAATAAACCGTCATTTAATGGTCTATATCAACACCTACAATTATGCAGCAACTAACGTTTTTTACAAATTTGACGTATTGTTCTGTTCTCAAAAGTACAAAAGTTACAAGCAATCTACATTTTAAACGCTAATATAGGAAGCAAAATGTCAAAATCAGACATGGAGTACTTTCTGCCTTACGACAACGTTACTTGAAGTTCACACAGCCTGGCTGGGTTGATTGTGTCTCCGTCATTGCGCATGTACAGAAATGTTTCATTGCATGAGACGGAGTTTGTGCAACGGCAGTTGAAGGTACATTGAGTAGAGGAGTCATTGCCAGACAAAGTGCAGAATCTAATGTACCCTTCGAAATCATAATTGCTTTTCGTCTCATGCGGATAGGCCACCTGCCAAAATAAAAAAGTCTGTAAATCATGAATTAATTTTTTTGACACAAATATTTAATCTCAGATAATGCTCATTGGTAGTAGGTACCACAATAAATTAGTTAATCAAGAAGATATGTGTTAGATTCATTGCCCAAAACATACTTACCAAATTTCTGAAAAACCTAACCACTCAAGCAAAATATTACCATTGCTGGACTATTAATCCATTTATATAGTCCATTACAATAAGGTATTTAATGTCTTTACAAAGACATCCAATGCGATAACTGTCATGTCGTGACTGTTTAATGAAAGACTAATTAGACGCAAAATGTGTTATTCTTAATTTCGTGTGAGTATAAATCATACAGTACCTTATGCTTGATTTCTCAACAAAACAAAATTATTTTATAATTTAAAAACTCAGATATATGTATTTCAACAACACGAAAATGCTAAATGTGAGAAGAAGCTTGTGTTTGGTTTTTCCATACTAAGTAATAAAAATACATCTAAATAAAATCTGATCTGTTCAGTATTGACTGGTTACATGCAGAAAAAGGATGTGATGGTAGGTTTGCGTACATGCATTGATTTAGGACTGGAATGTCTGTCGCACAAGAGGTTCTCTCCAGTCACCTTCACGTTATAGGGGGCCCCCAATGTCAGGTTAAAGAGGGAAAGGTTCATTCTCAACCACAGCATTGGTGGATTTGTGTCTACTCCATTAATTGGTGGGATGAAGCAGGTGGTTGAGTTTCTGTCAAAGACCTTATTCATTTTAAACAAAAGAGTGTCATTCACGTCTCCCCAGATCTTCAGAACTGATGCAGCTGAAAAGAATGGGAAAAATACATATTGTTTTGAGCAATTTTGTTCTTGATAATACACTCGGAAATATAGATTTTTGTTTTTAACAGTAATGTTTGAGAGACACACCATTCCCACACTAAGTATCGTCATGGTGTTAACATTTATATGTTATAACAAACAAATACAATACAAAGCAAAATGATGGAAACGAAATTCACCATGCCAGAAAATGGTAATTTATAATCGCATTGATATATCTACTAACGTTTTCATTACGCACCCTTTCGCCCTCCGGAATATCTTCGCCTCCAGAACTTCCTGCAATATGCTAGTGACTCTATCAATATATTTCCCCATGATCGCTCAGCGATAGATACATTAATCTTCCTTGTTATGTGTATCCAATTTGATTTTTTTTAAAATTGCCTTTATCCATAATTGAGAATACGCGTTTGGGCTCGCATGACTAATCTCAAGTAGAGTAAACATGTTTACTTGGTTTGGGGTTCTACATACAGCACTGATTCTAAAGAAACGAATTATGTTCCATTTTGATGGAAGTTTCCATTAATATGAATATCATCCTTGTTTATTCATTATGTCTTAGGGTTTTATAATATGGTGTTTAAGAACAATCTTAAACAACTATTAATGTTTACTTAATAAAATATTTATAGCATGTTTTCTGTTTTCTAATTGTACACTGTTTTTCTATTTTTTTAATTCATATCGTTGTATATGTTTTGGGTGTTTTCTAATATTCTAAAGGGTTGAGAGCTTCAAAAGATTAGGATCTAAACAAAGTCTTCTTTATTTATTATTATTATTTATTATTAGTATTAGTAGTAGTAGTAGTAGTAGTAGTAGTAGTAGTAGTAGTAGTAGTAGTAGTAGTAGTAGTAGTATTAGTAGTATCAGTAGTAGTAGTAATATTATTAGTATTATTACTCATCATATATACATATTTAAAGTGGAATCCGTCTTTTAGTTGGGTTTAGTTTTAGTAACAGACGATATATTGTTATTCATTGGAATTGCGACGTATTCCTTGGTACTTTAGTACTGGATCACTATTTCAAGAGCATCGGGATTTTATAAGAAGTCAGCTAGCCGATATTTTTGCAGGATACAACTGCTTGCTGGAAGTTTCGAAAAGATGATGCAGATGTGGTATCTGTATAAACATTCAAATTAGTATGCATTAAATACAGTCAGAAATCTCTGATATAGTGCTTAAAGAGTGTACAGATATAAACCTCAGATCTACCTATAAAAATTGGTGTCCAACGATTCGAAAATAACTGCTCCTACTCACCGGGTGTTGTTACAAAATAGTTGTTGATCCAACAGCCACTTTTATTCGGGTCAGTGCTCAGACGAACATACTTCGATATGATTGGTACACTTATGAAATACTCTAAGTTCGTGTTGACTCTCATGCCTTTCGTATTCCACTGAAATGTTAAAAAGTTTCATTATGCTACTCTGCTCTACCTGAAGAAAAATTAGACCCGCCTATATTTATTAATAAACCAAAGTATTATACAAGCAGTCTATCAGACTGAAGCACGTTCGATTTATCAACTACTATAATGTACTTTGTCCTTTCCAAATAAAATACATATATGATTTAACAGATAGACGTAGAATATTATTTGTCCAACGTATACTGTTGCAGAAATCCCACTCATTAAATGCTCTCTCTCTCTCTCTCTCTCTCTCTCTCTCTCTCTCTCTCTCTCTCTCTCTCTCTCTCTCTCTCTCTCTCTCTCTCTCTCTCTCTCTCTCTCACACTCAGTGCTTGCTGTACATACAAAATCAGTCAAGTTTGGCGCATCAGTGAATGTTATGCCATCTACACTGTATTGCACTATGTATCGGTCTGGCCAGGTTACGTTTATCAATGCACTGTAGTTCACCAGTATTCCTGTTATTATTGCCGTTTCATTGAGAGTTGGCTGAAAAACAAGAAAATGTATCAAAGAAGATGTTTGCCTAATACGTCTGATGGAAAATTACTGGTATGGTACAACATGACAAAGACAAATGGTGCAAGGTGGCATATATATATATATATATATATATATATATATATATATATATATATATATATAATTGAAGCAGTCCAAATCAGAAAGTTAAAAACAAATAATTTAAACTATGTTACAAGTGAAAATTTATATTATATCGTGTCTGTATCTCTGTGAGATAGAAACGTGCATCACTTCGTTGATTTTTGTTATAGAACTAAATTAATCTGATTTTAGTGCAAACTGTATATTTTCTCGTCTGTCCTTTTACTATTAATTTTAAATGTGTTTCTGCTTTTTTCTCTAAAATTCTTGTTCATAAATTACTATTGTCATTGAAACATTTGGAAATTTAGGCTTTTTTCTTGACACTTGTGTTTAGTGTTTGTTTTGTGGATGTAAGCTGTAAAGCTCCCTTTATAAAGAGTTTATTTCGACCGAAAGGTTTGGAATTTGTTTTGAATTTATACGGTTATCAAGGTTTTTATGCGTGTGCATGTGTGTGCATATGAACACACACACACACACACACACACACACACACACGTTGGATAACGGCGCAACTGACACAATAAAGCATGGTCTAACTGATCTTCGCTTGACGGACCGAACTGATACCTAAGTGGTTTGCCCAAGTGACACCTATTGGATTTTATATTTGTTTCATTTAGTATGTGATACCAACTAGCCAATAGCGTGAAACAGTAGTGTACTGTATGTACATTGACAGGAAATGGTAGTGGTAATTGACTTCAAATAGATATTTTGTAAGTTTAGCTTCGGGTTCATGATTGTATGCCTGATACAAGCTTAAAAGTTAGTTGTATTTGGGGAAAATGATGTATTTGTACAAACGTGAAGCGACATTACAACAATCCTTCTTTATAAGTCTATTCCAAATGATTGATCCCCTTATATCGATCATATAGGAATCGTGTTCCAATCTGAACAATGTTGAATTTGATTGAATGCGGTGTCTTGCCGTCGCATTTAATGAACCTCACAGACCCGAAGCACTGATATAGCACTGATCGATCCGTCAAGGTTTAAATGGGGTTAACATATCGAAAACTTGGCTAGCAACAATGGGTTTCACTCAGATAACGATGAAATACATACACAGACACATAACTAATGACACGTTTAGAACAATAAACAATGACAATTAGAACAGAAGTAAAACTATACGGAATAATGCGAAGGTTTAACTAAATAAAAGCATCCTCTTTCCCCGACAATCTCCCCGTCCCAGATAGAAGACAAATGAGATTTGATGAAACATATCCTCTCAGTTGTGGTGTGTTAAATGAGATAAACTAGTTGCCATAGTCGTTAACATTCACCTTCTGAAATCGCTCAAACAACTTACCTCTGTCTTGACTTGACCAACTTTGATATGATAGACATACTGAGAATAGCTTCCTCTGGGTTGGTCGTTCTTTTCATGTTTTTAAGGAGTTTGTCTTTCATCACAAAATCATGACCACCATGTACATGATGACATGTTTCGTAAAACCCTACAAAAACGGACCATTTTGTTTATTTAAAACTTCCTAAGAGACTCCGTTGCCTAAAAATGTAAATGTCCTGTGTTATTTCGATGTTTTTTAGTTTACTGTTTAGTGACTTCTCTTGACATGGGACAATAATACTTCCGTGAAGCGAGACTAACTAAACCTTTCATGCTTACTGGTTGATGTACATCGATGGCTAACCAACCGTCCCATCTCTGGGTCTTCGAGTATTTAACACTGTATCCAAAATAGCCGCTTTGGGATCCGTTTCGATCCCATTCTGTGCCGACAATCTCTATGTTCACTTTTAAAACAAATCGGTTGGCAAATGGATCGCTGGAGAGATTGACGTTACAGATAACCGGTAATGTTATTATACCTCTTTTCCAATCGATAGATCCGTCCCTAGAATGACAAATATGTATATGTAACCATTTTGATGCAATACAAGTATATAAGTTAACCGTTCCGTTGTCACAATCATTATGACAGTAATGGCTAAGAAAAGTAATACATTTGTATATCTTCCTACGTCTTATCCGTTGCTCTAGATACGTATTAGTGTTGTTACCACTGAACTTGCTACATTACTGTCTATCAGGTAGACCTAAGTACTATCAGAATACTGTGGGAACATCTTATTACCCTCTGTACAGAAATATTACCTGATTCTCGACTATCTCACAATAGTCAAGTATGAACCATGATAAAATCGAGAAGAACAATGGACAGCTGGACCATATCAAATAATCTTACTTAGTAGAGAAGGAACATATTCTTCACTGACTTCCTTTGTTTTACGCTTAAGGGTGCGTTAAGTTATCTTTTAGCCGTGTCCATATTGAAGGAAGGTTATATATATTCCTCATTTGTTCTGGCTATGTAAACAGTTCATGGAAAGCAAAATCAATTAACCACAACAGTGGTTGTGTTTGCTTTGTGCGCCGTTTGCGCTGTTAGCTTTCATTGTCGGTCAAATGTACAACTCAATAGCATTTTTCATGCCCTCAAGCAAAACATGTGCGCGAGGTCTGGTATCAACCATTATGAAGAATTAAATTAATATAAATTATCTATATATTAAAGAGCCAATTACTCGCAACTAGTGATGGAGATATAAGCAGAAAATAATCGCGCAGAAAGATGAAGGGACATAATTGAACATGGTCATATTGTTATGTTTTCTCCATGAAACATCTACTGCACAAATTGTTGGGTGAAATGGATTCAACTATTTTTGTTATGTTAAATTTATCAGCAAGAGATATACGCCAGCAGTTTAGAGTAGAACGTGTGTTCCAGTTTTGTACTATGCATAGGTTAAGATACCAAATTAGACATGCAGTATCTCCAGGAAAGCAACACATCTTATGTTCCCTTATAAAGCAATTATAGATGTTCTATACATTTTAAATGCAATATGAATGTTAAAATCCCTCAAAAAGGCATATAATTATTCACTCTTATCTTGATGGATTAATGGTCAAGTTCAATAGAAAATAATTGATACCAATCAAGAACAAAATGATTTTCGTTCAGAAAGGACTTCGTAGTTCATAAATCAAGAAAATAAATAACTCTTATAAGACATATAGATTTATATATGTATGATAAAATGCATTTAAAGAACTGCTAACACGTTTAAGTAAGTACAAATTCGAAGAAAATGTGTCAGTGTTCAATATAAGTTACATTCTAATGATATGAAACTATAAGATCTACGGATCTACGAGTTTTTGAACTTGATATCTGAAATTTAAATTTCCTCAATTAGAGTTTTGATTAGTTTGATCAATAGTGCTCTTGTCATTATTGATTATATCCCTTGACAATTCCTTTTGTACAGAGATTATTTTAGAATGCTTTTTAATTCCTGACATGGTTCACGTTTAAGTTGTGTGGCCATGATAGTTTAATATTTGAGATATTGAAAGTATTTCAATTTTCAAGAAACGTATTTGATAATTCGGAAATACTGGTTACTACTATATCTTACATATATTTTAGCTACATTTTAGGTGAATGGTTCTTTGGTAATCAGAACATATTTATATGATGATATGATACAAGTTAATGTTTCAAGGTGAGAACATATGTCTTGGCCTTTGACTTTAAACATATATCAATGTCGCTAATTGAATATTCCAATTCGTCGTAAAGATCACATCGTTTGTCTTTAGAAAAGTGTTTCGAGTAGATTGACCAACCCAACAAACTAAATAACACAAGCTAGTTACCATGTAGTAACGTTGAGTTCAAAGGAATCATCTGGACAGACACATATGACGTTCTTCCCGACATCCACAACCTCAGCATTTCGAAAATATAGTCTTGACGTGGTGTTGTTTTGTGGAATCGGAAGCTGAAATTCCATCGGACCACTGACCACACTCTTTTCCGTGTCTACAAGAATTTTCACTGACATTATTGTGTCTTGAAGGTAATTGTTGTCCTGGCATTCTGATAATATTTGAAACTTGTGTTTCGCCGAATTCTATAATGATTTTAAAATGATTGTTATTTAGCTTGTATTAGAGTTGACTAAAACAAATACAAACATAGCTAACGACGAACAATGCAAAGTTAGCTTGAAGCAAGCCTAAACGCTTTCAGCTTTCAATGAGTCTTTAATAAGAATTATAACTCTTTGCCATACAAGACAAACAATACACATAAAAGAAAGAGCTTGAAAAAACAAAACGTTTATACGATGATATGTTTAATGTAAGGATTGTTTGAAAATGTTAAATATAACAATTGATTGTATTGAACTTCGAAGATAAATTTTAACCTATTTGCATTGTTGCAATAGTCTATTTCAACGATTCGGTGAGATTTAAATGCGCCAACACGTTCATCTCTCTCTCTCTCTCTCTCTCTCTCTCTCTCTCTCTCTCTCTCTCTCTCTCTCTCTCTCTATCTCTCTCTCTCTCTCTCTCACCAGTGTGTGAAGGTACAAAAGGAAAACAAATCAGTGCATGATGTCTTGTTTACCGGGTATGCTATTTTTTCCCCCACAGTGAACGTAACGGTAGACCCCTCTAAGGCGGTGCCTCCTGAAGATTTGGCCTTAATGGTCAATAAGTGCGTGTCATTCTGGGCAACGTCAACCCGGTCCATGAGTAACGATACTATGGTAAAGTTCAGTGTATTGGCCGTGGTATCATTAAAATAACCGATATTATGTAGAGTAAAGGTGAATGTTTTAGACGTTACAGTAGGTGGCAAACTTGGGAAAACAGATGAATCTACAGCTTTAAAATCCGAGTACGAACATGGCATATTTGTGGAGTGCACAATGGGAGTAAGCGCCAGCACGCTAAGGGCAGGATCTTTGCCAGAGATTGTGGAGGTAGACACAGTTATCTCGTACACGTGGCCAGTCTCAGGAGGGGTATGGATTGAAGCCATCACCATTGCGGGAAATCCTGGCGACGGTGATTCATTTCCAAGAGCTTCAGCAAATATTGATCCCTAAAACATGAGAATAGAATCAGAGCAATTTAATTCATTCATCCAAATATAATGATGGCATATATACACATACACAAAAGGTATTTGTAGTGCCCTAAGTATGGGAGCGTTTAAGAGGAAACAAACATCGAAGGAAGGAAATGGACAATAATGGCTTTGATAAATGATGACATGGAATGCTTCAAATCCAGCTCATATATAAACAACATCCCAAATAGTTCTACGATGTTGACCGTCAAGGGATAACTCGTTAGAACAATCGAGTCGATTTGAGAAAGTCGATAAAACACACATCTAGTTGAAAGTGACACTTTTCGTACAAATTTTAATCTGGATATGCAGACATGGTCTACGTTGGTACCAGTTTCAAACAATAATAAAGGTATTCTAATTGAACGCAATTATATCTATAACTGAGTATACGAGATCAAACACCTAAAAGGGATATGGAGCCTTATGAGATAAAATTAATACCAATTGTATTAAGATGTGCTGGATGGTTCTTGAGCTTGGCTGGTTCGCAAGCGACACCCATGTGAAGATATCAAATCAATCTCAAGGGCCATACCAATTATCGAAATGGTAAAGTGAAGACAACTCATATGCATTTCGCATTTATGTTTGTAAGTCAATGTTTCAACCAAACATCCTTACAATATTTTGAATAGTTCTCGACTGGTATGCGGTGACAAGTAACATCCCATATAAAGATATGCTTAGTTTCAAGGGACATAACTCTATCCCGAATTCATACAATTAATGTATACCAGAATAAAAGTACAAGTCGCCCAGTTTGTACTATTTCATAGAATAAACTGTACTTTCGCTTCATTCATTTGGTGGTAGCTTCCAGTTAGACCGTACGAAGGAACAGAGTTTAAGTTTTAACTACAGTGGAGATGTAGGTTGCATTAACTACAATAATTTAACTGTAGATGAAATCTTAATGATATTTCGAATATTACCAGCATTTATTTTAAAATCTAGATATGTACTGTCTGAGAAACTACTTCAAATGACTGCACGACATCTAAGAGAACTGCAATTAAATACATTCCAAACTACCGATTGTGTTAATATTGTTTTCTCTTCTAAGATGTGTTTTCCTTAGTTCATCTATACAAGGAAATTTTTTTTGCAGGAAGAACTTACCGAAAGTGGATTCCAAGAAGGAGGATCGACGACTATAGCGAAGTCAGATACACATATTTCTTTGTTATCAATCTTCGCCCGTAGTCCAAAGAACAGTCGTGTTCCAAGCATGGCGTGATCGAACGTATTTTTAATGGTGGCTTCCACACTAATGGTATCGCTTGCTTCGTCTGAACCAGATACAGTCGATTCTGAACAAATAATGAGTGGGAATATAAAAAAGACAAGAATGCAAGCTTATATTGTCTATTTATCTTTCTCGCTATCCATATTTTAGGTAGGCATGCGAGTAGAGTTGTGAGGAAATTGTTAACGAACCATCTGACAATATTGCATTTTATTGTCTTTGTTGAACTTTTATTATTGTTTGCATAGTTTACAAATGAGTTCAAACACCGAGAGATTAAATAATCACTTTTAAAGTTAACTTCATGGCTTACCTTTGTTAATTAAATTAGGTATTTCCAATGCCAGAAACGGAGTTTGAGGGCAAAGAAAGTTTTCTGCAGCTATATCGCTTACGATAAGGAAGTGTTTGAAGCTTTCTCCGACATCTGCTACTTTTATCTTTAGACAATAGTTTTCCGGATGCGTAACATTGAGCCACTCTGCTTCAACACGTAGGGTAAATTTGGGGTTAGGAATCTGCATTCGAAAGTGGAATGTAGATTTTTCACCAAGCTTCAAATTGGATGGCGCATCTAGAACGTTGCACTTGATCTTTGGGTCTCCAGGAACGCCCTGTAGGTAAATAATACTTGTTTGGAGTTTCTCTCAGAGACATTAAACATATAACTTGCTATCATAAGATTGATGAAAAGAAAAAAATGGTTGTTTTGTTCCTGTATTTCTTCGAAATCTCATTTTTAATTTTTAAAACTAAATTCCCATATTAAACGTTTAAATGATTATTGCGTTTATTTTTATTTCTATAAACGTACACATTCACATGATAAGAAGAATGAATTTCCTCTTCTTTTTTATCCAGTCTTCGCAAATCTTAAACACGATTCTAAGAAAAATATCACATATGAAAGCAATATTTTTTGATTTCCCAAAGTGCATCATACAGATTGAATAGAAATGAATTTCATCTTCTTCAAACGTTACGAATGGGATTACTTTTTATGGTAATGCGTCTGTAAATGTTGAACCTTTATCAATAATTAAACATCTATTCAGAAATATCAACGTGTTTATATGTATCGATAGTGAGGTTTCTATGACGTTTAAGAGTACTTTGTTTCAAACTATTACAGACTCCTCTACATATCGAAATTACCATGAATATTGCAAAGAGCCAAACAGCATTTTGTACAAGTTCATCTGAAGAGACACACTCCTCACAGCTCGTACTCTTTCAGAATGTATCGCTGCCTTAACGCTTATATGACCCCTGAGCCTGATATGTGCAACCTACGGCCTGCGACATGGTTTTATATTCTTTTTATATCCAAAAGTGTGACTTTAAAAGAATCAAATGAATTATATACGATTGGTTTGGGGCATTTAACCTAAACTTGAGCATAATGACATACCATATATTGAGTAAGAAACTTATTTGATTCATACATCATTTTAAACGGTATTGGATAAATGGATTGTACTGTTAATTTGGATTGAGTGAAATTTATTTTCTCAACTTTTGGAGTTGCCACTAACTGTGATATCATAGATGTATCATAACAGAAGGAGAATTTTACAGAAAAACAGCCTATTTCACAGTGTCTTCTATCAATATTTCAGTCTAATACATTCTTATTTATCAGTTCATATTAATTTACATTACAAATGTTTAAAACGAATTCAACTGCATTGTTACTTTATCTTTGTACAGTGGCTGGAGAAAGTGTCGCCAAAACATGCTATTCATTCTTAAAAATTGAAGTAGCCAAATAGTAAAATATTCTAATATTTACTAACATGAATGTAAGACAGGCTTGTGCAATTAATATCAATGAGTAAATTATCTGACATTTTAGATATACTCTAAGAAAATGCAACTATTTTAATTAAATACATCACATGATGTCATTCAAATTTATAATAAAAAAGTTAATAAATTTTAGAGTTTTCTCTTGAATTTCGTATACATTTATTGTCTATCTGAGAAGAAAATTTACATAACGATAGGTCTCTTGACTTCAAACTGTATCAGTTAAAAGGAAGCTATGCAAGTCTACATAAAATAGTATCAGTTTACATGAATCTATACAAGTTTTCATTAAACTGTATCATTTTACATAAAGCTATGCCAGTTGACATGAAGCTGTGCCTGTTTACATAAAAGATTATCAATTTACAGGAACCTATACATGTTTACATTAAACATTGTGTGTACATGATCCTATGTAAGTTTACAACAAGTAATATCAGCTAAGATCAATCTGCGTCAGATTACCTGAAGGTATGTCAGTTTACATGAAGTTATGTATACATAATGTTATAGTAGTCGACATGAAGTTCTGACACTTGACATGAAGCTCTACCAGCTGACATAAAGGTATGTCAATATATATGAACCTGTCTCTATCAGTACAAAAAGATAAACCTGTGACACTGCAGTACACGTTCCCCACCCTCAGTCTTTGTTTCTCAACCGAAATATGCATACAACGAAATATATTGTATTCTTATCTGCATCACACTACATTCAAGTCATATGATAAATTATTGTAGCATAAAAGGGTACTTTCGATTCTCAATGGAAGACCAAACAAAGAGCACATTGTCACATCAGAGAGCAAGACTAAACTCATTTAATGTGTATGGCATTACGTAATGAGATATATGTACTAATATATTTCCCATGAATTTAAATGATTGCTCAGATGCAAAGTGAATAGATGGTGGTAATTGCATGGAGCACAAAGCACAAACTGGAATTAACATTTTCCCATAGGCTAACACTGACGGGACACACGGGGGACAGACTTGAAAAAATATGGTTAATTTGTCCATATGTTTAACATCGGAATGGTACTATAGGGACAAACAAGCTTACTATTACAAAAGTGCTTATCACGAAATAATTGCTTATGGGTAGAAAGTATTTGTAGGTACAAAAGTCTTTATGGGAACAGAAATGTTAACTGGAATAAAAGGGGAATAGCAATGGTAAGAGACAAAACATAAGGCACAAATGACAATTATTGAGTAGTATTTCTCTTTTACATGAAAAGGGACTTTTGTCTTCTACTTCTCTGACCACCATTTATCCATTACTTCGTGAAGACTTCTCTTTTACATGAAGTGGGAATTTTTTATTCTACTTCTCTGACAACCATGTTTCAATGACTTCGTGGAGACTATCAGTTTAAACGTAAATTCATCTATCTTGCTGTATGTATCCGTTTACTCAAAACATGATCCAATCATGATGGCCAAATCTGTTACATTTGTATAGGACTTTGTCTAGTTTAAATTGAGGGGTTGAAAGTACCTTCCAATCTTCTGACTCTATCTCTCTTCCTCTCTCTCTCTCTCTCTCTCTCTCTCTCTCTCTCTCTCTCTCTATCTCTCTCTCTCTCTTTCTCTCTTATAGAAACTGTTCTAACCCCACCATTAAATCCACTGATGTATGTAACGTCGCACTTGATACGGCTCACTGATTTTAATTCTTCTTTGTTCTTTGTTGACAAGTGGCCATACAAACGCGTTGATTTATAAGCTAAAGTTACGGCGGTGGCGGAAACATCCTTCATAGAAAAGCAATTAACACAACTGACCTATATAAAAAACATATTCTATAATTTACACATGTTTACACAAAATAAAATGAAGTACTATTCGACTTACATCGTTACAAACACACTATATTCAACAAACACACAAGGCATTTTTCTTTGATTTTCGAAAGGCAAGCATACACACAAACATATAAGGACACACTAAAGTAGAAAGCGCTAATATACATGCTGCAACCGTACCTACAATAATACAGAAAAGAGCACAAGGGTATCTTTAAGTTTTAGTTATTATCCACATAGATATGAAGAAACACTACAAACCCAATCCACATTGCAGTTTCTTTCTAGAGATGTAGTGCTCTGAAAAATGTTGTTTTATTTAGTGCACGCAGATGGTGCAACTAACAGGTCTGAAACCCCAAACAATCTCGATTTGTCTTCAGCCTGTGGATTACGAAAGACTGACAATAATGAAGAGGCTGTTGTTTCACTGTCCCATGTTTCCTTTTGATAAAAAATAAATGTTCGTCGTTTTTCGACAATAAGATTGTGGATGCTGCGGTGTTGTTATTGTTATTGTCTTTGCTGCTGTTGTTGAATCTATTTTGTCCCAGCTATGATTCTGGGGGATTGTCACTAATTCTTGAGTTGATATTGGTGCCCATGGTATCGGCTTCAGCGAATAGACGTCTCGTAACTTTGGAAGCTTATGATTTGGCCATTTACACTGAGGTGGAGTTCGTTGACTTCGTGTATAGCACGGCTGACATATTACAGGTGCACTGTGTAACAGGAACACAATGTTTGCGAATTAAAACAATTTACAAAAATGAAGTATACGAGTTTATAAATTGTCACAGTGAATACAACGTAACAATGACATGACAAATAAAATAAATACGTAGCATCTAATAACGATTTGTCTTTCACAATACACCAACTCAATAGAAATGGACCCCGACTAGCCGAGTGGTCTAAAGCGCTCCCCGTTACGGATTACTGCCATCTCACCTCTGTCTGCGCGGGTTAGAGGCTCAGATTCTTCCAAATTAGTTATGTGAGAAAGCGTGCCAGTAGCTTCTCGTGGGCCTGTGGTTCTTTCCAGATTTCTTTTCCGTGTTCTTCCTCCACCATTAAAACTGGCCGCCATGTATAACCAACTCAACAGACATAATATGTGAAAGCATCGCCCATGTGTCATTTGATAAGAAACCCACATAGTGTCCATACGTTTTTTTCATCAGAATGCAAAATCCAAGGTCATTTTGCGCAGTTAGGAATTCAAGCACTTAAACAAATTTATACTGCCACAAACTACGCTGCCACATTACCGGCTAATTTACAAGACTACCAGTTATGCTGATACATTTAACAGCCACTTTTGGAGCTGACATTGTTATGATACTACTGTAACAACCGTATGATCCTATTCAGCATAGATTCGTACATACATTCCGTTCAAAAGATACTATCCTTGCAACGACATAACAAAAAAATACAAATTATCCACCAGTTCATTGATTTTATCCCGAAGGGTAATTAAATCCAACCACAACGAGGATCTTCAAATTATATCAACTCTGTCAGTTTTCAGTACCGCAGAAGCACCCTGTGATCTTTTCTTTTTGTTCGTACGTCAACAGAGTTTTCAGGTACGCTACCTAAGGGTACATATTCGTGTTGCTGCTGAATAGTTTGTTAATCAGTTAATTACAAATCTGCTTTGCTATTCTCAGTATGTTCTACGACTTCACATTTGATGGTTGCTAAGGTAGTCCAAGATGACACAGGAATAAAATATACCAATTTTTATTCAGGAGTTATTATTATTTTGCATTAAATATAAAGGAGATCAAGTTCCGCCTTTGATCATTGACAAGAATTTAGATGCATCACGTTTGTTTTTTTAGTAATTAAATACGTCTAATTCTAGGCCCACTCTTCATGTTTTCTTATTCGTTCTCTGAACATGTTCATGATATCGGAGATGTTCGATTTCATATTCTACCTAATATTTGCTGTGACATAAAATAAAGTAATGGCTTGAGGTGGCTAACGAATTTATAGGGGTGTCTATATTTTCCACTTTAAAGTAACACAATTTTCCTGCTCTCATAAAGGTTTCTTTGGGACATTTTTTGATGAGAACGTTTTGAACAATTATGTTCTTAACATGAAAGCGCCATCTTTTAAAGTGTGGAATCCTCGTGTGACTATCGGCTTAAGATTTGCGCCACTGTACTGACTTTAAGGTATCTCTTAAACACACTGATTAAGTTGGTAACAATTTACCTAATAGGCGTTTTCGAAAATAAAGTGTCACTGTGACGTTTCATTTCAAGTCTATAATATTTTGTCCAAGATCTTCTTCGATTCCAATTTTTACACTAAATAAATATGACTACTGACAGGAACGTAATAATATATTTACAGCTTTCTCGTAATAGTCAATGTCAATATCCTCTTGGAAACAAGACACTCAGTAACGGAAGGTTTGTTTCCCACCACGCATGCGTGCAAATACATACGAACTTGCGTATGTACGTGTGTACGTATTACGAAACACAACAGAGAATCAAAAATGGCAAAAACTTAGTACTTTGTCAGTTTACATATTGACAAAACGAAACATTTCCATACCTGTAGCCATACAAATATGAAGTCACAGCTGACTAGTATTTAGCCTATCACTGCAGTGATCTTCTTTGAACATTTGCTTGATGATACGTATGATGCAACTTACTTTAGAATATCTGTATTGTTACGTGATTAATCATTAACTTTGAAATAGTATAGAAATGGAAATGGAAAACTTAGTGTCACAACATATTTATTTATTTCTACATGACAAATGTATGCATGTATACGTGTGTTGGTTGACCATCGAAGCTGTATGACGTCAATCCTGCGCTTCTCTTCACGGATGGGTCCTGGTGCTGGATATGATAAGTCCGATACGAGATCTGAATGTCCTGGAGTAATGTCTACATTGGATGCATTGGTTGATTCTTGACGTTGAGATCACCCTGCATTTCACGGCGTCGACGATTTTTGTTCTGTGGACATCGACAAAGATTTGCACCCGTAACTGAAAGCTGAACGTCAGCAGGAATCGAGGTTTGTCACTGATATCGAGTAGCATCTCAGACTGTCCTTGATAGATTCTTTGAATATTTTCTTCGGGCGACCAATGTTATGTGCCCACCAGATAGAGCTTCATACAAAATCATGACCTGTCCACCGGTATCGGGATCTCATGATCATCGCTTCGATACTGGTTAAGCCTACTCTATCAAGGACGTCTTGCTTTGTCACTCTGTCTTGCCATCTGATACCCATAATTCAGAGCAGGACTCGCGTGTGGAAGTAATCAAGTCGCTTACTGTGCTTCATGTATGCTGTCTAGGCCTCGCATTCATAGGCGGCTTGTTAGTACAACTGCTTTATATATTTATTTTTGGTGGAGACGATTATATTCCTGTAAATCAACACGAGAGAGCAGAGACGTCCTAGTGACTGATTGGCGATGCTGATGCGTGCCGTTATCTCTTTGTCTAGCGATGATTCGGAAGATATGATAATTCAAGGTATTTGAAGTGATCTACAGGTTCCAGTTTATTGTCATCGATGAACACAATCGGGACAGAGCTTTGGTGCCTAGGATATGTTGGTGAAGTACCTCTGTCTTGTTCAAACTGATATTGATTCCGAAGAGCTTCGAGGCTTCCGAGATACAAGTAACGATGATCTTGAGGTCTGCTAGGGTGTCTGCCATGAGAGCACATTCGTCCGAAAACGTTCTTCAAGAGTAGGTTTTTCTAATGCTGTGGACCGGACATTCACTCGGCGAAGGTCGAAGAGAGAGCCATCCAGTCTGTACTTTATGTACACTTTTTCCTTGAGTTCACGTTCAGCATGGTTCAGTACACATATGAAGATTATGTTGAATAGTACTGGAGAGAGAACGCAACCCTGCTTCACACCTTTATCAACGTATAATGGATCAGAATCATCCCCTTTGTAGCGAACGGGTCCCGTCATACAGCCATGGGGAGTGTCGGATTATTTTAATGAACTTCCTAGGGCAACCGAGGCGTGCTAAGATGACCCATGGTACATCTATGTAGATCGTATAGAATGTATTTGTGAGGTCTATGAAGACACCGTAGACGTTCGTGTTTTGTTCAATGCACTTTTCCTGTTATTGTCTCACTGTGAAGATCATGTCAAAAATGTGCTATGATCTGATCTGAAGCCACATTGGGCCTCATGCGTTATGGTTTTTGAGACGCGCGCCATAATCAAGCCTGAACTTGACAGATGTGATATACCTTGATGGTTTCCGCAGTCAGGTTGGCTTTCTTTATTTTGTAAAATTTGACAATCATTGAGTTTTTAAATTCATGTGGCACGGACTTCCTTCTCCGAAATTCCGATCAGAATGCCGTGCAGTGCCTAAAGTACCTATGGGCCAAGGTTCAACAGGAGTTCCATCCGCGTCTGCTGCCTTGCAGAAGCTTGTAATTTTGATAGCTCGCTCTACTTCTTCCGTGGTAGTGGGTAAGTCCACATCTGCAATAGTTGATTTCGGACCATTTCCGTCTAAGGCTGCAGAGTGTACGGTGGAGGGCATGTCCAGTAGGTTGGATAAGTGTTCCTTACATCTTTCGGTTATACTCTTTTTGTCCTTAAACATAGTGGTCCCGTTAGAGACGATTATCGGTGTGTTGCAGACTTTCAACGGTATAACATCTTTAAAGGATCTAAGCAAAACTATTTTGCGTTGTTGGTGTCTGCGCAATGCTAAACTTCATCTGCTTTGTGGTCTCACCAGCTAATTTCCATAATGCGGGCTTCCCTCTGGGCTTTGCCATGTATGCTGGTGTTTGATGCGATCACGTTTTGAGACTGAGTCAACGTTGTTCTGCCATTATTTATAGGTCTCGGGCTTTTTTTGAAGGAGAATGCTTATGACTTCGTTATTTTAGTTAACCCAGTCTTGGTGGACTTTTTTATTCGGACCTAGGATGACCTTCGCAGACTCACTCAACATGTTCATGAGCTGGTTCCACTTTGAGACTGGATCACTTGTCTTAAGTCCGTGTACAGTCAGTAGGTTTAGATTGTGAGTTTGATATTGCTCTCTCACCCACGGATTATTCGGCCTTGCAGTGTGGATTCGGGTAAGCTTCGTCCTCTTGCGCTCTGGAGGAACAAGGTTGAGATCAAGGATAGCCTTTGACTAATCGGTTTCCGTTCTGCACTTGGCTTCGCTTTCGTTAACCGTGCTTCGCGATCATCTCTGTTGCAAACGATGATACCAAGAGAGTCTGTTTCAGTACAATACTACACAACTTTATTCATAATTTTAAAGTTATAAGGAACACGTCATCGATATATTTAAAATATATAATAAAAATAATTTAAATTGTTGCGTGATAGTTTACCACTTATATTCATATATCTCCCTCCTTCCCTTCCCCTCTCTGTCTCTGTCTCTGTCTCTATCTCTCTCTCTCTCTCTCTCTCTCTCTCTCTCTCTCTCTCTCTCTCTCTCTGTCTCTGTCTCTCTCTGTCTCTCTCTCTCTCTCTCTCTCTCTCTCTCTCTCTCTCTCTCTCAGACAAACACTGTGTGCCTCATGATGGACATATGATTGGTCTCTGGTGTGTAGTCATGGCAGCATTTAGCAAAACGAGCTTGTCGAAAATCAACATTGTGTAGATAAAGCTTTTAATCTTCTATCATTATCTTTCAACTTCAGCACCTTCTCTCGCTAGTCATATTCTGCCCAACAGTTTCGAATGATATTGTGTTCTTTGTAGGATGAAGTTATCGCTTTTGTGCGTTTGTCAGTCGTCTTCATATTAGACTTGCACACTGGTCAATCCATGATCTCAACATGCCGGGAACGATTTTTCATCTCAACGGCAAAAAACATTTGATTAGAAAAATGACGGAAACGGAAGCAACATAAAATCAAATATATCAAAGATATTTGCTACTAGTAATATTCACAGGGAATACCTAAAACAAATTCATCTTCATAATTGTAATTTCTGGAGATTGATGTATATAGCATGGTTTTTTTCTGTAAAATGGTCACAATACGTATCCATGCCGTTAAAATGAAATTAAGAACTAAGTTTCATTTTCTCGATAATTTTAAATCCCCATATATTTTTAAGACAGTATTAAGGACAGACAAAAGAAGAAAAAGGCAGAGATGCTAGCAGAAGGACACGACATCATTGATTATTCATGATAACTGTTATAGTGATCTATTTTCACATAAGATAAAAATTGAATTCAATGGTCATATTGGCCGCTGACTTTTATGAGAATCTGATATCGGCCGATTTACTTGCCGGATTCGATAGTGTCCCATCGACTCTGTAGATAGGTCTATATGTTAAGCATAAAGGTTTCAAATAGTTGGCCCCATAAATTTGTATATATTCATGGTTTGCTAAGGTCAATTCAATTTATCTTCTTTATATGTAAACTAAGTACACTTCTTCGTAATGAATATATAGATGTTTTTTTCCATCAACGTAATATAAGTTACAATGAAACACATACGAGTACCTTTTTATTTAAAGGTCTAATAGTTAACATTTTATCAATCGCTTCTAAATCGAAGTAAACGTTGCAAGTATTTAATAAACATAAATTGATTTCAAAGACTTTAATATTTACTTGCACTTGCTTTTTTTAAATGTCAAAATCTGTAAACGTTTTAATTTTGTCAGGTGGGATAACGTTGAGATTCATTAATGATCTTCAGGTGATGAAAGAAGGAAAACAATATAAAAATAATTTGCAGTAACTATTCAATGTAAAAGTAATTTGCAGTAAATATTCAACACCCGTACTTGACATAAACTATTTTAAAACGACTAGATAAGTAGGCAAGCAAGTAATCTTAGGAAAGCAATGTTAAAATGATGACAAATGGGCTTTTTGTGCATCCATGAATGCAACACAACAAAACACTGCGTTGAACCCATATGACACGGAACCTATTTGAAACATTCTAGGAACAAGGACAACTCGACACCAAGGACAGGTGTTCTCTCCCGGCGGCATTGATTGTTATGTTGAAGATATCAGCTGTCTTGGTCAGCTGTGTGTAGTCTTACTCCTATATAAATGACATGCTTTGTTGTCGATATCAGCTGTCTTGGTCCATTGTGTGTAGCCTTACCACCATATAAGTGACATGTTTTCTGGAAGATATCAACTGTCTTGGACCATTGTATATAGCCTTACTATCATATAAATGACATGTTGTGTTGAATATATCAGCAGTCTTGGTCCACTGTATTTAACCTTACTAACATAGAAATTACATGATTTGTTGCAGATATTAGCTATCTTTGTCAATTGTATGTCGCTTTATTACCATACAAATGTAGCTTGAATACCCTAGAAATGACATATTTGTTTACTTTTAGACCTTACCCGCTTTTAATCCAACAGTACTAATAAGTTTTCTGTATATAAAAAATGCAGATGCAAAATCAATACACACAAGAGAGAGAGAGAGAGAGAGAGAGAGAGAGAGAGAGAGAGACAGAGACAGAGATCAACTATTACTATTATACAAATATTCATGTTGTGATCCAAGTAGCTTTGAAACAGAATGGTATATAAGTAGGTCCTTACCTTTATAGTTTTGTTGAGGGAATAGCTGATCTGACTGAACACTACATCTGCGCTCATGAAAACAAAATACATCCTCACACCGGTCCAGAATTTTGCCCCCGTCGCCAGACCAGCGTCCGATACCATAACAACTTCGTCTGTGATGAAGATTTGGCTGGCAGTAAAGTTCGTATCGGAACCTGTGTTGGAAACCATGCCTAGATTGATGATGGCACGAGTATTGTATTGGACCTTCATCTGCAAACAATGTCAAGATGTTTATAATCTTTTTCTAATTCTTCAAAATAATATAAAAATAACATTGGAAATTGTAAAGCAATCCTTTTAGGACAGTATTTAAGCATAATCTTGGTTCTGTATTACAAGCAACGGTGTTTGGAGGCAACAAAGGTTAGATGTATTCAAATATGGACCAGTGTGTATATCATTTTTAAAGCACAATTTCTTTACAGTCACCAGGAAAGAGAATAGTCTTTTTTCAATGAAAATGAAACGTGTTAATGTTTTATGTCTCTCCGTCCCTAAGGAAATAATATTCAAGTTTTGTCTGCCCATCACTAAGAAAATGAATAGTTTTCATTTTTTGTCTATCCGTCGTCGGGGAAATTGTGTTCACGTTATGCATAACCATCACTAAGAGAATGAATAACTTCCAAGATCTGTCTACACGTCGGCAACGAAAAATATAATATTTATGTTCTATGACCACCCATCAGCAAGAAAAAGAATAATGTTCAAGATCTACGACCACCGTACAACAAGAAAATGAATAGTGTTCAAGTTATATGACCATCAGTGAGCAAGGATATGAAACGTGTTCAAGTTATACGATCATAGTTAGCAAAATAATTAATAGTTTTCAAGTTATATGCCTCCCCGTCACCAACTTAAAAAAATGAATAATGTTCGAGTCCTCTGTCTACCCGTCGCCAAAGAAAACAAATGATATTTAAGTTCTACGACCACCAGACAGCACGAAAATGAAAAGTGTTCATGTTCAACTATCAACGTTAGCAAGCAAATTAATAGTGTTCAAGTTATAAGCCTACCCGTCGCCAAAGATACTAATTATGTTCAAATTCTGAATAGCCGATATCAATCAAATGAATAGCGTTCGAGTTATATGTCTACCTGTAAAATTAAATTCGGTAGTGTTCACGTTATATATATATACATCTGTTACGAAATGCCTGATATGGCTTGGTTAGACAACCAGACGTTATATTATCTCCAAGGTTCCGTGTTGCGCACGCCAGATATTTTTATAACTATACTTTTCTTTGTTATCGCGTCAGGCCTTTACGTTTATGTTACATATTAATGCGCACGACTATATATATATATATATATATATATATATATATATATATATATATATATATATATATATATATATATATATACTTTATCGTAGTTGTAATTCACATTACAAAGAGTGCATGACCTATGTAATTTAGTAGCGAGATGATACGACTCCAATTATTAACAGGGACATGGACACATGTGCATACTCCTGTTGATAATTTTATCTGGTCGCTATTGAAAACGTACTATGTATGTATTAATGTTTCAGTATATCGTATTTCTATTTTAATATCATACCATTCCTACGTTACAGTCGTACATGATAAATATTTCAGGTGGGTTATATTAACGTTTTAGTAACCGTCATATATTTTAATGTAGTTACAATGAAAGTAGACTATTCGGAAAGTTGTTTATATTCCATATTCAGCTCACTAAGTGTGAACAACCGTATGAAAGAGTGAATATGAAGATATCTAGTGCACAATTACGACGTTAGACCACCAGTTAAGTGCTCACGTATAGGTGCATGAAAGTATGGAGGGTCGGAGTGACCGTGCCGGAAAGAGGGCCGAGTCAACACTGGATACGCATGTGGTAATGTCGTCGTAGTGCTTCTTTGTAGCGTTTGACTACATGAATTTAGTAACAGTAGTGTTTGCTACATGCATTTAATAACATTAGTGTCTAACTACATGAATTTAGTAAACGTAGTGGTTGACTACATGAATTTATTAACAGTATAGTTTGACTATATGAGTTTAATAACAGTAGTGTTTAAATACATAAATTTAATAACATTAGCATTTGACTACATGAATTTAATTACATAAGTGTTTGACTACTTAAAGGCAAACAACTTAAGTAAAAACGAATGAAATTTTATATTTCTTTTTTATGTTCACGATTACTTATTTAGATGAAAAATTTCGATTCAGTCAGCAGCACAGTGGGCGAATCCGACAACTTTTTAGAAGCATCTATTTGGTTAACCAAGGCTTCCTCCAAAACTGTAAAAAAGCGTCTATTTGGTAAACCAAGGCTTCTTTCAAAATCATACAAAAAATGTATTCTTTGGAGACGCAAAGTCGCGTCCTCTCTGCTGCTATGGTGTCAAAAATCTTTTTTACGATTAAAGTCTTAAGACGAAAATCCTTGAAACTGCAATCAATTTAAGATTTCACAAACAGACTATTTGATCAAGTTCGATACCACGTCTTGATCTAGGATCATACAAATTTGTTGCTACAAATTCCATGTGGCTAAAGAAATCTCTAAAGTGACCATGACCCATATCACCGCCGAACCAGGTTTGCCAAATATTTCGTATCGTATGTGTGTCAACTGCGTTAAATACAGCAATAATATTGCAGTTATCTCTGATCACTTTTGGTATTTGAGTGTATCGTTGAGTGACATATATCACATCGGTATTTTCATGCCTACCACTGGAAAATATCCTAGCGGGATTCGTTTGATTATCTAACATGACATCATCATATACGACTAAATTGTTAATACTTCCATCAATATCATCAATGCTCGGTGCTTCCTCGATTTTGGTTATAAACTCAATAATATCTTCATCGATTTCCGATTTTGCTTTCTCGTTAAAATCCTTTAATACCTCGTAACATCGCTGATCGTCTACACTTGGGGCTACTAAATACAATTCGTCACATTTCATCCAGCTTATTATCAAATTAAGTAGCAATTGTGTATCGCCACCTCCAGTTGGTCGATTATAATCATGCGAACAGAATTTGGTAGCGCTGCATGATGCTTAACTAGTACAATTTCCTCGTAAATCCTTAATAAGCAAATCAGAATAAAATAAAAGGACGCCATAATTGTTGCATGCTACCATCTTCTGCTATGGGTGAATAATTTTTTTAACCGAATATTTGATCAAGTCCGATACGATATCTTGATCTAGGATCATGTAAATTTATTGTTACAAATCCATGTGGAGTTGACTGAGCGTGACTAAAGAAATTTCTAAAGAGATTAAAATCCATATCACCGCTGCACCAAGTCTGGTGAATATTTCGTAGTGTATGTGTATCAACTCCGTTGAATTCAGCAAGAATATTACAGTTATCTCTGATCACTTTTGGTATTTAAGTGTATCGTTGAGTGACATATCACGTCAGTGTTTTTATGCCTGCCTCTGGAAATATTCTAGCTGGATTCTTTTGATTGTCTAACATCACATCATCATATACGACCGAATTGTTTATACTTCCATCAATATCATCAATGCTCCGTGCTTCCTCGATATAGGTTATAAATTCAATAATACCCTCGCCAGTGATTATTGCTGCCTTTTCGTTGTAATCATTTAACACTTCGTAGTATAGCTGATCATCTACACTCGGGGCTATTAAATACAACGTATCCCATTTCATCCATCTCATTATCAAATTAAGTAGCAGTTGTGTCTTGCCACTTCCAGATGATCCGATTATAATCATACGAATAGAATTTGGTAGCGCTGCATAATCCTTAACTGATTCTCTTGATTTTGTCGCCGAAAAATCAATTACATTCATGTTATTGTAAATAAATTATGGATCTATATTGTATGAAATGTAAGAAGCGTACTAGCACAAACGAATTGACGACGATTACAACTAAAAATAACAGATCAGTTCTTTCTGGTAAGTGTGTACAATGTGGTACAAAAAAATTAGATTTGTTTGTATGAAATCTGCAGATGATTTAAAACAACGAGGAGGTGACATTGCAGTCAAATTAGTAAAACTCCCAGGAACACCATGTGCAATATATCCAGGAGAAAAACACCTTCCAGGATATAGTATTTGTGGACCTGGGACTAGACTCGATATCAGACACGATAATCAAAACCAACCCCGACCCATTGAGTATCCAATGAACGCTATTGATAAGGTGTGTCATGCTCATGATGTTGCTTATAAAAGTTGGAATCTGCAACACAGACATATTGCAGATGTGAAATTAATTCATGCGTTGAATTATATCACTGATAAATCCTTCAAAGTAAAGTTGGCTTCATGGTTGATAAAATCGGCGAAGAAAAGTAAATTGATGTTGGGTGCTGGTAATTAATAACATCATAGAATCTATTTATTATTCTTCAAGAGGATACTGGAGGGGTAAATCAGCAATCAGTAAACTCGCTAGCGCCGCAAAGGTGAAAAATACTATAGCAGCGGATTGGTTATACAAACAGGCGATATGGCAAATTTATCTACCACCGCCTAAACAAATTAACTTCTCGCATTTTGATGTCAGCGCACCTAATGAGGTTCATCAGGCTGATATATTATTTCTGATGCATGATGGTGTTTACAAACATGCGCTAACCGTATTTGATGAAGCGAGTCGATACAAAAAAGCCGAACCTCTAAACACAAAATCATCAACTGAAGCTGCTTCTGCGTTTGAAAGGATTTATCGACGAGGACCTCTGCATTGGCCAAATCTATTACAAGTTGATCCTGGCAAGGAATTTCAGGATGCAGTGTTATCAACAATGAAGAATCATAATGTCACCATCAGACGAGGACATACTGCATTACATCGCGATCAGACAATTGTTGAACGATTTAATCGCACACTTGCTGAGCGGTTATTTGGATATTAATACGCGAAGGAATTTATTCAGGATAAACGATCTCGTGAACGGGTCAAGAGATTACCAGGCGTAATTACCGCGCTGAATAATGAGATTACTCGAACAATTAATATGAAACCTAACAACGCGATTAGAAAATAGTATATACCTGTGAAACCGCAAAATGATTTTTCAAACCAACTAATACTCGGTAATGTCACTGTAAGATATTTATATGAACTAAGAGAGCTCGAAGGTGGCAAAAAAAGCTACAGATCCTATTTGGAGTGTTACTGCACATCAAATATCTAGTATAACGAGATCTATGGGTAGACCGCCAGTCTATAGGTTGGATTCAACTGCTCCTCAGCGAGGATTTACTCGTGAACAACTACAAGTGATACCCGAGGATACTCAATTACCGCCGCGTGGTCTTAACTAGCACCTCTGCGTCTATTGCACACAAGACAAGTCAGCATCACATTATCTCTGGTATGACCTACGCTGCTTTTTAATTCTATCTACGGTAAATAAGCTAGGAACGATACCGGACCAAATAACCATCCCATTATACAATTGAGTTTTTTTCTGATTATGTCATCGCTGACAATATCACTTTTTATAGTGGCATTATAGTCTAAAACAACTCTTCCAAGTTGATTTATTCTTCGTACACCTCAAGATAAACTAAATTCGAAAACTCGATGCGATTATCTATCATCCAAACAATTGTATCGGATAGAGTCAACCCCTGATACTAATGTATCGTCGATGCGTATGATAGCGCCCATGGGGATTTATCAGCACGCAATGCATCATCGACGACATTGATATCAACCAACACAATATCATTTAACACGAGAATTTGTTTCCTTGACTCTGTCCCTGACCCTGTCAGGCCAGGAATATCAACTTCGATATTTTGTCTTCGTGTATCCTTGGGTCCATAACACAGCGGCACTTGAAGTGTTGCACATTTTTCTTTATGGGTGTTAAATAACTTCATCTGAAGTGTGTCTCTATTTTTCTACTTGCCACTATCAAATCATTTGGTTTCCACGCTTACCAGAAATTATTTAATGGGGTTTCCGAAATTATTTCACGCGCTATCTCACATTGGATTCTATCCGGTTGTAATCTGATTAGTTTCTTGAAATCGCGTAACTGTTTATCAAGTGCTCTATGATCGGTGTTAATTTCGTCATAATAATCTACAAAATTCTTCAGCCAATTATGTGGGGATAAACCGACAAATGGTGGTGGTTGACCATGATAGCCACACATTATCACTTTTGTCTTCGCTAGAAATAACCAATCGAATAATTTTTGTAATACATCTAACGACACTGTGCATATCTCATCATAAATCATGATTTCAGGAATATATTTCTCACCCATTCGATCAGGAGTCCATTCGTCACCTTTCCATCGACAGAA
Organism: Unio pictorum; assembly: GCA_030141615.1. Taxonomy (NCBI): domain Eukaryota; kingdom Metazoa; phylum Mollusca; class Bivalvia; order Unionida; family Unionidae; genus Unio; species Unio pictorum. The sequence continues at coordinate 2,445,827 of JARLTB010000161.1, read as the reverse complement.
ACTGTGATAAGTGCAAGCATTAATTCCTCGTTGTTTCATCTCTCTTGCAAGTCTGTGTGTTGGTGTTAGCACAATCATGTTTGATTCCCTCGAAATAATTCAATCGCACGAGTCGTCTTCCCTGACCCACCACAGCCGTTTAAGTAACTAGTTATATATCTACATATTGGATCGGAACAGGACGGTGCATTTGATAGTTCTCATATCTTATATGTGATTATTTTTCAAGTAATCGTTTTTAATTGTAACATCTGCTGATTTGGAGTAATCACGCAGCATTTCTTTTTTAATTTTCCATGATCCCCAACTCTAGTCTGAATTACTGAATTCAGTCACTGTTTCGCTATGTTTTACGCCTATATAAAATGAATTAGTGGCAACTCTAACTGCTTATTCAGGGAATCTATTTATCATCAAAAGTAAATTAATAGAAGCGTAAGCCAGCATAGACGACCTTAAGTACGTGTATTGAGGACTTTTCTCCATCTGTGCAAGTAACATTTGTACCCAATTGAATTCAATCGGGCAAGAAAGCGTCTTTACGATCGACGTATATACCCCTAGATGTTACATCTGCGATTATAAAATCGTATTCAGCATCATCTATAATCAAGCGCGAAGAATATCGTTTGTGGTCACATTTTCAGCCTTGTGTGATCTTACCAATTATTCTTCTACTGAAATCTTTTGCGTGTTTATTTCTAACTTCGAAGATTTTATTTGACCATTTCACGATGTATTCTTCGTCGAGATCGGGAAATTGTTTTCTTTGTTTTCGCTGATTATACTATCTAGACTATTGGGTTTGGTAACCAGGCTTCAGTTTGTCACCGATATTATATAATTGCTTCACTGACAATCAGCGATATCAGCAGTTTAGAATTAACCATATACCATAAAAACACTATTGGCATCCAGTGTTTTTCAGAGATGTGTCTACCAAACCAAACATAATACGGATGAAGTCCTTTAGCCAGTTCAAATGATACGACACGAGCGAATCCGGTTAAATAAAAATCGGGCAATAGTTCATTAATCGCAACACGGGTCATCTTGTGTGTGGGATGTCCAAATCTTTTAAAGTACTAAGAACACTCTCCACTCCATACATAAGAATACTCACGGGATAACACGCAATCATATCAACCGAAAAAATACTTTAAGGGTTGTATTTTGTATTCCATAACCCACTATGGCCATATTCCACGCAACTTGATTCGATATCTGAGAGAAATTCTGGTTTCCATAGATTTCTCTTTCTCGTGAAATCAGCTGCAACTGACGGAATTGAAAAACAGTTTGTTAGTAATTGTTCGTCGTGATTCGTTGAAGAACCACTAGCTGGTTTTTTCATCTCGTTGTGGAGGGCTTCAGTACGGTATAATTCGCCATTGGGTCTTACAAATTGATCGAATTTACCCTATTCGACTTCAGGACTGTGAAGTAACCACACTTACACATGATCGCTTTTACTTAACTCGTAAATACACTCAGATAAATTTCCCCAAAGTGTTCTTCTAAGGAGCACTAAAAGGGTAGATACTTTATTGTTCTATCCCGCGGAAATATTGTTACTGCGGATGTCCAAGCGTCTTCATTATGGTCAATAATTTTGATTGGAGCTCCATTTGATTTTTATTTAGATTCGTGTAATACCTCTCCTGTTATCGTCATTACGGTTATTGGGAATCTTAATGATGTTTCTAATTTGGATATAAGCCCCTCCCATGATACACATATATCGTATTTAAAATTATAGATTTGTAGATTACAATCACTAGTGTATACAATACACAGATAGAATCTTCTCCTGGGGCCCATCGTTCGAATCTCGTGGCAGGCATTAAAGTCGACGGTACCGTTTTGGAGGTTTTTCTATATAATTGGGGCGCCAGCTCAAAAAGGGTACTTCCTGTACACTTACCGTCACGTCAAATACGTGACGGTGTAATTTTACACCCCCGGGAAAATAAATTCTTGGGGTGAGGTGTACAAAAACAATTGGCGCTCCCAAAATAAACAATAGCATGGATGCAAAAAGCTCTATGTCACACTAGGGTAAACCCACAGGACGGTTCAAAATGAACTATCGGCTAAAAGAAACGGTCATATTGTCAAAAAGATGAGAGAAATCTCAAAGAAAAAACATATATCAAAGAAAAAAAGAAGAGAGAAATCTCAAAGAGTAAAAATCTCAAAGAAAAAGAACCCTATGAAAGACACAAAGCCAATAAGGGACCCAGTGAATGATAACCGCTCATCATAGCTATAGTTTATTTTTTGTTTCTTATATCCTATTAAATACATAATATTTCATATATGAATTTCGAAAATATGAATGTCATTATTAACTAGATTTCAGTTTGACAAAATCAAGGAATTCAATTTCAGATAAATTAGATTGTAATCAGATTCTTTCTGAATTTCAAGACATTTCAACAGGCATGTGTTATCGAAATCCTTTTCTTTCATAAAGAAAATTCAACACGATATTTATGACTCCCTTGCATTCTGTAACGACATTAACACGTTCATCCCGTTATTCACTGCTGTCGAAAAGGTCAGAAGTGAATTGGGGTAACAATATGAAATCAAACGCACAATTAACTCGAAAATCAAAACAATAAAAGATATTATCCGCCAAAATGAAAATTCCTCTTTGATTGCATCAACACAGTAAGCACACAATACATACATGAGTAATACAGGTACGGAAATTCTATAGACAGGTATGCACTTACTCACCTAGAACAGAATTCTATAGACAGGTGATTTATCACTGGTAATTTAATCACTACGCGGAAGTATAACACACAAATGAATTGGGGGTTGATGAGTTTTTCCACTTACAATTTAAATAGTATATTAATTTATAATGGCAAATGAAGCACTAACAACTAAATTAGCACGTGAACTATTAGTTTCGATTAAGAAATTAATTCCATTTGGTGATTCCGTTTGAAATAAGCTCCAAATGAGACAGCAATTTCAAAGTGAGTTTGCAGCAGACACTGAACAGCTTTTCAAACCAGTAACCAGTGCTACTAAGGATACTGCACCAATACTTGAAGAAAAAAAACATGGGGAACTGATAAAACATCAGCGCTGTTACAAAAACCCCCTCCTGGTCTGAATGAAACCAATGAAAAAATAGTAGAGGATTTACGTGCGAGATTTAATAAGGAGGGATTAGCAGCAATTGATAAGACTGATCCAGCAAAACTTCCTGCACTTGTTGTTACGAATTATGAAAACAGGAAAATAATGTTGAAATCAGGACAACACATGTATATTAAAAGTAAGGATCATTGGACTGATGTGATTTACAAAATCAAATCTAACTCAAGTCGAATTGATAAAGCCAATGCATCATACACTGTATACCTCAAAGCGGTGGGTAAAGTGAATGATCAATATGAAGAACTAAAAACAAAAACAAAAAAACAAAGATTGCAAAGAAAAAGACAACAGAATTCAAAGAAAATATCTTTCTCACCTCAACGACAAATACCACCTGACGATGATGATAAGAAATCATTGTATATGCCATCTGATCAAAATGAATCCGATGATAAGAAATCATTGTATATGCCGTCTGATCAAGATGAATCTAATGATGAAACTTTTAGTCATTTACAAGATCAGGAATTAGATACACAGGGTACAACTGTTTATGGTAGTGGGGAGGGATTTGCACAGAGTGGAACTCCAAGGGGGGGTTTTAGGTAGTGGTCTAGTTCATTGTCATTATAGTATTCTAGGGGATATATCACGATTAGAAGTTCTCGTAGGAGGGATACAAGCCGGAAATAACTCACCGGAAGTAATTAATGAGGCAGCTGATATCTACAGACGACTATTTGAGGGTGATATTATGGATATTGGTGTATACCGAGTTTATTGATGAGTTAACAGACGGTTGCCATAGTGATTAATTTGATGCCTTCGTCACAAAAAATACAAACTTGGGAAATCGAAGATTTCTTGCGATTAGATAGCATTTAAATAAGATGATCATACACTACAGCCACAATAAACCAAAGATGACTTACGTAGTAAACTCACGATTGCCTCTTTATAGAGCGTAGTATGGAGATGGTCTCGGCAATACAATTGCAAGGTTATTTACAAGAATGGCTCCCAAAAAAGCACCAATCGCAAAACAATTATCAATGAAAGCTATTGAAGTTATTCGTGATAAGGGTATTAGCGCTGTTGGTGATATTGCCGGGAGGGCATTTACCGCTGCTAAGGAAAAACTAGTAGCGTTAGTTCGGCGGCGAAGGAAACCGATGATAAAGTCACTAGGACCACTACCATCTACGGAAATTATGCCTGCAAGTATAAGTAAAGTACTAAATAATGCAGTGGATCAAACAAAAGCATCACTGAGCAGCGCCCAGGATAATTTTGCTGCAAATACGATAGCAGGAAGTAGTTTGAAATCGCGAGCGAGATCACGATTTAGATCAATAAATATATAATAATATGTTCAAATCAGCTCCTGACCAAGCATTTGATATGGATGAGTGCTAACAATCCGCCATATGCACTTGAGTCGGTTTTTAAACATCGCCAGTGTTGATCATAATGAAATAGTTGTATATCAAGATCGTCAGGGTAAATTGAAAACTAGTAATGTTTTCCTTGATGATATTTTGGCAAAACGACGCCAATCAGTAGAAGATACTATCGCGTTGTTTTCCGATCAGGGTAAACTCAAACCAGGCGTACTTGTTTCGACGCTCGCAGATAAGTTAGCAGCGCTCGGTGATAATTATTCATCAACGATAGAATTATTTAAAAAAACAAGTGAAGAATACAACATTCACGTAAATGCATTTAACGCGTTACAAAAAGCTATTAACACTTTTCAGGTCCCCTTAAAGATTTCTTTGGAGATCCACCAGTTACCACACCATAATTCACGGCGATAAAAGCAGCCATTGAAAATTTGATAAAATTGCGATCAGATTATGATATTCATGTATCTCAATTTACTACCTTACGTAAAAGTTTAACAGGACCGATGACTCCAGTGATATTTTTTTTGGTAAAACAAATTCGACACCCGATGATTTTAAAATAGATCTCGCTGATATTATCACAAAATTCGATGAAATAACAACAATTTATCAGCGATTAGTAGTTATTTGCGAGGATATTCAAACGGCCATCGATGTCATCAAGGATGATCTACCGAAGATGATAGAACAAAAAATATCATAAATAACGTGTACGCGATTCAGTACGGATCATTTACGTGTACACCACAAAATAACATATTAATATCACCGCGACCGTCAAAGGTATTTTTCGATTAACACTAGTATCACCGACTCAATTTAATATTTCATCGACGAGTTATGGGGTCAACGATCATCGACAAGGAAACAATTGAACAATTCACTACAGCATCCACTGATAATAATTTGACTAGGATTTCAATAACATGGTATGTGGAATTCGTAGCGGATTTAAGTAAACAACTGAATTAAAAATCCATTGGATTTTCAACGCTAGCAAATTAAACGCCAGCAATTTAAAATCTAGTACAATAAATAAAATGTCATCATTGGCAACGTCACAGCAATATGGCTATGATCAGGTCAGAGAATTTCAAACTAAAATCAAAATACTCGCTGAGGAGTATGAAGTAACAAATAAAAAAATACGGACGACGAATCACCGCAGTTGATATTACTGTGTACTCGGTATCAGGTGTAATCACCGGAGCCGGTATAATACTATCCTTGGTGACAATGATTGCCCAGATAGCTTTTCAAATTTGTATATCAGCGGCGACAACAATCGCGGGAATTATTTCGACTATAAAAAAACATATCATCATGCAGCCAGCGTAAACTACAAGACTAAGTAGTTAGGTTCCATGTTGATATCGTCGTCACTCGATGACACATTAATATCAGATAATTAGTTTTCAGCGATTGGACGTGTTTAGAATTCCGCGATGTCAAAATTAGAAAAACAACACGAGTATAATAACAATGGTGACATAGCAAGAACTACGTCAACGAATCGAGGAAAACACAACCCCGGTCAAAACCAACATGATCTCAAAAACCTCAACGAATCCTGATTTCAGTGTGAATTTTCCCACTGCGGTTCCAGTTAAGGATATATAACTATTAAACCTACGAGTATATCATAGTTGGCCAAATATCAGATCAGTACCTTTCGGTGGTAAACAGCCGAGTGATCCCCTGGTGTTTGCGAGCAAGAATAAACCCGATGGTACTATAGATTGGAACGTTGTTTCGATACCATCTGGGTCATACCAAATCGAACAGATCAATAATGAGTTACAACGCAGAAATAAAATCCATTACTGGAAAAGAATCGAAAATCGCTATAACGGTTCATGAGCCGACGTTATCATCCGCGATTGAGATAAACACACCCGAATATGCCGTAGATATCTATCAGAGTTCTTGAACAAGCGTGTAAGGATGGCTTGAAAATCCACCTCGACAGAAACAGTTAATGTACCACCCGAACCAAAAAAATGTGATTATATTTCAACGAAGCAGGATTATCATGGTTATAATAAAGCACAATCATCCATTATGCATCTTTTAATTCCCCCCCTCTACTACCCCCTCGTCCTAAATTAACATATATGTTACCGCTAGATACTCTTTTTAATCGTTTTAGAGCAAAATCAAAAGCTAATAATATAGGATATTTTACAATAGAAATACCAAAAATTACGAAACAGTTTACAGCGATGCTTAACGATTTTGAGGAAATTAGAAATACACTTATAACGGAAATAATACAATATCATATAAAAGAATATCATCAAGTATATGGAGATATGTAACAAAATTATCGTCGACATGGAAGAATTTAATTTGCGAACTATTCAACTTATATTAGGTGATGATCACCTACAAAAGAGAACAGAGTTTGCAAAGAAATATAATATACGCGAAGAGGATATTCGCACGTTTAAGTTTCTTTTCTCAGAGATGAAAAATCTCTCAATGATGCCATAGATAATGGTTTCAAAAGGATTCGAGACGCATTGAAAAAAATAACACAACCACGAACATCAACAATCCTGAACCATAATAATGACCTTGACGACGGTGGTAGGCATATTGTCCCTAAAAACGTCAATATATTCTCGGTGATTGCAATAAATCTAGTATGTGATATTATCGAAGGAAGTTATCAAAAAAATCTCAAAAGATCAAATCAAGCTCAGTAGGGATATATTTTATTTTCGTTTGCACAAACAACTCCACCCGGATTTTTAATAATTGAGGACCCAATTAATTCAGTCTATATGTTATGTTATCATGATTCGTTAATGAGAATTAATTTTAAACTCACTGACCATTAAAAAATATAAGTGAGTTTTTACAAATTAGTCTGTTTGTGAAATCCTAAAAGAATTTTCATCGTAAAGAAGATTTTTAACCCAAAGCAGCAAAGAGGACTCGACAACGACTTTGCGTCTCCAAAGAAACCTTTTTTATACGATCTTGAAGGAAGCCTTGGTTTACCAAATAGACGCTTTTTTACGATTTTGGAGGAAGCATTGGTTTACCAAAAAGACGCTTCTAAAACAGGAAGTTACTAAGGCCGAAATCAGGCTAGTATCTGAAGTTTTGTGATAAAATACGCGATTTTTCATTATTGTCTGGCAGACAAAAATTCGCTATTTGCAATGCCTATAATAGCGTAGATCGAAAGAATAAACTTACAGATTCTGAAAGGACGGAGAAAAAGCTCTCTGGGCAGGCTATGGCGGCATTGTTATTTCTTTATCAAAACTCTTAAACTAACATTTTTTTTATAAACTGGCATTATTCCATTTAGCTTGAAATAAAATGTCACAGTCCTGCAACAATATCGCTGAAACCCGCATGTACACCATGGCATATACTGCCACTGATTTTGAGGCTACCAAAGGGAAATTAATGATGATCTTCATTTTCGCACGCAACCATAAGACTTTATTTAGAGTCAAGCAGTAACTATTGTTTTTTTTTCAAATACAAATTATATATAATGTAAATGGTGATGGCTGTAAATAAAAGTAATGCAATACAGTCAAGTATATTTAATGCATACTATTTGTATGTATTTGTAAAGTATATATAATTATTGTGCCTAATGAAACATTTAATTTCCCTTCCTATATTAGTGATAAATTTAAGCAGTGCAAGGAAAACATCAGAAACAGAGAGGAATGTCAAAGAAGACATGGCCACAACCTCTACAGCTAGGCCAACAATTCATAAGATACAAATTCCTGCTGTGTCTGATATAACCACATCAGAATCAGATATGGCATCTGTGTAAATATTACTACATTTTATTAAATTTTATGCATATTTACTTATTTACAAATATTTTGGTCAATGCACATCTAAGGAATTTAGGTATTACCTGGAAATGTATCATTCTATATTAGTTTAATATTTTGCAGTTGGTAAAGATTGCACATTTTGTTAAAATATGGTTTGTTTTTATTTAGAATATATTATTGTTGTAAATTGTTTGTTGTCATATGTAATTTTGTTATTGCTATGTTCTTTATCATGTTGTTTATATTTTAATAAAAGGGCCTCAAAGGAGAATAGACTTTGACTAAATAAGTCACCCCTTTAAATAAATTATTATTATTGTTATTATTATTATTATTATTAGTAGTAGTAGTAGTAGTAGTAGTAGTAGTAGTAGTAGTAGTAGTAGTAGTATTTCTTTAAGCATTATTATTCCCATCATAATAACCAAGATAAATTATAATTCTTTCTTTTGATACAAAACTAAAGATTTCCAAGTTCAGCATTAGCATTTACGCATTTCAAAATTTTATTTTAAGGGATTCAGTCTTGTCTGAAGTTGAAAAACTTAAGGAGAAGATATACTGGTTATCATAGTAAGAAAATGAATGCATTTTATTATAAGTTCAAACCACACTAAGGCCATAATTATGGTTGGACCGTTTAGTACACATGGCGATGGCAAAAGTGGTTTAACCAAATGCTTATTCTTGTGTATGGGGGTGGGTGGTCTACTGATAATGTATGTACACATATACCTCGATAGTAATTTGTCTAATATGTAACCTTCTTGACTGGGTTCAGTTGGTGTTTGAGTTTTAGTGGACAGTTTTACGCAGCTTATTTCTTTGATGCAGCCAGAAATTCAACATTGGTGGTCTATCTGTTATATTAAATACATAATATTATTAATCCTTGATCTTCTCTGTATGGATTAAATATAGGCTGGGGAGTACAATCACATGTACGCAGATGGGGTGTGTGCAAAAAAAAGAATTTTGCATGTGTACAGTGAAGAGGCGGTCAATCTTAAAGCCGATTTTTGTGCACATGCCCATTGTTGGAATCAGATTTTGTTTCCGGATTTGTTTACTTTTTTGCTTGCAATCTGAATCACACAGGTCTGAGTTATACACAGACAGGTGAACATTTGCAAAAATAAGATGAATTGGGGATTGGAAGTAAATAGTGTACATGAGGAAACTGATGGGTCCGGAAAAGAAAGAAAACTCCAACTTTTACCCTTATGCAGATGCCAAATGATGTTTCTAGCACACCTAGGCATATATCTAAGCAAAACATTCTTGGAAGCAGATGCATTTTGATGTATTTAACCCACAAATTCTTTTCCTACCCCCATTTCAGGTGACAGGGGAAAAAAGGGTTGAGGTGTAATGAGTTGATTATTCTCTGCCTGTATAATGCATTTTCATCAAAACAGATTTATTGGGATTTATAAATTTGAAATAGTTCTCTGCATTTTAATCAATTTATTTATTTAGTCATTTTACTTTGATCCAGAAGTACAGCAGTTTGATTTTATTGTATGCCTCCAAAAGACATTCGTATAATCCATCAGCTTTCAGAGCTAGGAATCTTTTGGCAGCTCTTGATCACAACAATCATATTGACAGAGATGTGATTGTAAACACAGATGGAACAATAAGGTAATAAACTTTATTCTTGTTTGTTAACGTAAAAATTCATTTTTGTTAAAATATTAATGCTTTACCTTAAAGTTGATAAATCATATGTTTGTGATACAATTTAATCTTTTACACAAGAAATTTATAAAATAAATTTCATAAACGAATTTCGGTTATAATTAGTCTAATTTAATTAGACTATTCTGTAAATAATCTATACATTTTAATGATATATGGGTAAGATAAAAGTTTGCTATATTGACATTTTCTTCTGTAGCAAAATGATTTATTACATGTAATTGAATGCAGTTTTTATTTGGACTTTTGAGAATTAAAAAAATATAAAAAGACATTGTCAGAGCAATATTTGCATTTTCTTGTCAGATACGTAAAGTCATTCGACAAAACAGAGAGAGATGGTCTGCAAACCCAAAGAAAGCTGATGAACAGAATAATTATAAAAATATTGAAAATGAAGTTAGATAATAGAGTTGGCATGAACCAGCCAGTTGTTTGGACACGTATGGTCTTAGATGAATATCTGATGTACTTGTTCTAATACCACCACCACCTACAGAAGAGATTGTTACAAAGCAGAAATCTCATTTTAAGTTAAAATGATTTAGACGTTTTAGTCAGGTAACACCTATTGATATCAAATTGTTATGGAGAGACTATTCTAGTGATTGTATGGTAACAAATGATCCCTACCATGGACCCATATAGACTTTGACTAAGTCTTTCTTGAAGTGCCTACCATGAGCCAAAGGCCAGCATCAGTTTGATTTCCAAGTAGCAGTTTATCTTCAGACCACTGATGTTTATGTTCTTAACGCTTTTAAAAAAAATATGCATTTGGACAAAAAGATGTAAGACCTTTTCTAACTTTTCATACCCATTGCATTTACACTTGTCTTATATGTATGTTTTGATTGAGTTAAATGCAGTGTATTTTGGCCATATGATGTATTAATAAAAGTAAAGCAGAAACTATACATGCTAATTAATTTAATCGTATATTAATCGTACAAGATTAAAATGATGTAATTGCAAGTCGGTATTATCGGATAATAAAGTACCTTTTAAAAATTTTATTTTCTAAATGTTTTGTGTAAAATTACAGTCAGAAAGATTTCTAGCATTCTTTGAAGAAGCGACGATGTACATTGGAGCAAATGATTTCAGTCCATACCCATCATCTTGATTTCATTGCTCCCGCTAAACATTACTGTAAATATCAATAGACTTCACAATGAAGCATTAAAATTGAAATGTAACTGAACTGGACCCTTTCTTCCAACAAAACCCATCAAAGAACATGTGTTGTGCCATGTGAGAGCATCTTAATTTAACTACAGACTTTTTAGATTTTTTTACAAACAACCAATATTAGGACTCCGTACTTATGGATTTATTATTTGCCTAAATACTGATTGCAACGATATGTATTGCTTAAAGGATTTTTTGCTTCACTACTATATATATATATATATATATATATATATATATATATATATATATATATATATATATATATATATATATATATTTATATATATATATTTATTTATTTATATATATTTATATATATATATTTATATATATATAGTATATTTGTGTAAATGTATATATATGTATATATGTATAAATATATATATATATGTATCAATGTATATGTATATATCTATATATATATATATATGTATCAATGTATATATATATATCTATATATATATATATATATATCTATATATATATATATATATATATATATACATATTTATATATACATATATGTGTGTGTATATATATATATGTATAAATATATATATGTGTATGTATAATTGTATAGATATGTGTGTATGTATGTATGTATGTGTGTATATATATATATATATATATATATGTAGATCTATGTATATATATATGTTTCTGTATATGTTTATGTATATTATATGTATATGTAGATATATGTATATATATGTATATATGTATATATATATATATATATATATATATATATATATATATATATATATATATATATATATATATATATGAGTGTGTGTATATATGTATATATATGTATATGTATATATGTATAGGAATATATGTATATATATGTATGTATGTATGCAGGTATGTATCTATGTTTTTCATGAAAATCAGTTATATCAGAAAACAGCATTGAGCTTAAAAACATTGTTTCTAATTCCACAACATAGTATTGTCCTGTATTTCTGACTACATTATTAAATATTTAGGCTAAATCTTCTAAAAATAAATATTCAGACTTTGTTTTAATTAAACTATATATGTTCTTGAATTTATTTGCCCAATGTTTTTTAAAAATACAATGTAATGAAGTGATTTATCACAGGTGCAATTATGTCTGCCATTACATGTTCACATATAGTTTCAAACTGATATTATAAAGAAAATAATGCTGTTAACTTCTGGGTTTTAAAAAAAACAAAGAAATAAATTAGAAATGATCTTCACCGATTGTATTTGTTAACAACAAATTACTATTTACATACTGGTGTTGACCGTTCCAGTGGCCTAGTTGTAAGAGTATCCACCGCAGATGCAAAAGGTTGTGGAGTCCTTGATCCCTGGCATCGTCATACCAAAGACATAAAAATGGTAATGACAGCTGTCTCAATTCGTGCTCCGAATTAAGAGGTTAGTGTATGGACTGGCCATCCTACTGTCAGGATAATGTAACTGGGTTCGATATCATGCTACATGTCTGTGTCATGATGCCTCAGTGCTAGACATTACTATATAATGCCACACTGCAAACATCATAACAATATGACTGAAAAATTGTTCCTGGCATGTTATAAATACAAATCACACACAGTATATATATGTGTGTGTGTATGTGTGTGTGTGTGTGTGTGTGTGTGTGTGTGTGTGTGTGTGTTATTACCTATCTACCCTAATTTTGACAAAATGCAATAGGAAACATACATGGGGGTGGGGAGTAGGCTTAATTTCAATATTTTGTTTCACTGCAGTAGTTTGTTTAGGTGATGTACTAAAGTTTGGCATTGCGTAAATGGTAATCACTTGTGTCAAAAGCATAGAAACCAAGAACAGGATACTAAAACATCAATGTAATTTCTATAGAACTGTATAGTGTTTTGGAATGGGATGTCTTTAATCAATCTTTTATAGTAATGGTACACTAGTTTCTCATATAAAATTCTCTGGGAGACAAAGAAAACGGAAGAACGGAGGCAGAAGTTAGACGGACTGGAGGGAATTGGACTACCAATCCAGATAATGATCATACAGATGAGTAGGACCACATGACAGGGGGGCAATCTATTACACTAAGTCAAATGATACAATAGGCCATAACTTGGTTGAGTTAAAGAGGAGTGATAGGGTTTTAATTTTAATTTCATGTGAGAGATGACTGTTATTTAATGATATTAAATTGTTGCCTATTTCACTTTCACATTTTGTGTATTAATTAATTTAACTGTCGGCACCACTGACTGGGGGCTCTGAGCATTGCATCTGTCTATCACAACTTCAAGTCCTAAAAAAACAAGCCGGGGGGATTCTTTTGTAATAATTTAAATAATATTGAGGGCACCCCACCCAACCGAAAAAAACATGGAAATCCTCTATATATGCCATAATTATTCTTAGATGATATCCTTCAGTTTTTTATGCCTGACTTTATTCTTGAATTAAAGTTATGTCTGTACATGCACATTTGTACGTATACAAGTTTAGTACATTTCATAATATATAATAGTTAGTTTTACAGAGTATGCAGTTGTGTACATTCATCTGGGTATTCTAATAAAGGGTATAATTATTTCTATGGTAAATGAACTCATTTTAAAAAACTAATTGGTGTCGAGTATATTTGATTTAGTTACGACGGCTGATGATGCACATTTGTGATATAAGCTTTCAAAGTTGCTTTTGATAAACTAGTATTTTAGTCTTAAAAACCTTATTTTATATCCAGAGCCATTTTGTTTTACATGTAATTGAAATTAATGAGCAGTATCTGTATAGAATAGTACGCAAGTGTTTGCAGTTCTGTTGATATTTACAAGCCAAACCGTATTCATGAAACACTGCAACAAGTTTTGCTTTCTCAACTCATTATGAATATGCGTTTTTTTATAATTTAACTTAATGTTTTAATGTATATGCACGATTAACATCATTTTCACCAGTGTTCTTTTGTTCTTTACATCCTTTGCATCCCAAGACAATCCCAGTCAACTTCAATTTATACAATGGTTTTAATAAATAGTCTCCTCACAGTTGCTTTCAAAACATAGCCATACATATGATCATTCTTTAGTCGGTAGGTAGCTAAGATAATGTTTAACAAAACTTGTTCATGCAAAATAAAAATTGCAAACTAGAAAAGAATTGCTTTATACAACTTAAAATCAACATAAACTATATTATTTACACATCATATCATTGGATAGATCACCCAGTATGCCTTTTCTCCTGGTAATAATCATTATTTTCTTCTGCTGCCAGGATATCTTGCATATACCTCTGTGCAACAAAGAGCACAACTTCATCTAAAACAACAAGGTCGAAATCCTGCAGAATGTTTTAAAAACTTTCAAATAAAATAAATGTATAAAATGTTACGTAAGAAAATATAATTGTTTGTGTTATGCAATAAAACAAACGTGTAAATATACAAACAAATGCGCAAATCACATCGACTATCGGATACGTGAATTGAGGCGGTAATGCACAAGAAAATCAACTTTATTCTGAGCCTATGAAGCGACTTTAGCGAGACCTTTCAATAGCTGTTCTGATTACAATGATACAAATTATCATATTTTTAGTTGTTTTCTCATACAACGTAACACAATCACACAAACACTTTCAAGCTTGGCCGCTTAAAGGAACCCCTTATTGTTAGGATTTGCCATCATATTGACATGTTTGCCTACTTCTTGTAATTTATCATATATAATGAGAAATCTATATGCAATACATATATTGTGGGTGACTATAAAGAACTAAGGAGAAGTACAGACGAAGAAATAAGAAAAAAAGACAATAATTCCATCAAAACAGAATCACATGTTTACCTGGACTTCAATATTTGTTGACGCGCGTCACGTGACACTGCGGCTTCGGAGAATATCGGTAAATTCCGTTTCTGCATAATTAATTAGCAATCCGTACAGAAAATCGCTATGTTTTCATTGATTAAACTTAAGTTTTAAACTTTTTGAAACCGAATGACCTGTAATTACTCATTATTTCTACTATAAATTTCATAATATCATGCATCTGCAAGAATAAAAAAGTCGAAAACCTTAGGTTGTATGCCTTTAACTTCCATACAGTAGTGTTTTACTACATGAGTGTTTTATAGTAGTCTTTGAGTCCAATTACTTATTTGTTTTAGATTCATATTATGTACCCTTGTATTTATGGTATTCTCGTGTTTCCTACTCTTTAGTGAAAGAGTGTAATACATGTTCATTGTCACTCGCATACGTATTTGTTATTTCTTGAAATCCAACCCAGTCTCAAAGGGTGTCAGCTTTCTATGTTACAACATCCCATCTACTTTTGAACCTTTAGAAACAACATGACAAAATGTCACGTGTGTACCCCTACTCTCCTCTATAACTGCAAGGGCCATAATTTTGAGTAATTGGTCTTTGCTAGTCACCACTCGATCGTCACTTGTTTTTTAATTTATTCATGTAGCAACTAAAGTAAAATAAAAACAACTTTAAAATGAAAACAAAATAATAATTATATGTTTGAATGAATATGGTCCTGACACTCACCGCAAAGACGTATTCTCTTCCAGGGTAGACAATTGGATTTTTCAATATATATGCCGTTCCCTGGCCCAGCATAAGATTGGAGCCCACACTGGCATTCACCACCTTCACAAAAGCAAGAACAGTCGCTGTATACGAGGAGACGATCTCAATTGTGACATTTTTTGTTGTACCAAACGGAAAGTCAAGTTCTATTGTTAGTTGTTTTTTCTCACCAATATTAATATTGCGCGTGTCAATTACTCTTACCAGTCTCATATCTGTTTCTGTCGGCACAGCACTCAGCGCTAGAAAACAACATATTCATGGAGTTACTTTCACAAGAGACAAAGTTCAGACATCAGCTGGAATCGACTTGTATATTTATAAGTTTTTCTTTAAATGTAAAAAGTGCGATCGGTCGACTATATCACTGATTTCAACTGAACGTTTTTCACATTTTCTAATTATCCTTAGGTATAAAAGTTTAAATTTTTTACTCGGTGTAATAATTTCAGTTAGTCAGCCAAAACAACGGGAATATCATGAAGCAGCTGAGTTTTCATTATTTCCTAGACGCAACTCAACGATCAATCGGTATATTATTAATATAACCCATACTTAGGCAAGTCAGTGCACTGTTGGATAACTTCCAAAATGAAGACTTTACAATTAGCTATTATATTCAGATAACTGAGTTCAAATGCATAAAACAGACAACTTAATGTTGCTTATCATTTCTCTGGCAAATCAAAAAAGACCGTTAAATATTTTTCTAAATTGCATGAAACTATGCGTAATCATTTCTCTGTTTTTCACACTCAGATGAAAGTATCGCGATTCCTGGATATTCTTTGCGCATTTGTTTTTCATAGAGTAACGCAGTAAATGAAGATTCCCTTAGAAATGTTAGAAGCAGAAGAACAGGAAATCAGATCGCAGAACATTTGTGCAATTTCCTTTTGAGTTGGGTTTCTCTGCGGAGGCATGAATAATATTTAAAGAAAAAAAATAAAAATGTAAAAAGTGATGTGAGTTATTCAGACAAATATGAATTAAAAAATATATCATTGACTTTCATTTATATTGTCTATACCACCCAAGCAAAACCGATAGTATATTTTGGTTGTGTTCTATATATTCAACCTGTTTTCTGTTGTGCGTTTTGTTTGTGTGTGTTGATAACATGAAGCTTATTTAATCAATTTTGTTAGTATTTCCTCGTTATTATCCGTTGAAAAATTCCAAGCAAGTTTTCTTATCTCGTCGTGAAGAGATTTAGTACGGTATATTTCGCCGTTAGGTTTTATAAATTGGTCAAATTTACACTCTTCGTCTTCAAAATTCTTAAATAACCACACTGACACAGGATCGTTTTTACTTTCCGCGTTAATAAAATTCTCCTCTCCAGAGAACTCTGGAAAAAAAACTATACGGGTAGATATTGTATGGGTCTAACCAGTGGAAATATTGTTACTGCATTAGACCACGCGTGTGCATTATGATCAATGATTTTTATTGGACCCCCCCACCCCTCCTTGGTATATATTTCGATTCGCATAATATCTCTTCTGTTATCGTTGCTACGGTTATTGGGAATTTTAATATCCTTTCTAGAGCAGATGTATTTTGAATTGTTGTCCCATTATTCCTGACTGCTAGTGTCCATTCTTTTATTCTCTTACGTCTTAGATCTGTCAATTTGTTTCCACGTAACGCATTTGTAAAATGCTCTATTATTCGTTCGGCTACATAAATTATTCCCCGACAAAGTGGTGACAGTTTCATAGGTTTTAATTTCTCAACACTCGGTTTGTCATTTATCGGATAAATCCCATAAATAACCACGTTCACAGAATAAGCCCTTTGATAATACGGTTTTTAATTCCAGTCAACACTCATGGTTTGGAATCCTGGCTCACAGTGACAGTTTTTTTTTATTTTTCAATACAGGATCAAATTTATCACGAATAATCCAATTACCTGTTTCTCAACGGATAATGAATTACACTCTGAAAACAATACGTTCGATGGTCAACATGCGATATTATGCCTGTTGCCTTTTGATCGTTCATGGTAGCATCAACACTACTATCAATTCGAAATGTTGACCAACAATGAAATGCTCCGTAGCACTTAAATTCGTTAAACCCTTTATGGATTTTACCTATCATGCTTCTATCACTTATTAGACCCTTATTTGGTACATCTATTTTTTTATTCTGTCAGAAAATGAGTCAAACAAATAAGTATCTACAACAACAGTATTCTTATTTTTAATATTTCTGTCATGAATCTTGCTTTGTTTAGATTCTGTCAATAATCACAATTAAGTAAAAACGAAAGTACAAATCACACACTTTTGTTGTTGAGTTCCGTGCTCTAGTCAGCTTATATAGTATATAGCCGGTATTGTTATTGGGGCTCCCAACTGTTCAACTGAACATCTGTCCGTCACACTGTCGCAAGGTGTGAATGTGTGTTTTTACATTCTCACCGGACGATTGTTATGACGGAGATTGTTTCAATTGATTGTAGAGAAGAGCCCTAGTATATTTTGCACTGTCCTTATTGTAAATATGTAAATATAACTTGTAATATGTAAATATTTGTATATACCAGTAAATATGTCTATATGTGTATATAATTGTATATAGCTGAAATAGTGTTTCATCATTTACCCTAGCTAGGGGTTGTTTCACCAACCAAGACCTCCTGGGTTTCTCGACTGTTAACGGATTAGAGGCTTACATCGGATTGTGTTTCCTGCCATCTCTCTATACCTTAATTAAGTTAATATGATGTGCCGTCTCTCTATATACTATATACACTTTAATTAAGAGTATATGTTGCAAAAGAAATCATCAAACCACGCCTTATTGGAATTCGCTAGACTGTTTGTTGACAGGCTAGGTATTCTGATAGGCTGTCGTTGTTTATATCACTAGACTGTTGTCAGACAAGGTGTTCTGATATCTCATCATCACGCCTCATATACCTTAATTAAGATTATATGATGTGCCGTCTATATATACCCTAATTAAGATTATATACATACTGTAAATATTGTAAATATTGTATATATAAGCTGTAAATATACGCTTGAAAAAGAAAACGGGTCACAAAAGACCCCTATTTTTGGGGATATTTATATATTAGATATGAATTACGAAATTATAAATGAAATAATCATTGCAATTACAGATATAATAAATCAAGAAATAAAATTATCAAATAAATTAGATTGTGATCAGATTTTCTCTTATTTTCAATATCTCGAAGATATATCTTTAAGTAAATAATATGTACTGCCGTCCCAGTACGGATTTATTAAACAAAACTGCAACAAGCCGTTAACTAATCATTAGCATATAACAGTGATGTAAATAATCCATTCCGCTATTTACCGCAGTAAAAAAAACAGATGTGAACTCAGTGAACAATATGAAGCTAAGAAAACGATAAATTCCAGAATGAAACACTTAAAAGAGCTCATTAAACACAATAACACACTACCATGCAGTTAAAAACGAAATATAGTAACACGCTACCAGGAAAACAAAACAACAACACGTTACCAAGAAGTTTGAATATCTACCTGATAATGATAATGAAACAAGATGTGTTAGTATTTTTTTTAGCACCGCGCAACACAGAAGTAAAATAACATTGATATCTTAAGACGGAAATCCATTAAGATTTCACATACAGATTAATTTGTAAAGTATCTCCCCCTAAGTCGATCAAATTATTACACTGGTCAGTGAGTTTAAACTTAGTTCTCGTAAATGAATCATTATGACATCTTCAATTATTAAAAATCAAAGTGGAGCCGTTGGTGTAAACGAATATAAAATGTATCCCTGCTGGGATAACTTGGTAACTTCTATCAATAGCATCACATACTAGATTTATTGCAATCACCGAGGATATATTAACATTTTGAGAAGAAATATGCCTACCACCATTGTCTGGGTCATTATTATGTTTGAGGATAGTTGTTTGTGGTTGTGGTATTTTTTTTTCCATGCAGCGAGTATCAGAGAAAAGTTTTCATCTATGAAATCACTGACAGATTGTTTTGATTGGTCTACATTATACCCGGGAAGATTAAATGCAGGAATATCTTCTGCACGTATATTATATGCTTTTGCAAATTCTATTATTGTTTTAGGATGTGTATTATTTAAGACCGTTTGAATAATTTGTAAATTAAATACTTCCATATCAGCGATAATTTGATTACATATTTCTATGTATTTGATGATTTTATCTCGCGGAGACTCTTTGGAAAAAAATTCTCTTAGTATATATCTATATTTTTCAAATTCATTATGTTTTTTTATGAAATATTCAGTAATACTACATGGAATTACTTGAGACCATCCAACACCTGGTTCTATCCACCCACGAAAAAACCGAGAGCTCAAAAATTTCCATCCTACAATATCATTGCATCATGATATGATTCATTATCTGAAGAGTAATCTCACGTTTTAGGTTCGGGTATACTTTGATAAGATGGTGCCTGAGGTGGGCTGTCAGGCCATCCTATCACGGGTCTTATAAAACTCTGATATATATCTACAGCATATCCTGGTGAGTTTATCTCAATCGCGGATGATAATGTTGGTTCATGAACTGTTATAGCGATTTTTGATTTTTTTTTTCCCGTAATGGATTTTATTCCACGCTGTAATTCATTATTGATCTGTTGATTTGGTAAGACCCAGATGATAAGGAAATTATATTCCAACCTAGAGGCCAGTCTGGCTTATTTTTACCAAGGAATTATTCGGTTGTTGACCACCAAAGGATTTTGATCTAATATTTGGCCAACTGTGGTATACTCGTAATTACGCTAGCGCTATCTCCTTAACCGGAATCGCAGTGGGAAAATTCACACTGAATTCAGGGTTGGTTGAGGTTATTGAGATCATGGTTGTCAACTCTGGTAATTTGCCTGCGGTGTGTTTATCTCTTCGAGCTATATTCCTCAAAAAGAGATTTTAGTTTAGTTTAAAATTCACGGACTTGATCATAACGATATTGTTGGACATTCATTATACTATTTACTTAAATCAATTACAAATTCTATGTAGTATGTCATTGATGCCCGAGCTAAAGTACTTTAGTGATGGTTATTGTAAATGTTTCAATGGCACCCTTATCTAGTATTGCACTTACAGTATTAATTCCCGTATATGTACCCGATGATACATTAAACTGTAACGGTGAAAGTAGGGTCAATCTATAGATACCTTTGACTTCAGCTGTAATATTATTAATATTATTTTGAGGCGTCCAGTTGAAAGATCCATGATGTGTTGAATACGCGGTATTAATATTTTGTTCATGTGGTATTTTAATTTTATCAAGCCGGATCGCGATTGCAGGAAAATCAGCATCGATATCTTCATGTGTTTGTTTAATCGTATCAATGGTTGTTTTAATATCAGAAAGTTTCATTAGGACAGTCATCGGAGTATTAAAGAAATTATTCATGGTTTCATCCGATTTTCTAAACTTCCTACGGAGGTTTCCAAACGCACCTACATGAATATCATACTCAGCTCGCAGTGTTGTTAGATTATCATCTGTGGTTTTATGCTCAGCGTGCAGCGACGTTAGTTTATTGTCTCACACATCTACATATTTTCTATCTCAAAATCAGTATCCAATGTTGGATCGCCATGTGTGGTTATTTGATTTGAGTTCATGACGAGGGGACCTGTGATTGTATCACCAGAATTGTTTACTCGCTTGTTGATACAGTATATCACAGTTGGTAAAAGAACTCCTGGTTTAATCCTACCAATGGAATTGAGCACCAATAGGGAATTTTCAGTTACTCCATTAATTTTACCTAGAATCTCATTTACGGAAACATTACTAGTTTTCAATTTCCCTTGATTGTCTTGAAATACGACTATTTCTTTTTGATCCACATTTGCGAGGTTTAATATCTCGGATATTTCATCTTCGATTATTTTCTTAATATCTATGTTTGCATATATTTCCCCGGTGGGATTTTTAAGGTTTGAGAGAGATATTCACCAAATATCAATCAATTCGCGATCAACCATTATATTTTAAGATCTCTATTAAAAGCGATTGCTTGTATATTCGTGTACGGAATTATGTGGGGGTTTAGTTGATGATGATATAGCGATAATTACATTTAATAGCTTCTGGCCGCATATTGGTGGATCGGTCATTTCTTGTGTTGGTAGCGTGAAGTACCAGATCGGTATTTTTAATTGATGTATATAACGCATAAATCCTTTAGGTGGTGCTACCCCATCTGAATCAAAATAAACAATTACACGCGAATCAATCGCGCATGCAACCCAGTGAGTTCCACGTCCGGTGCTATTATCGAGATCAATGATACCAGTTTCAGTTCTGTTTGGTTGTGGTAATTGATATCGCATAAAAAAACTCTAAGGTCTTTTATTCTTAATTATATGGCAACAGCGAGTGAATACGAATTTGACAACGGAGTTAGTAAACTGTCCCTGGTAGTCTCCGGCCGATTCGGCTGTACCATGAATACGGAGTTCCTGGTTGTCATAGACCCTTTCCTTTTACTGATCATCTCTTAATTTATATACACATTCAGTCGCCTTCTTTAGTGCCATCCCAGTGGCCGTACCAGCAGCTCCGAGAGCGGCAGCTTTTGCGACTGCGGGGGCGGCGGCGGAAATTATCGCTGGTAACGCAGCGAGAAGTAGAAATATACCACCTGATTCTATCATGTCTTTGATCGCGGATGCAGAGAGAGAGAGAGAGAGAGAGAGAGAGAGAGAGAGAGAGAGAGAGAGAGAGAGAGAGAGAGAGAGAGAGAGAGAGAGAGAGTGACCTGAACACCTTTTTTATCTTTGCTAGCATAATTGAAATGCTTAATCTGACGAGCTGTCAGTGATAGTTTACTCTGACCACCAGACATTTGACAGTGTTTTAACGATATTGTAGTTCCACATTTTTTAGCTGATTCCCATTACAACCTTTTAATCTGACCAGGAGTCAGAGTAACGCTAACGTGACTATATGACATTTTATTTAATACGAAATTGATCTAATTGTCTACATGTTTTTGGAAAACATTTACATGTTTTCTACTGGCGCATCAACTACACTCATTCGTCCACCAACACCTTCGAGTAGCATTGATTTCTCACTGAGAATGACAGCAATTGCACTGTAATTAGGGATAGTGATATCACCTGCTGAATTAGTAGGAAGAGTCACACGAGTTCGGTCATGTATGTCAACGACGGACTGTCTATTTAAATCAAGATGTTCCAACGAAAGGTAATAAATCGGATATCGATTTCTAAAATCTAATTGTGATATTTGCAGACTGGTATCTACATTATTATCACGTCCCATAAATATCAGCAAACGATGATCTGCGCGTGCTGTTTAGATTTGTCCCTAATTAAGTAAAATATCATCGGATGGTTCTTGTTGGCCGTTTATCCTTAATGAGACTTCAGTAACATCCAGTGGTTCAAATATCATATGCCTGCGTGTATGTGAATTTTAATCCCGTCTTATTTTGATGCCATGTGCCATGTAAATATACTGTTAACAGAAGTCTACATAAATCTATTCTTCACGTTTGGTCATGATAGCCATGATTAGCAACCTTTATCCATAAAAGATATGAATGTTCCCTCTGCGGTGATTGATGGAGTAATTACTGGCATCCACAATGAGAGTTTTGTTATATTTACTTTACCATCATTAACACCAGCACCATGCCAGATTGCATCATAATCATCACCTTTTCGCACGATGACTACTGTATGTTTCGCTCCAAAGATAACCTTTCGATCATTTCTGCAAAATCCGAAAATATGAGGTAGTGGAATTGCGCATGAAAATACGCGGTCCTTCCAATATTGATACTCGTGTTGCAAACTCTTATTGTAAATAGGATTACTGTTAATACTCATATTCTCCGTATCAACATTAGCAGCATCGGCAAGATTTCTCGGTTGTCTTATAATATACTGATTATGATCAGCATTATTAGTAATATACTTAGCGAACATCATAGATGGTCCAGCCGATCTTGTATAATCATCAGAATATCTCGCTAAACCGACTATTGCTGTGGCAACATCAACATCATGTTCAATAGATTCAATTTCTCTTCCATCAATCATATATCTAGCGCTACTAAATAATGCTTATACTACCATTATTGACAAAACCAACTGACAAATTTGGGTCATATTCTTCATCAGCATTTGTTAGAAGGCCTCCTTCTACTTCAATAAATGCTTCAGCGGGTAGAAAATATTTGCTTGTATCCTGAACCTAAGATCGATTCTTGATCGACTATTTGGTTGTATTGCGTTAGAGGAATAAAACTGAGAGTCGCGTGAAGAAGCAGTTTTGAGAACTGGGGCATCCATATCCAATGCTAGGTCGGGCGAAGATTTTAACATTTTTTTTATATATTTCTCGATCTAAATCGTGATTTCAAACCACTTCCCGCTATCATATTTGAAGTAATATTCCATTGAGCATCAAATCCTTCATTCATTCGCTGTGCTATTTTCTTATCCACCGTTTCTTATTTTGCTAACACTCGCAGCCATAATCTCCGTAGATGGTAGTTTGTAATGTTTTTCTTGTCGTCGAATCAGCGTGATTATGTTTTCTTTGGCCGCGGAAAATGCTTTACACGCGACATCACCAACAGCGCTAATACCTTTTATCATGAATAACATCAATTTATTTCATCGATAATTGTTCTGCGATTGGTGCTATTTTCAAAGCCATCTTTGCAAATAACCCTAGAATAACATTACCGAGACCATCTCCATAATACACCTTATAAATAGGCAATCGTGAATTTCCTACGTAAGTCATAGTTGGCTTATAGTGGTTGTAGTGTATGATCATTTTATATAAATGCTATCAACGAGTTCATTGATAAATTCTCGATGCACACCAATAGTCATAATACCACCTTCAAATTGTCGTCGGCAGATATCAGCGACTTCATGAATTATTTCCGGTGAGTTATTTCCGGCTCGTTTACCCCCCCCCCCCCCCAAGGATACCTTTTAATCGTGCTATATCGGAGAGAATATTATTAGGACAGGGAACACGATCAGTGCCATGGGTTCCAGATGAAGATAATCCAGTACCCGTTTTTTTCTCTCAAAAATCCAATTGCGCCTTGCGTATCATCATCTTCTTCTCGATCGGATGGTATCTGCAATGATTGAGGATCTTCTTGGTTTTTTTTAGTCTCCATGTTTGTCTCAGCGTTGGTGTTTGACGTTCTTTCCTTTGTCTTTCTCGTTCTTCTAATTGTCTTTGATATTTCTTCTTTTTGTCTTTGACGTTGTTCTTCTTGTCGTTCATCATAATAAGTAATCCCATCTCGATAATTTATATATCCCGATTCTTTTGTATTTATACGACCGATTCCCTAGTTCCATTTATATAAGCAATCAACCCATTCATCACGTTGTATTACTTTTCTCTTATATTCTTCTTTAAATATTCACATCTTGAATGATAGCTTTTAGCAGCAAAATCACATAAAGTGTGATAAACCCTAGGTTTTATTATTTTGAATTGTTTTATTAATTTTTTTACTTTCATCGGTAAATTTATCCATAAAAGAAACACCTTTTTTAGTTTTACCAACAGCGCTTTCATGTTCTTCAACGTCAATTTGAGATTGTGGTTTAGATCCAGCGATCTGTTTTAACAACGGAAGAATACCTTTTTTGCTATCCTCATCGTCAATAATATATCCCAATATAGCTTTCTCAGTAGCCAATGCAGCTTTCTCAGTAGCTTTAGTTACCGGTTTTAATATTTGTGCAGTATCTGTTGCAAAATCAACTTGAGATTCCTGTCGCGCTTGTAATTTTTTTCCAACAGAATCCCTCACAGGGATAAATCTCTTTATTGCATCTAATCTCTCTCGGGCTAGTCTAGTTGTTAATGATTCTCCTACCATTATTGTTATATGATATGATTTGTAGCAACTAACAAAACCACGACAACAGAGGTATTTTTTGTTTTTTCAATTTCTCAACAGTGTTGGTCGACAAAAAGAAACTTTGATTGAAACCGAAACTGTCATTTTTGTTTTATTTTAACTGAATTAGTTTTGATTTGTTCACCCTCTCTCTCCATTGAGGCTTTATTTTTGTTTGAAAACTTCGTATGTTTATCCCTCTTGCTGCTCTTTCTGAGTGAAATAAGATTAAGAATCACTTAAAGATATGTCTTCTTCTACTTCTACTTCTTCTTTTATCTTTTTTCTTCTTTTTCCTGCTTTTTCTCTTCTTTTTCCTTTTCTTCCTTTTTTTGTCTTTTCTCTTCTTTGTCTTTTTTTTTCTTCCTTCTTTTTCTTCCTTCCTTTAATTCCTTCTTTTTCTTCCTTTTTCTTCTTCTACTTTCTTTTTTTTTCTTCATTTTGCTTTTTTCTTCTTTTCTTTCTGCTTTCTTTCTTCCGTTCTTCTTTTTATTTTTATTTTTCTTCTTTTATTTCTTTCTTTTTTTCTTTTTCGTCTTTTCTTTTTCATTTTTTTCGTTTTCTTTAATTAAATATGATCATTATTATTATTATTATTATTATTATTATTATTATTATTATTATTATTATTATTATTATTATTATTATTATTATTATTATTATTATTATTAGTCATTTCGGTATCCCGAGTGGCCTATTTGTCTAAAGTCCATCATCGTAGGTATGTAATAAAGCCTGTGGCTTCTTGTAATTCTGTGGTTCTTTCTAGGGTTTTCACGGGTTATTCCTCCACCATTTATAATAACCGTTATGTATAAACTATGTTGTGCTGAAAAATGGCGTTAAACCCTATTATTATTATTATTATTATTATTATTATTATTATTATTAGTATTAGTATTAGTATTAGTATTAGTATTATTAGTATAATTATTAGTATTATTATATGGACACCATGTTTTTAAATGGTGACTTTATATATTATCCTCAAACGATTTTCCCACGTCTATCACACTTTTTAAAATCATGCATCGTTCTTTTTATGCTGCATTACAAAATATCAGGATATAGAAAGATAGAGAAAGATTTTACCTGTATGTTGGATAGCCAGCCAATATGCTATGAATAAAGTTATCATTACATGTGTCGATGTCGGCATGAATTAAGCAATACCCATCCAGCAATACCGAATTGGAGAGAAATTATCGGAAAGCGACACTGCCGTGTATGCAACCAGAATTAATGTGTTCCGAATAACTTGTGATGTAGGTCTACGTAATCATTCTCCAGGGAGATATATACATATACCTGAACTTAATTTGCTCAAACATGTCTAGGTTCGCTGTCATCATCTACAGAGCATGATGCGAGGAATCTGTAATAGGACTCCCATGTTGCACAAAGTATAATGAAATATTTAACGAGATTCATCTAGCTTGTACAAATGAAAATTCTATACATTGATAAATGTTGTGGAAGCTTCCAAGATTTCAAGACCGATAAAACTGACAGACGATTGAAAGTTGCGTTAGTAACGAAAGCATTTCAGACATACATGTAATGGATATTTTTAACTTCCTGATACGGTTACATTAGCATGTTTCAACAAAAATCAAAGCAAAAGAAGAATATATTATGGTATTAGTATTTAATTTGTGTTCGATCGTTTTCCTTGACTGAAGTGTTGAGATTTGGTGTGTACTTGCTTTTCGTCATATGTTATATACTGAGATATGAATTAAATCCCTAGTTCTTGTTTAAACATTGTGAATGTTATGGAAGAGAAGTTCTGATCCACCTCCTGTTCACTTCCTTGTGTTTTGTTTTAATAGAAGATATATGGTTGTTGTGGACAAAATTAATAATTCCTCCTTTAATTCCGGTCCGTATAATTATTTGCTATCGTGTTCAGATATAGCATGATGCATTTATTTAGATCTTTCATTGGAATAACAGTGTACTTTATGATATTTTGGACTAAGTAACTATTCTTGGATTATAGCGAATTCATTCAAAGACGTTCTTGATTATATCATTTTGAGTCAACAAGAGAAAAATATGATGATACTGGAGAATTTATACGAGGTTTTGTGTGAAATATTCAATTCAATATTAGCTGTAATATTTTTGCTTGATATTCATGATCTTTTAATTTTCACCTTGTATGTGACAGGTTTTAATATTCAAGAACTGAAAGGTATTCTGCAGTAGACGTTGTAGGGTTCAGTTCACGAGGTTTCCTGTGCACATTCATGTTCTTTACAAACTTTCAGTTCACAAAACACTGACATATTTAATGTTTAAAATAATCAGCGTGACAACAGGAGAATTCCTAACTACTTCTGTAATTCTACACACACGATTCAATAATTATATATTTATCAGCATATTCAATAATTCTACATCAACGATTTAGGAATAAGATATTGTTCAGCATATTCTATAATTCTAAACCATCCATCCAAGAATTAAATATTGGTCAGCAAATTCTATAATTCTAAACCAAACAACCAGGAATTACATATTGATCAGCATATTCTTTAATTCGACACTAACCATCCAGGAATTAACAGCATATTCTATAATTCTAAATCAACCAACCAGGAATTGGATATTGGTCAGCATCTTCTTTAATTCTAAAACAGCAATCAAGGAATTAGATATTGGTCAGAATATTTTATAATCCTACACTAACCATCCAGGAGTTATATATTGGTCAGCATGTTATGTAATTCTAAACTAATCATCCAGGAATTAGATATTTGTCAGCATGTTCTGTATTTCTACACTAACCATCCAGAAATTAGATATTTATCAGCATATTTGGTAATTCGGCACAAACCATTTCATCTAGGGTACAATGGTGATGATGACGTAAAACATCGTGCTGACTATTAAAGTCACAGCCAGTGTGACAACTTTTCTTCCCGCGAATATAAATTTGTCTATTGATATTTTACGTCTGATCTCTAGGCATTACAAAACTATCAATATCTACCGTGGCTGGCGGAAAATGATGAAGAAACTTGTCAGCTGAATATGGTGTCTCGGACTATGAGCAACTGCTTTCAGAAATGTTGCGTCACGGATAAGGTGGTGTATCTAGCCAATTGTTTTGTGTCTCAATCAAGACTGAGGTGTCGGCAGAAATGCCTAGTGTCTCTATGAAAGCTCTAAGGGTCTCAGTAGGAACGTATGACCATATACCTGTGTATCAGTGAAGACTATGAGGTGTCCGAAGAAAAACATGACTATTACCCCATGTCAGAATACAGACTATGAAAATGTCATTATAAAGTATAAGATGGCGCGTTGAAAACTGTTTATCATTCTAACAATGCATGTATATCACCGACTGACGTTAATTTTGTATGATGACCACATATTTCTCCGAGAGGAAATACTGCAGTTTCAAATAAAGATTACATAGGAATGAAAGCCATGATCACAAATATTATATTACGACAACTTTGGAAAACGGGGAAAATAATGCAGTTCATCAACGTTTCGAGATAAAGTAATAGTTTTCTTCAATGACATTCAAATACATCCACAGACAGCGGTTCTAAAGGGATCGTTGTTTGCAAAAAAGATGGTCATGGTGTACGAGGTAAAACTCGATTGTGCTATGATTGTGGTGGCAAAAGATATTGCAAACTAGTTAGACACTACGCAAAGAAATATAATGTATTCAATGAACAAAACTATAGTACTGGCGTTTATCGTGAAAAGCAATTAAATAGCTGTTTTGCTTAGAAAACATATGGATCAAAGTGAATTTGTATCTCATCCTGTTTACAACGATTACGAGGCATCTCGATGTGGAATCATTAGGCATCATAAACTAAAGAAAAAAAATCGGCTGGATAAATAATATAGGTTATATATTGATTACTGTCAGGAGGGACAGACGAAGAAGGAATTATCTTGCTCAAATATTTATTTAAGAATGATATAATAGGGTGATTTGTAAGGGATTTGTTGTTGATCACGTCAATAGAGATATTTCAGATAATCGTATTGAAAATTTGAGAGCGATTTCTCAACAAGAAAATTGTTTAAATTCAAATCCTCAAAAAAGTATAAATCGGCGACCAAGATCTGTAACTGCCTTTATAGACAACGAAATTAGACATTTTCAATCAACAAACCCCGCAGGTAAATACTATGATATTTGTCAATCATCTATACAACGCGATACCGATGATATACAATTAGAAGCGTACTCAGAAAGATATTAAGCATGGTTATCATTTCTTTATGAGTAAATTAATTACTTGATTGTTTATTTACAACCATAATGATAATTTTCAACACCGATGATACCCCCTCCGCAAGATAAAAAACAACATCTCTGAAATATACAATAACTGCCCGAGACATACTATCAATTAAACAAATGATTTTGTATAGGTATATGAACGACGAAAATATCGCCGAATTGCAAATCGAACACAATCCTATACAACATCTCCACGACAGTAATATATTTACTAGCGAATACGTCGACGCCGAAAATAAAAAATTACTTCAGCTCCACGACATATAAATCAGAGTACCGTGTAATGAAAATTATCCCCAGAGAACGAAATCGAATCATATATAAAAGTATCGCCGCGAAAGAAAATTTCATTGCGGTGTCCATGATCGTAGCGAAAATTAATAAACAGGTTGGAAATGTATTCAACGAAGAATCTCCCATAGACTCCAAAATGAAAGAATTCGAAAAGAGGTATCTGAGTTGAAAATCCGAAGGATTTCAACTAAGTGAAAATTTTATCAATGTCGAATAGGTACCCTTGTAACAATTAAACGTTAATCGAGGTTCTTCGTATCTAGATAACCATCCCTTGTATATCACCGCTTAAACTTTATTTATGTGATTGTAATTTGTTATTCGCCGCAACATGTTTTTTATCACGATCAAATAATTCCATATGGGCAATTTCCAACTAGGCGATTCCAGACTCAAATCCGCTATTTGCAATTTCAATATTTGATACTATTTTATGATATTCTTCGTTGAATTTTCTCAACACGGATAATTCTCGTTTGTAGTCAGATTCATTGTTCTCCGTGGTGGTTTGTAGTTGATCACGCAACGCTGTTAACTCAGTGATATTTTCTTTACCTCGGTGATATCTTCTCGGAGTTTTTGTTTATTCGCCTTGTAATGTTGTTGAGCCTCTTTGAACTGTTCAGCGTTACCTTGCGTTATAGCGGAAATGGGCTCCTTGGACCATATTTTATATAGCTCGATAGTCCTATTTCGTACTCGGTGGCGACCTCGACGGGTTATTTTACACTATGCAACGCTATAATTTTATTCTTCATCGTCGTCGTGAAGATAACTTGGGGCTCTCATACATAACATCGAGAACATTTTAACAAAACAACTATTGTGGAAATTATAATATAGAAACAATAACGGAAATTGTAGGAAAAAAAAGAAATGATAGTAATAATACTGGTCAGTAATTGTGGATTTGTATATTTCTGCTGGGTTTTTTATCATGAAAATAAAATTTTGAATTTATTTTTTTCATCGATGATATTTTTGGGTATCCTTCCGATTTTACCCTGATAAATATTCCTTGAGGTTTTCCAGAGATATACACGAGTAAGCATAATTTATATCTGATCACAGTTATAACTAATTAATGGTACATGGTCACGTCGAAGTTGTTCCAGTTGGTGATCCGTCAGCAAAAAATCCTCCCTGTCGAATCAATCAATCAATGACTGTTTCCTTGAATGATTTTCTGATTGCGGCCTCAAGCCGCTATCAAGCTGCTATCGATGGTTGACATATACTCGTGGGTGCTGATACATTATTGAAATCATTTGGATTTAAATTATAGGGTAATTTGTAGTTGTTGGTTTAAAATTTATCTTTGTTATCCAGGAATTATTGCATGCTAAATACAGAGGATTGGTCGGATTCTGTATGATCAAACTTGAGAAAAGGTATATAGAATATATCCTTGATCGGCTTGATTTGACAATTCTGTGTTTGCGATGTAGCTTCCAATGACGATATCACATGTAAGGTTTACCGCGATCATCGAGGTTATATCAACATTAACAAAGGATACATGGCTACCTGTTCCATCCGGAGCGTTGTTGTATCCGAGAATAGTTGCACGTTGTAATGTTTTTATCCACGCGGAGTGTATTTGAGGGAAATATTCATCGATGGTATCGTTGAAGTTTTTCTTTAGTTCAGATGCATTATATCCTTGAAATTTTAAATTAGGTAATTGTTGTTCAGTTATTTTAAATTAATCAAGAATTTTGATTTTTTTCTCTTTTTTGTTCGTATCATCAATTATCACTTTACCTACTCGCTTAATTGATATATTCCATATCGGATATAAGCTGGTTTAATATTTCCGTGTAATGGTTTTATAACGTGAAATTGTTATATCAAATAGATGTTTTTGGATATATTGTCGTAGTTGCTGTAATTGAATTTGATATAATTTATTAATTCTATTAAAAATATAAGTTTTTATTTAAATATAATAACCTTGTATATCACTATTTTCTGAGGGGTGTAAATCAAAATGCCATACTACCTCTCCTTATCTATAATACTCATAACTTTTCTATGCTATCAGAAAGTTCATAATTTTCAGTCATATTGTTTTTGTATGTTTTTAAACCAGAAAAAAAGAATTTCATCTTCTGGTGTATTTTTAATTTCATTATATGATTTTTTTTAATCTGTGGTATAATCTTCCCTGCTAGGCTCCGTGGACGTGGATTGTCAACGGGAGGTTCTTCTACATATGGTGAGACTTCAGGCCATTCTAGTATTGTTCTGATCGACGAGTTAAATATATCTACGTGGTTCTCCGGAAATTTTATCTCGATGGCGGTTGATAATGACGGTTCATGAACAGTTATCTCGATTTTAAATTCTACCCCGGTGAGAGATTTTATCGTCTATTTCTTCATTGATATGTTCGACGTCATAACTTTCCTTGTTAAGATATATTGTTTGCCAATCGGGAGTTCCATCCGGGTTCTATTTTTTCGCAAACACAAAGGTGTTATTGGGTGGTTTTCGTGCAAATGATTCTGATCTAATATTGGGCCAAATATAATATACTCGTAATTGAGTTAGCGCGATTTCCTTTACTGGAATCGGAGTTGGAAATTCACTACTGAATTCAGGGGGTTTTGTCGTGGTTAATATTGTATGTTTCACCGGTGTAGTATTCACGACTATTCATTGAAGTAGTTATGTTGGCGATGACATTATCTTCTATACATTTTTGTTATTTTGAAATCTGCCATGGAAGAGAACTCACTTTCGGATATTAAAAGTGTCATCGAGCGACGATGATATCATTGCGAATTATTGCTAGTACGCGGTTGATAATGTATGAAATTTAACAATCTAATAATGTAGTTTGCGCTGAATAGACGATGATATTTTTTTGTGATAATTGATATTACTCCCGCAATGGTTGTCGCCGCGGATATACCAATTTGGACAACTGGGGGGATCATTGTCACCAAAGATAATGTAACACCGGTTCCAGTAACAACACCTGAAACCGCGTACACGATAACATTGATACAGGTAATCCTACGTCGAAATTTTTTAATTTTTGCTTGATACTCATCTGCGAGCGATTTATGTTTAGTTTGTAGCTCAAGGACTTGCTCATATCGATACTGTTGCGTGGCCATCTGATTTAATTAAGCTGTTTACTTAAATCAGATACGAATGCTACGTACCATGTAATTGATGCTCGAGCTAAATTTTTATCTGTGGTGATTATTGTAAATATTTAAGTTGATTCCTTCTCTATTACCTCGCTGATAATAGTATTGGTTCCCGATAATCAGCTCGATCATATATTAAATTGTGTCGGCGATACTAAAGTTAGTCTGTGGGAACCTTTGATCTCCGCGGTAATATATAATGCATTTCTTTGTGGAGTCTAAGCAAAGGATCCATGCTGTATCGTGTATACAGCGTTGATATTTCTCGTATGTGGGATTTTGACCTTATCAAGTGTGCTAATCATCCGAGGGAAATCATCCTTGATAGTTTCATGTGTTTGTTTAATATCCTCGATAGATTGTTTAATTTCTGTTTGGAAGTTTTATAACTTGGATATGCTCTTTTATATAATCGTTGTAGAAAGAAATATGATTATCATACTCGGATCGCAACGCTGTTAGTTTATCAGCGGCGGTTTTATATCGATGAGTTTCAACGGAACCGTTGATGGGATTCCAAAGAAATTATAAACAAGAATATGAATATTGTTAACGATTGTTTGTAAGCCGGTAAATTGATTTATATGAGCGTGTAAATCAGATCGTAGTGTCGCTAATATATTCGTCGATGACATATACTCGTTGTTCAACGCCGTTAGTGTATTATTGATGACCGAGTTAGCAACTCCGAGTTTGATTTTACCATTCGAATCAAATACCGCGATGGAATTTTCAACAGCGTTGTCGATTTTAACTAAAATATCCTTGATGGAAATATTACTCGTTTTTAATTTACCTTGGCGGTCTTGGAATACAACTATCTCATCCGCTGATACATCTAGGAAATGTAATATATCAGATAACGCATCATCAATACGTCTTTTACAACATCAAGTGAAGCCCCTTCTTTGTTATTTCCGCGCGGGAGAGATCTTCCTCAAATATCTACAATTACACCTTTAAGATCTCTTCAAAACGTTATCTCTGGTATATTCGTGTACGGTTTTATGAGGAGGAGATGATGTTTTTGAAATCGCGGTGAGAACATTAATGACTTCGTTACCACATATCGGATGATCGGTTAATGTCTGTGTATGCAACTTTGAGTACCAAACAGGGATCTTTAGCTGGGATACATATTTGAGAAATTCTCACGGTCAGCTAACCCATACGAGTTAAAATAAATACTTCCGCGGGGATGTATCGCGTAAGCGACCCAATGAATTCCAGGTCCGGTGTTATCATCGAGATTAGTTATACCTGTTTCTGGATTTGATGGCTGAGTAGGTAATTGTTTTCATAAAAACACCTCTGAAATATTTAATCAGGGATTGTTCAACCGCGGAGACTAAATCTAAATTTGACATTGGAGCAATAATTGAATGCTTCCTGGGAGTCTCAATCCCACTCCGTACCGGGCGTATCGACTGCCTGGTAGTCTTAGAACCATTTGTACGGATTGTCGCTTTTTTGTATCCTTGCCCGGTACCTTTCTTTAATGCCATGCTAGCGGCGGTTCAAACAGCATCTATCGCAGCATCTTTAGCAACAGCGGGGGCCGCAGCAGCAAGTATCGATGGCGAGGAAAGGAAATATATCTCCTGATTTTATCATATTGCTAACCGCGGAGGGTGATAACTCAAACTGAACACCGGTGTTTGCTTTTAGCGCTTTGTTAAAAATGATAAGTTCAGTTTTCGTCAATGATAGTTTATTTGGTCAACCACCAGCGATCTGTTCTCGCCGCAAAGTTATTTTTGTGCCACATGTAGTAGCATTTTTCGATTGTTATTTCTTTCGTTGACCAGGAGTAAATGTGACATCAACATGATTGTACGACATTTTTATTTAAATAATAGATTGATCTAATTGTTACATGTTTTTGGAAAACATTACATGTTTCTACTGGAGCGTCAACAACTCTCATCTTTCCACCACCACCTTCAAGTGCCATCGATTTATCACTAAAAATAGCAGCGACCACTCTATATGGACCACATACAGGTTGATTTACACCCGGCGCAGATATAATAGGTGATTCTCCTACACGAGCTTGAACTTTTATGTCAGCGATGGAGTGTCTAGACAGATCAAGATGTTGCAATTAAAAGTAATAGATAGGATACAAATTTTGAAAATCCAACTGTGATATTTGTAGGCCAGTATCAATATCTTGATCACGCCCCACATAAGACCACAAACGATGATACTCGCGAGCTATTTGGTTATTAGAATAATCGATCAGAATATTTTCGGCGGGTTCTTGCTTATTGCTTACTCGCAACGATATCTCACTGGCCCTTAATTTATCAAATATCATATGGCAAAGCTGTTGTTTATCATCTCCATCTACTCTGTTTTTGCTTTACAACGTAATGAAAATATATCTAGGAGCGGAGATTTTTGTATAAGGCAACATGCCATGTAAATGTACCAGTAATTTTACTTGACGTAATAGCTGTTGTGAAACCCAACCACGATATCAATGATTTACTACCCTGATCCATGAATAATAATAGTCGTTGTTCTATGGCGAGTGATGGGGTCATTATTAGCCTCCACAATGCAAGTTTTGATAGGTCCACTCTATCGTCGAGAACAGTAGCACCGCGCCAGATTTCATCATCATCATTTCATTTTCTCATAGCTTTTCTAACATCTCTGCAAAATCTAAATATATGAGACAAGGGAATCACACATGAAAATCTTCCTTCGTCGCTTAACATCGCTTTACGAGTTGTAAATCCTAGATTATATTTATGATTATTATTGATAATTATATCCTCGACATCAATAGGAGCAGGAGGGACAGCAGGATTAACACCAGCAGCTGGAGTACCACGATCCATTGGTCGCCTTACAAAAAATTGATTATCATCAGCGTTATCAGCTATATCCTTCGATAACATCATTGATTGACCAGCAGATTGTATATAGTCATGGGAGTATCGAGTTAGCCCCAATATTGTAGTTGCGATATCAACGTCGTTATCGATATATTCGACCTCTCTAGAATTAATAATATATTGTGCGCTACTAAACAACACCATTATACCATAAGTGACACACCTGATTGAGATAGCTTAAAGATTAGGAAATGGAGTGCCAGTAGTTCTATCAGCTAGTCGCCCTCCATTTCTATGAAAATTTCATACGGTAAGAAGTATTTAGAGGTATCATCAAATCGAAGTTCAATTTGTGATCTAGAATTGGGACTTATCGCATTATATGAGAAAAATTGATAATCGCGCACAGAATCATTTTTGGTACCGGCGCGTCCATATGCAAAGCTTCATCTGAACTCGATTTGAACATTTTATTATATAATTGTCGATCTAAATCATGATCTTGTTAAACCGCTATCGGCGATTAAATTTGCAACAATATTTCTTTGGTATTCACCGTCTTGATTTATCATCGATGATTGTATCATTGGAGCTAATTTTTGATTTATGATATCATTTACTATTTTGCTTACCCGCGGTGGCATTAGTTCCATAGACGATAGTTTTACCGGTGCTGGTTTTTGTTTTTTTCGAACCATCGATATGAGTTTCTCTCTGGCGATATTAAATACACTACCGACGAGATCACCAACTTCACTAATACCTTTATCACGAATAACACCAATTGCTTTCATCGATAACTCCTTGGAGATAGGTGCGATTTTCAGAGCAATTCTAGTGAATAATACCTTGATGATATCACTGAATCCGTCTCCGTAGTATTCTCGATAAAATGGCAACCGTGAATGTACTACGCGAAAAGTAGTTGGTTTATTGTGACTGCGATATATGATCATTTTATTTAAATGCTATTTATCTAATCGGGGGGTGCAAGGTCTCGGCCTGACGTCTCGCTTGCCAAAGGGAAGTGAAGCGTCTCTCATAGCCTCTCCTTTCCAGGTGTAGTGATCGCTGCAGGACCACTGTCTTGCTCTGATGGACAGGAGGTTACTTGCATATAGCCTCCCCTTCACTATTGTGTCCACAGCAGCACCTTCACGCAGGGCCCCTTGTTTTCACAGAGCCTGTTGTGTGGCGTGACCGATTGCTCGGCGGTATAACTGGAAGGGCAGTCTGGGCTCATCAGCCTTGGCAGGCAGCCAGTCTAAGAGAAGGGAAACTCTGACGCCAAACCCGGGTAGATGAAGCTCGTTAGCCTGGTCATGGCAATTTTTCTAGGAGAAGAAAACTCTGATTGAAAAAAAATCGTTCCACTGCCTTGTGGATATCTTCGGGAGAAGGAAAGGCTACGGGAGTAAACCCAGACAGAAAATTCGGTTTGGATCCCCTAAGGCGGCTGGATGTCGACTACGACTTCCTTTCGGCAGCTCCTGCATCCAAACTGGTGCCAAATGTCATGCTCAGCATACCTTTGGACCCAACCAGCAAGGACGAGAGGGGGATCCTGAAGCCTGGGCAACCCAGGATCTCCATATTCCATGCCCAGGCTTGCGCCCTGGAGAGGTCACTCCAGTCTCGCTACTAAGTGAGGAAACAACACGGAAGCTGACAATTTACGGGTTATAAGTCCCACCCGATTGGCGTAGGGAAGGGGAGCCACGGGTCAGCACTGACGGTGGGAGGGATCATCGTTTCTTAATGGCCATCTACCGCCCACCTCAAGCCGGGCAGTCGCCGGTCAATAAGGTGTTGACCCGCCATCGTCTGCCTGCTCCAGTGGGTGTCTGAAGCTCAGTGTATTGCATAACATGACAAGCAGACGAAAATTCCACACCAGACAAAAAGAAAAAGAAACGAATAAAGAAGACTCCAGCTCTTTGATTTGCAAGATAGAATGTGCACACTTTGTGTACAGGCATCTCCGATGACCTCAGAGAGGTGGATGACACCAGGAAAACGACCATCATCGATAGAGAACTCACCAAATTAAATATTAGCATTGCTGCCCCCCAGGAAACTAGACTGGCCTCTAATGGCTCCCTCAGAGTGAAAAATTACACTTTCTTCTGGAAGGGTCGCGAACCTGAGTATCCCCGTCAGCACGGAGTGGGCTTCGCCATCAAAAACAATCTTCTGGGCTTGGTTTAACCTCCCACAGGGGGCATTGAGCGTCTCTTGTCCATCCGCCTCACCACTGCTACAGGTCCTGTCAACATCTTTAGTGTCTACGCCCCCACCCTCTCGTCTTCAGAAGACACCAAGGATCAGTTCTATGGGCAGCT
This sequence comes from Unio pictorum, assembly GCA_030141615.1. NCBI lineage: Eukaryota > Metazoa > Mollusca > Bivalvia > Unionida > Unionidae > Unio > Unio pictorum. The sequence continues at coordinate 2,407,134 of JARLTB010000161.1, read as the reverse complement.
GGATGAACAGATTAACGGATGCCCGAAACACGAATCACTTTTTCTCCTCGGCGACTTCAATGCCAGAGTAGGTGAGGATCACGAATCATAGCCTACTTTCCTCAGATATCATGGTACTGGAAAGACCAACAAAAACGGTCAGAGACTGCTGGAGCTGTGCACCTACCATGGCCTGTGCATACCAAACACTTTTTCAAGGGTAAGCCGCAACATAAAGTGTCATGTAAACACCCCAAATCCCATCCCTGGCACCAACTTGACTTGGTCATCACCAGTCGCTCTGCCCTTAACAGCGTCCTCTCCACCAGAACCTAAAACAGTGCAGACTGCGACTCCGACAACCATGCCCTCGTGATCAGCAGGGTGAGACTACAGCCAAAGACACTACACCGTTCAAAACCAAAAGGACACCCACGCATAAACACCGCACAGATGTCGGTCTTTTCCAAGGTACAGGAGTATGTGTCCGCCCTGGACAAGGCTGTCCAGGACCTGCCAGAGCACAACGCCACAGCCAAGTGGAACGCTATGAAGAGTGCCATTTACAAAACAGCCATGTCCACGTTTGGCAAAAAGGAACGACCCAGTCAGGACTGGTTCAATGCACACCTAACAAGGATGGAACCACTAATCGAGGAGAAGCGAAAAGCCTTAATGGCGTACAAAAAATGCCCCAATGAACAGACGCATGCTGCTCTTAAAAGTGCTCGAAGCAACACCCAACGCATCGCTAGACAGTGCGCGAACGAGTACTGGCAACAGCTGTGTGAAGGAATCCAGCGCAGTGCCGAGACCGGAAACATAAAAGGTATGTGCAATGGGATCAAGAAGGCTCTAGGCCCTACAGTGAAAGGGGTCGCTCCCCTGAAATCTATGATGGGAGAGAAGATCACAGACCGTGGGCAACAGATGGCCAGATGGGTGGAGCACTACTCATAGCTATACTCCCGTAAAACATTAGTCACTGAAGCAGCCCTCAGCAGCATAAAGAATCTTTCCATCATGGAGGAGCTTGACGAAGTGCCAACCTTAGAAGAGCTCAGCAAAGCAATTGACTCCCTCCCAAACGACAAAGCACCAGATAGTGACTGCATCCCGCCAGAAGCTATAAAATGTGGGAAACCTACACTGCTCCAATCACTGCACGAACTACTTTGCCTCTGCTGGGAGGAAGGAGCAGTCCCCCATGACATGAGTGATGCCACAATTGTGATCCTTTACAAAAACAAGGGCGACTGCAGTGACTGCAACAATTACAGAGGGATCTCGCTTCTGAGTATCGTTGGTAAAGTGTATGCCCGCATCATACTAAACAGGCTGCAGTTGCTGGCAGACCGTGTGTACCCAGAATCCCACTGCGGCTTCAGAGCAGGCAGGTCGACAACAGACATGATCTTCTCTTTACGACAACTCCAAGAGAAGAGCAGAGAACAAGGTCAACCACAAGGTTCAGCCTTCCTGCTGCTGGATTCAATATTGTTTTTCCTGAGTTTATTTTTTGCTGTCCGAGTCGGCAACTGACAGTTTTATACCTCGATAAACTCAGACAAACTAACATTAACCTCTTAAAAGCATAAAGCCTAAGTAAAAACGAATGAAATTATATATTTCTTTTCTTCAGTTTGTGATTACTTATTTACATGAAAAATTACGATTCCGGCTGTTACTGAGGCCGAAATCAGGCAAGTATGGAAAATTTTGTGATAAAATACGTGATTTTTCATTATTGTCTAACATACAAAAAATCGCTATTTGCACGCCTATATTCATGTAACCTCTAAGTTTGCCTATTCCGAAGATTAAGAATTTTAGTCATGCGCAAACATGTGTTTACAAAAATAATGGCGTACGTGACTATAAATATAGATCGAAAGCCAAAACTTACAGATTCTAAAAGGAGGGGGAAAAAAGCTATCTGGGCAAATTATGGCAGCACACGCATATGTATTGGTGACCAGCATGAACGATGGAATAAAAAGAAGTCCACGTTGAGCCTGAAAACTAATCGAGAGGTCGCCTAATTCTGGCTGGATAGGTGAGTCGCAATTTTGCAATGAACAGTCAACTTTTTATAACACTATTTTATTTCTGTATTGTTAACTCTTTATCAAAACTTTTAAAATAACATATTTTATATAAACTGGAATTCCATTTAGCTTGAAATAAAATGTTACAGACCTGCAACAATATCGCTGAAACCCGCATGTACAACATGACAGATACCGTTACTATTTTTAAGGCTACCAAGGGAAAATAATGATCATCTTCATTTCGCACGCAACCATAAGACTTTATTTAGAGACAAGCAGTCACTACTGTTTTTGTAATGAAAATTATATATAATCTAAATGGTAATTGCTGTAAGGGAAAGTAATGCAATACAGTTAAGTATATTTTATACATGTTATTATTTGTAAAGTATATCAAATTATTGTGTCCAATGAAACATTTATTTTCCCTTGCTATATTAGTTATGAATTGAATGGCAGTGAAAGGAAAACATCAGAAACAGAGAGACATATCACAGAAGACATGGCCACAACTTCTACACCTGGTCGAACAATTCATTGGATACAAGTACATGCTCTGTCTGATATAACCACATCAGAATCAGATATGGCATCTGTGTAAATATTCCTACATTTTATTACATTTTATGAATATTTACTTGTTTATAAATATTTTGGCAGATGCACATCTAAGGAATTACCTGGAAATGTATCATTCTATATTAGTTTCATAGTTTGCAGTCGGTAAAGATTGTACATTTTGTTAAAATCTGGTTTGTTTTATTTAGAATAATATTTTTGATGTAAATTGCTTGTTATCATGTCATTTTTTGTTATTAATATGTTCCTCATCATGCTGTTTGTATATTAGTTAAAGGGCCTCGAGGGAGAATAGTCTTTGACTACATTAGTCACCCCTTTAGATAAGTTATTAGTATTATTATTTCTTTAAGCATTATCATTCCCATCATAATAACCAAGATAAACGATAATGCTCTCTTTTGATACAAAACTAACGATTCCCAAGTAAATTAGTATTTTCACATTTCAAAATTTTATTTAAGGGACTCAGTCATGTCTGAAGTTGAAAAACCTAAGGAGAATGAAAGTGTTATGATGGAAAAGTCTAAAAGTGTTATCAACCCATTTGAGAAATCATACTAACAAACATAACTGTGATACATACATAAAAGGGGAATATTTGTGTTAAGTATACTGAAAAACAGCCATTATGATACATGCATGATATATGTAGCTAAACTAAAAGTAATGTATAGTACAGTATTGGTAATTGTGGATGGTATTTGTGTATGAGCCAGAAAGTTGCTCAAAAAAAGCTTTCTTTTTATCAAAAAAGTAAAAAATGTGTAATTACAATTTATTTTCATTATAGTATCGATGCATAGTTCAAATGATGCAGAAAGAAAATGACTACATCGTATTATAAATACAAACCACACTAAGGCCATAGTTATGGTTTGTCCGTTTAGTACACTTAGAGAAGGCAAGCGGGGTTTACTCAAATGAATATGATTGTATATGTGGGTGGGTGGTATACTGATAATGTATGTACACATATACCTCAATAGTAATTTGTCTAATATGTAACCTGCTTGACTGGGTTCAGTTGGTGCTTGAGTTTTAGTGGACAATAGACAAACGTTTTAGCTACTTATTTCTTTGATGCAGCCAGACATTCAACATTGGTGGGTGGTCTATCTGTTATATTAAATACATAATATTATTAATCCTTGAACTTTTCTGTGTGTATTAAATATAGGCTGTTCTACAGAATGGGAAGGGCAATCACATGTACGCAGATAAGGTGTATGTAAAAAAAAAAGTATGCATCTGTACAGGGAGAGAATGGTCAAGCTTTGCCCAATGTTTGCGCATATGCCCATTGCTGGAATCAAGATTTTGTTTCCGGATGTTTTACTTTTTTGCATGCAATCTAATTCACACCGGTCTGAGCTATACACCGACAGTTGAACATTTGCAAAAGTAGGATAAACTGGGGATTGGAAGTAAAAAGTGACCAGGAGGAAAATGATGAGTCAGAACAAGAAAAAAATCAAACTTTTACCTTTATGCAGATACCGAATGATGTTTCTAGCACACCTAGACATATATCTAAGCAAACAACTCTTGGAAGCAGATGTATTTCATTGTATTCAAAATTAGCCCACAAATACATTCCCTACCCCCATTTCAGGTGACAAGGAAAAAACATTGTAGGGGTGGAATGATTTGATTAGTCTCTGCCTGTATAATGCTACTGTACATTGGCATTTTTATCAAAACAGATTTATGGGGATTTATACATTTTAAATAGTTCTCTGCATCTGAATCAGTATATTTATTTAGTCACTTTACTTTGTTTCATAAGTACAGCAGAACTGGAGAATTTTCAGAAGTTTCATTTTATTGTATGCCTCCAAAAGACATTCATATCAGCCATCAGCTTTCAGAGCTAGGACTCTTGATCATAACAATCATATTGACAGAGATGCGATTGTAAACAGAGATGGAACAATAAGGTGATAAAATTTATTCTTGTTTGTTAACGTAATAATTCATATTTGTTAAAATATTAATTCTTTGCCTGAAAGTTGATCAACCATCTGTTTGTGGTACAATTTATAATCTTTTACAGAAGAATTCTTTTTCAATAAATTTCATAAACCAATTTTAGTTAGAATTAGTCTAATGTAATTAGAAAATTCTGTAAATAATCTAAACATTTTTATGATATATGGGTAAGATACAAAATTGCCATTTTGACATTTTCATCTGTAGCAAATGATTTGTTACATGTAATTGTATGCAGTTTTTATTTGGACTTTTCAGAATTAAAATATATAAAATAACATTGCCAGTGAAACTTTTTGCATTTTCTTGTCAGATACTAAAGGTCATTCAACAAAAAAGTGAGAGATGGTCTGCAAATCCAGAGAAAGCTGATCAACAGTACTTGTATATTCCGGAAATAATTATAAAAATATTTGAGGCTAGATGATACAGTTGGCATGAACCAGCAAGATGTTTTGGACATAAATGACCCTAGGTGAATATCTGATGTATTTGTTCCAATACCACCACCTCATACAAAAGAGATTGTTACAAAGCAGAAATCTCATCTTAAGTTAAAATGATTTAGGCCTTTTAGTCAGGTATCACCTATTGATATCAAATTGTTATGGAGAGACTATTCTAGTGATTGTATGGTAACAAATGATCCCTACCATGGACCCATATAGACTTTGACTAAGTCTTTCTTGAAGTGCCTACCATGAGCCAAAGTCCAGCATCTGTTTGATTTCCAAGTATTAGTTTCTCTTCAGACCACTGTTGATTATGTTCTTAAAGCTTTTAAAAACATGCATTTGAACAAAAAGATGTAAGACCTTTTCTACCTTTTCATACATATTGCATTTATACTTGTCTTATATGTATGTTTAGTTTGAGGTTAATGAAGTGCATTTGGCCATATGATGTATTAAATAAAGCACAGCAGAAACTACACATTGTAATTCAGTTAATCGTATAGGAGTATCAAGATTAAAATCATGTAATTCCATATCAGTATTTCTGCATAATAAAGTACTTTTTAATACTTTTTTTCTTAATGTTTTGTGTAATATTGCAGTCAGAAAGATTTCAAGCATACTTTGAAGAAGAAAAAATGTACATTGGAGCAAATGACTTCAATCCATACTCTTCACCTTGATTTCCTTGCTGCCACTAAACATAACTGTACTCATCAATACAAAACACACTGAAGCATTAAAATTGAAATGTAACTGAACTGAATCCTTTTTTCCAACAAAATCCATCAAAGAATATGTGTTGTGCCATGTGAGTGCATCTTAATTTAGCTACACACTTTTTAGATTTATTATAAACATCCAATATCATGACTGCATATTTATGGTTTTATTATTTGCCTAAACACTGATAGCAGCGATATGCATTGATTAAAAGAGCTATTGCTTCAATATATCAATATATATATATATATATATATATATATATATATATATATATATATAGCAGCAGGGAGGGACGAACCCTACAATTTTTTCCGATATAATAACTTTAAACCCTCAAAACCGAAAATAGAGCCTTCCTGCGAATTTCATGTTTTAACCAAAAAAAATAAGTCTCCATTTGGCAAACGGACATTTAGCGATTTCTTGCTCGAAACATGAGTTTGCGGGGGTGATACTCTATTCGCGTTTTCGTTGCTAAACCGTAAAACGTCGCGGCGGTGTTGTCATCGCCCCCACCCACCCCCCACCCCCGCTGCTATGGGTTTTTACGATTTCAACCAAATATTTGATCAAGTCCGATACGATATCGTATTCGAGGATTATGTAAATTTATTGTTATAAATCCATGCGGGGTTGACTGAGCTTTACTAAAGAAATTTTTTTAATTGATTGAAGTTCATATCGGAACACCATGTCTGCCAAATATTTCGTAGCGTATGTGTATCAACGCCGTTAAACACAGCAAGAATATTACAGTTATCTCTAATCACTTTTGGAATCTGAGTGTAGCGTTGAGTGACATATATCAAGTCGGTGTTTTATGCCTGCCTCGGGAAAATATTCTAGCTGGGTTTTTTTGATTGTCTAACATCACATCGTCGTAAACGACTAAATTGTTAATGCTCCCATCATGATCATCCACGGATGGTGCCTCGTCAATATCGGTTATAAATTCAATAATTTCCTCGCCGGCAATCTCTGATGCATTCTCGTTAAAATCCTTTAACACTTCATAGCATCGTTGATCATCTACGCTAGGAGCAACTAAATATAACTTATTCCACTTCATCCATCTCACTATAAAACTGAGCAACAATTGCGTCTTGCCGGATCCAGATAGCCCGATTATAATTGCGCGGATAGAGTTTGGTAGCGCTGCATGATGCTTAACTGGTTTTCTTGTTTTAGTCGCTGAAAAATCAATTATATTCATATCTCTATACATAAATTATGGATCTATATTGTGTGAAGTGTAAAACGCGTACTGGAACAAATGATATGATGACGATTACAACTAAAAATAACAGATCTGCACTAACTGGTAGATGTGCAACATGTGGTATAAAAGAATATAAATTTGTTTCTATGAGATCTGAAGGAAATGCTAGCATTTCTGATGATTTAAAAAAAAACAGGAGGTGATATCGCAGCCAAATTAGTAATACTCCCTGGAACGCCGTGGGCAAAGTATCCAGGAGAAAAACACCTTCCAGGATATAGCTATTGTGGCCCCGGAACACGATTAGATATCAGACTTAATGATCACAATCAGCCCCGACCCGGCGAGTATCCGATAAACGCTATTGATAATGCGTGTCATGCTCATGATGTTGCATATAAAAGCAGCAATCTGCAACACAGGCATCTCGCAGATGTGAAATTAAGTCATGCGTTAAATGCTATTCCTGATAAATCTTTCAAAGAAAAGTTGGCTTCGTGGTTGGTAAAATCAGCTATGAAAGGCAAATTGATGATGGGCGCTGGTAATTAATAATATGGAATCTATTTATTATTATCCAAAAGGATACTGGAGGGGTAACGCTGCAATCAATAAACTCGCTAACGCCGCAAAAATGAAAAAGGCCACTGCGGCTAATTGGTTATCCAAACAAGCTATATGGCAAATTTATCTATCGCGTCGTAAACAATTCAATTTCTCGCATTTTGATGTTACCGGACCCAATGAAGTTCATCAAGCTGATTTATTGTTTTTACCACATGACAACGGTTACAAATACGCGCTAACCGTAGTTGACGTTGCGAGTCGGTACAAACAAGCAAAACCGCTAAAAACAAAATCATCACCTGAAGTTGCTTCTGCAATTGAAAGGATTTATCGACGAGGCCCAATACGCTAGCCAAATCTGTTACAAGTTGATCCAGGCTAAGAATTTCAGGGTGTGGTTGCATCTACAATGAAACATCACAATGTCACCATCAGACGGGGGCATACTGCATTACATCGCGATCAGGCAATTGTAGAAAGATTTAATCGGACTCTTGCTGAGCGGTTATTTGGATATCAATACGCAAACGAATTCATCCAAGAAAAGCAATCCCGTGAATGGGTCAAAAGGTTACCAGGGGTAGTTGCAGCGCTAAATAACGAGATTACCAGAGCAATCAATATGAAACCTAACAACGCAATAAAAAAGTATATACCACAACCACAGCGGGATAGCGTTTCTCAGCCAATTCTCAGCAATGTAACCGTGAGATATTTATATGAACCAGGAGAATTCGAAGGTGGTAAAAAAGGTCTACTGATCCTATTTGGAGTGTCACTGCGCATAGCATATCTACTATAACACGATCAACTAGTAGACCTCCAATCTATAAATTGGATTCAACTGCCCCTCAGTGGGGTTTTACACGCGAACAATTGCAAGTGATTCCTGATGATACTCAAATACCACCGCATGGTCTTAACTAGCGCCGTTGCGTCTGTTGCACTCAAGACAAGTCAACATCACATTGTTTCTGACATGACCGAGACGGTTATTTTTTTCTGTATACGGTAAATTGGCGAGGATCTTTATCCGAATACTGCCAACGCATTATACAATTGCAACTTGCGCAGTGATTATTCTGTTATTGCTTTAAAGTGATTATTAATTTAGCATCAATGTCAAATTCTCGTTGTTTTGTTTGTCTTGTTGTTTGTAACCGGAGAGTTTTTTTATTAATGATGCTAACATCAATATCATCCATTGTGGTGTCGTCATCGAAAACAATTCTTCGAAGTTGATTTATTCGCCGTACTCTAGATACTGCAAGATAGACTAAATTTGACCTCTCAATGCGATTATCGACTATCCAAACAATTGGTTAATCCCTGCGAGGAATGTGTTGTTGTTACGTAACCCAGTGTCCATGGCGATTTATTAGCACGCAATGTGTCTTCGACAACACTGATATCAACCAGCACAATATCATTTAATACTAGTGTTTGTCTTTCGCGCTGTCCTGGAATTTCGACTTCGATGTTTTGCCGCCGTGTCTCAGCGGGTCTTTAACACAATGGAACTTTTATCAAGGGATATTTTTATTTATGAAGTTCAAATAATTGATGCTGAAGTTTATCTCTAACTATCTTTCTACTCGCCACTACAAAATCGTTCGGCCTCCATATTTCCCAAAATTCTTCCATGGGAGTTTCAGAAATCACTTCCCGAATTATTTCACATTGTATTTTATCGGGTTGTAATCTGATTAATTTTTTGATCTCACTTAATTGTTTATCGAGCGAGCGACCTGTAATCGCTATCAATTTCTTCATAATAATCCACGTACTCGCTCAACCAATCATGTGGACCCGCGCCGACAAATGGTGGTGGTTGGCCATGATCTCCACACATTATTATCGCTGTATTCTTTTGCAGCAACCAATCAAGAAACATTTTAATACATCTACCGAAACCGTGCATATCTCATCCCAAATAATAACCGCAGGGATGAATTTTTCGCCCATTCGTTCAGGGGTCCATTTGTCGCCATTGTATCGAGAAAAAAACTATGATAAGTGCAAGCTTCGACGTTTCGTTGTTTTATCTCTCGCGCTAGTCTATGGGTCGGTGTCAGCACAATTATATTTGCTCTACCTCGATATAATTCAATCGCCCGAGTCGTTTTTCCTGACCATCCACAGCCGTTTAAATAAACTGTTTTATATCTACAAATTGGATCTGATATCGGTGGTGCATTAGAACGCTCTGATAAATTATCACCGCGTAAGTAATTACTTTTAATTTCAACGTCTGCTGATTCAGAATACTCACGCAGCATTTCTTTTTTAATTCTCCATGATCCCCAACGTTCATCCGAATTAGTGAATTCAGCAACTGCGCAACTGTACTTGCTGTTAATGTAAAATGAATCAACGGCAACTCTAACCGCAGTGTCAGGAAATCTATTTATCATTGAAAATAAATTAATACAAGCATAAACCAGCATCGACGACCTCAAATGTGTATACGGGGATCTGTAACCGTCGCTATAGGTAACAACTGTACCCAATTTTGATTCATCGGACAAGAAAGCGTCTTTACGATCCACATATATGTTTTTAGATTACAAAGTCGTATTCGGTGTTATCCATAATCAGCCATGAACAATATCGTTTATAGTCGCATTTTTCCCTCCCTGAGTGAATTTTCCAATTATTCATTTACTGAGATCTTTTGCTTCGATGTTTCGTTGATTAAATACCCGTTTGGACCAATCAATGATATATTCTTCGTCGGCATCAATATCTTTTCTGTATTTTGATTCCATAAACCTCCATGATTAAATTCTAAACAACTAGCCTCAATGTCTGGCAAGAATTCTACGCGTGTTGGTTTCCATGCGTTTTTGATTCTTGCAAAATGAGCTGCAACCGACGGGATTGTAAAACAGTTTGTCAATAATTGTTCGTCGTTGATAATTTCATCACTGGCGGCTTCGCCACTGTTTTTGCCTTCGCCACACGCCGTTAAAGATCCGCTAGCTGCTTTTTTCATTTTGTTGTGAAATGCTTCAGTGCGGTATAATTAACCGTTTGGTCTTACAAACTGATCAGACGTATCCGTGTCGTTTTCAGTGCTGCGAAGTAACTACACCAACACGGGGTCGTTTTTACTTAAATGCGCAATAGCATCGAATAGTTTCTCTTCAACGGGAAAACCATCCCTGGAGAATTCTTCTCGTAAGAATTCGTCAGGTATATACTTTATTGTTCTGTTTCGTGGAAATATTGTGACCGCGGACGTCCATGCGTGTTCGTTATGATCAATAATTTTAATTGGGGCTCCATTTTTGTTATATTTTGATTCGTATAAAACTTCTTCGGTTATCGTCATAACTGTTATTGGAAATCTCAGCGATGTTTCTAATTTCGCAATATCGCTAATAGTTGATCCGCGGTCTTTCACCGTTAACTCCCATTGAGCTATTTTGCTACGTCATAGATCGGTAATTTTGTTTCCTCGGGATGCATTTGTAAAATGTTCTGTTATTCGTGCTGCTACACGATTGAGTGGCAAAGACACTGACGACGAAACCGCCTGCGACGACTGTTTCATAGGTTTTAGTTTTCCTATATCGGGTTTTTCATTTAACGGATATATCCCATACACAACTGCTGTTTCAGGATACGCTCGTTCATAGTATGGTTTGTCACTTCCAGTTAACAGACCTGGCTTAGAATCACGGCTAACAACGACTGTTTTCTTGTCTTTGAGAATCGGTTCAAATTTGTCTCGTATAATCCAACCGCCTGATTCTACACGGATAATGAATTTCACTCTAAAAAAATACTTTTTGTTGCCGAGTTGTGATAACATCAAATCCGCGTTGCTGTCGTTCATGGTGGCATCAACAACGCCATCAATTCGGAATGTTGACCAGCTATGAGATGCACCGTCGTGCTTGAATTCATTAATACAATCGCGTATTTTATTTCTCGGGGCTCTATCCGTTATTACCCGTTTTGGCACATCTTTGAGGCTTCTATCGAGTTTAAATTTAACGTTTTTGTAATGCTTAATTGCTGATAATCTCTCGAACACCTCCATGTTATAATTAAAACAAGTATTTAAATAGAAAAATATAGTATAACGAATCCTTACAAGTGGCTAATGATTGGATCAACAACCCCGTGTAACAAATCATGCAGAAGCGAATTATGTGGGTATCATTTACAAAGCGTGAAAAACGGTTCTTTTGGCCCCCTTTCGTACCTCCGATGTGGGGTGGGGGTAAGGGGAAAATCACAAATTTGTCTCAGTTGTGGCGGCAAACGATACAGAGAGCTAAAACGCTATATGACAAACGAATAAAAAATGCAGCCATTGATCCTACTGATGACTCCGTCAGCGACACAATCATAAAAACTCCTCAAGATTATATCAAGAGGTTTATAATTAAAGCAGATATAAATTAGACAAGTAATATTATTATATAAATGAGCCAAGACTTCAGACCTCACCCATTGCTTGTTAATTGTGAAGCATCCCATGATGGTGTTGTGAGACACTGTATTCTGAAAAAGCCGGTTGGATGGGTAAAAAATATTTGATACTTGATGTTTGGTGTCGGGAAGAAGAAATATTTTTGTCATCGATTCGCATACGAATGTCACAACGGATTGATCAAAGATGGTTTTGTGATTGATCACGTTGATGGATTCCATCAAAATAACAAATTGGATAACTTACGAGTTGTTATTCAAAGTGAGAATGCAAAATTAGGTGGAACCGGCAAACACGCAAAAAAGGCAAAACATGTCAAATCATTTGATACATCAACTAACAAGGAGAAAATATTTCAGTCAATGAATGAAGCCAGTACATATTTTGATATTTGTAGGCCTTCAATACGATTTGTTGCAGAAAATATTACTAGATCAGCCGTCTCAAAGAAAAATGGCCATAAAATAAAATACGTATACATCTGAAACAATTCAAGGGGGGTAAATCTTTTATGAATAAGTCCGCTTGCCTCTCATAACACTCTACTCACCAAGCCTCTTGTATTATGACCGTTAAGGAGTGTTTTATCATTTTTTTTTAATTAAAGATAAAATGTATTATATTATATTTTAACAATTAATGGATATCAAAGATGTAAATGCTATAATTGCTGAAATTTCAAATTTAAAAATTCGAGGGATAGTATTATCTAAAGATCTCGACTGCGACAGGATTACCTCGGAATATGAAGACATTGAGTATCAGTCTAGTAAGGGTCGTTATGTTTTACCTAAGATGTACAGGCTCGTGAAAGGAATTCAAAAGTCCATCAATGCTTGTTTGTACGGTAACGATATTAATGCATTTATAACGCTATTTAGCACCGTTGAAGCAATACGTCAAAAGGATGGATACGTTAGCTTGATAGTACATTATTTAATAACTCAGCTTTTAACTGTGATAGTTTCACATTTGAAAACTCAGTTGACAATTGTTGTCATATATACATTAATCTTCAATTACAATTTAGTAAACCACGATTGCCGTTAGAGAATTTAGTTATGATAATATTATAATTTATAATATTGCGTGTCATATATTTTTGAGGGTTTCACAACAAATTTTTATCACAGCAAATCTGAATTATTGCGATGTAAATTGTGGAAGTTGCAACATTAAGATTTGGATATCCCAAAGTTTAGATACCATTGGCTTTATACATGCACCGTACAGTGGTTCACGAAGTCCTTAATAAGGTCAGACACTTATCATATGTAGATGATCACAATCGTTGTCATCTGAAGGTTGGAGTAGCTGGTTCTGTTTTGTGCGTGTGCAGGTTGCTGTTGATGAAAATCTTTGCAGGGAATGTCCGATTGCATAAAGGATAAGAGAGGGTTGATGACACGCACTTTTTTGGTATGCCTCTTCATCATTGCAGCTGTTTACCTGCTAAATTCACACAGCTTATAGCCTTTGCGCACCGTGATTCGATCGCTTGATGTTTGCTATTTGAAATCAGGGTTTATATAGAATTCTTTTAATGCAGCTTTCACACTATCTTCAATGCGTTTCTTCGGACCTTCATGTGATCACTGTCCTCGCCATATAATAGTCTCTTAGACAGCCTGTGGTCTGACATGCGAAGAACAAGCCCCTCTCAGCGGAGCTGGAACTGCATCAGGATGGTTGGGATGGATGGATAAACCTGCTTTAGCGAGTACGCCAGTGTCTGGAATCTTGGCCTGCCACTTGATGATTTTCCTGAGAAATGTGGTGTGAAATTGGTTCAGCTTCCTGGAGTGGCGTGTTTACACAATCAACTTTTCGCATACATTAAGTAGTGTGGGTAGAATAACTGCCTTGTAGATCTTTAGTTTGGTCTCGATGCTGTTGCCACTTCTACTTCAGACGTTGGCATACAGCCTGGCAAATGTTGGGCTGGCTCTGGCAATGCGGAGGTTCATCTCGTCGTCAATAATGACGCTTTGTGCCAACGTGCTGCCAAGGTAGGTAAAGCAGTTCACCACGTTGAGTTTTTGGTCCTTGACGGTGATGTTGGGCTCAACACAGGGCTTTCCATGTGCCAGCTGATGAGGGCTTTAGTCTTGAAGTTGCCAAGATTATCTAACATTGGAACGTCAGCAATGACGGAGTGAAGATCCTCATATAACTTGACCTACATTTCACCATGATTGGTCATGTTTGACGCGGAGCATCATGTGATGGCAAGGTGCTTTCGTAAAGACGTGAGGGGAAGTTTCATGGTCATGAGTCTGATCCGATTTGACAATTAGTGCTATCTTCACTGCCCCTGTCACACATTGCATCTTTTCCTGCAAGTCGGGTCTCGCTCAAGACAGCAATTTATACATTGTATCTGGCGAGTTCTTTTCATATTAAGTCGTATCTACTCTGGGGTCTTTCCGAGTCGTCTCTGTCCAATAAGGTGCGCACAATCCATGCACCAAGTGTGAGAGGAACACTTCTCATATTCCTCTTTGTATTTCGACCGCTGAAGTTAGGTACCCGCTAACCGCGGCAATCTAGCTAGGGGTGTCTAGAACAGGCAATGTTTAGGGCCCCCTTTCTAGTCCCTTCCTCATGCCAAGGAGGAGAGCAGAGCATTTCTGAAGAGGGCTGCTATGACGTTCAGCAGGCTACTAAACTCCACTGCTACTCCGTGTCAGTGGTGAACGACCCGTATGGCCTGATCATGTTTGCGGCTACGGCTGCCAGTGTACCCACACTTGCCGCATCGTCGCTTGCCTCTCGCCACAAACATTTAGTCGGTGATGATATAGGATGGGTGGATGACACTCTTGTATCGGTAACACCCATCATTCAAGTCCGAGGCTAAATACCAAAATACATTACGCACTAAACGTCGACCATAGTTTTGTAATACAAATCTGATTTTAAAGAATAAGAACTCATTTGTATAATTTGATTCCTTTTTATTAATGTCCGCGTCTCCTAGCATTAATGTTTCGTGGGTTTATGAACTTAATTTATGTCATACTGTGCCACAGACTATATTTTGACGTAACCACGTGCCGCGAAGAGTTACTCAGTTATGTGATCTTTAGAAGAGGCTTAATTCGGAGTTTTGACACAAATATTCTCACACGTTGTGTTTATTTTAAATGGTCTCCAAAATATTTCAAATTAGTCGTATGTCAGCGTTTATGTTCATTTATTTTGTTTCAGCTCGTTTTGAAAAATGACATAAGCATTTAATTTCGCCTAAATATCTTGCATGCGATATACACTGAATATAGACATTTGACCTTTCAAACGAGAATACCTTTGGCTGTAACACTATTAGCTTTTTACAAATACAAGGGTATAAAGTAATAATATTGATCGCCAGCGCCAACTATCGACGCCCGTGTTACTTCCGAAATATTCGAAAGTAATTCATATCCGTGTAATATTCAAATGAATTTCAAATTTCGTACGAAAAGCCCAAATGTCTTTGTAACTATCTATGGGTGCTTAACCTATGTAACAAAGAAAGAGCGCCAATCAAAGTTTCTCTAGTTAAAACATGAATTTATTTCCCTAAAATACAAAGTGAAAGAATTTAAAGAAACTTACAATAGATAAAAAAATTCATTAAAACGTCCTAACAGTTTTGTCGATTTCCAGTAATCCAGTTACGTCTAAGTGTGTCTTGTTGATACGTATAGTGTGCTTATTACCAAAGCTGTATATTAATTACTATGATTTTATTCCAAACTATACTTGAATAGCTGCTACACGTGGAATCGTTCGAAAATAAATCCCAAATATTCTTGAATATTCAACATATTAATCCGTAAAGTTGCTATTTTTTCCAAGTCTTGGAACAACTGTTTTTTTTTCTTTTGCACCGCAATTCCATAAACAACATTAATTTAAAAATCAAAAATAAATAAATCAGTACTTTATTTTTAATTGTCAACAAATCATCTTATTCAAACTGACTAATATAGAGATCGGTCAGGGACCTTTTCAGAAACAAGCGTGACCGCCAGTGATGGTCATATTAGGTCACGTACTATTTTTCCAAATTCTTTAGGCATCGGCCTTAGAGTTTTATGAATGGAAAGTGATATGCATTTCACCTGATTTTAACTCACCTTTAAAGTGCACAATACAATGTTGAAATACCAGAAATGTAAACTAAATGACTCATACTAACATCATTTTTTGGGAAAATAATAAACATTGTGAGCATTTTCTCAAATCAGCCTTGACCATGGAAACCTTTTGACCTGATACTGGTTTTAAAATATTTGTTTAAAGATTTACGTTTGTGTACAGTAAAACTGTATAGTCAGCTCGTGAATCTGAAACTAATGAACGAATGCGTGCTGTATTCAAAACCCCCATGACAGAATTTACAGTTTGAAAGACACAACCTCATAGCTACATTTTTCAAGATTATTTGAGAATAAAAGTGACTGCGGAAAAATATGGAAACATTTTCTTAAATTCTGTTCAGAATTAAAAACCGGCAGTTATGCTAGTTCAGAAACATTAAAAACGTCTTAAATATCATTATCAGATCATTAGCTTCAGTACCTGGATGAGAAGTGTTCTATCGAAACACACGATTGTTCATCCGTTGTAAAGTCTGAGGAGGTGAAATTACCATTTCATGTATCATTTTAGATCCTTTACATATTGATTCCAAATATAATGGACAAGTTAGACTTTATGCAACCTGTTCAACAATACTAGATGAAATCTCGTTTACTAAATCAGGCTATCATCACAAGTTACTGCTCCTTTCAATAACTAGCATTAAAACAAATTAAAATAATGTTACGGTAATATTTCCAGCTAATATGAATGACAAATTTATATGAGGCACCCAAAGATATTTCGTATACACGACGCTCCAAGGTAATAGACGTTTGATATCCAATCGTATTATACTGAGTGAATATTCGCTATTACGACCATTAGTTGGTTTGAAAGAAAGTGGTTACATAAGCGAGATTGTCTCAACATATGGGTATGTATGTATGTATGTATGTATGTATGTATGTATGTATGTATGTATGTATGTATGTATGTATGTATGTATGTATGTATGTATGTATGTATGTATGTATGTATGTATAGATTAAATTTAGTTTTTATAATCTTAAGTCTTTTATTGGAAAGAAAGCTCATTAAATTTGATAAATATAGAAGAAGTTTATAATTGGTAGCTCACCTGAAACCCAAACACCAAATTATCATTCCCTCCCTTTCTATCTTTCATGTACATACCCCTGTTTACTGTTAGTATGATTAATTTCATACGTGTATAAATATGAAGATATCCACATTACAGGTGTGATGGAGAATTGACATTTGTAATATGCGTGTACGTTTTCTATTCTTAGAGGCGTGTGCATACGGTATATATTTGTAAGATAACCTTGAGCAAATAATGAAACTACTTGCAAAAGAAAAGATTGTATTCTAGTGTAAATTATGCCCATTTAACAAAAATAGACAAAAAGGTTATCAGTATATGTACAAATTATAATTTTAACCTTCATGCGTGGGGGGATCTTGTCGAATAATTCGTAACGAAAGGTGACTTAATGTCAACCAATTCGTGAATTGTGCGCAGATGAAAACACTAGACCATGCTCAGCATTGCTGTGTTTCCTGATTAGGTGATGATGCACCAGTGGAGACAAAAATATAACTGGAGTGGCTAACCGATCCTGACAACTGATTGTGGAATACGTGGATAATATAATATGATACCGAATACGTATCCTAATTATGCGTCGACAAAGAGGGCAAAATATGGTGAATATAAACAGACAAGTTCAAGGTCATTAATTGTGTACCTGTATACTAACAATATGACTACGGGATGGATACAATCATGAAGCCAAAATGACTAGACAAAGAACAATAAACAGGCAAATAAAGAAGAAATATAACCAGAAACGGAGGAGTAATGAATGAAACAATGTCTTGGTAACCCTGGATGTATTGCATGCTAGAATTTGGCTATGTTTTATTTTTATGTTTGGTCCTGTATATGTACAAATATTTAAAAAAAACGTTTCTATTACCTTCATTGATAAATTAGAATTATTTATAAATTCTAACATAGCTGAGAGCCATCCAGCCTAATAAATACCACATGTATGTCAGTTTGTAAAACGCACGAACGACAGTCATTGAGTCTCCATGGGAGTATAAGACATTACACGTATTTTCAAAAATTGTCTTCAGACAAAAGGTTAATGATTATAAAATATTTTGTTTAATGATTTCTACTAGGCTAAAATGCATCACAAGAGTCTACTGCATTTGGCATGATAATCTTTATAAAATTGTACTTGAGGTGATTCGTTAGCAATTTGTTCTAATAAATACTTTCTTTATCAGTCTGATACGACACATTCTTGAAATTTGCTCTTGAGGAAGTTTATCGCTGTTGGGCCAGATATTTTACGTAAGACAAAAATAATCAGACGAATCTAAATTATTTCAGGCGATAAGCTCGACAATAGAGTTGGCATCATGATACATTGCTTTGTGAATTAGCCTAGTAACAATGAAACCTAAACAGTTAGAATATTGGTAGATACGATATATGGCTAACTCAAAGGGCGTCTCTGAGCCTTCTTGGATGAGAACATTGTCATTACAGTGACCATATTTATGATGTATATTTAAGTTTAATTCTGTAATTCGCTTTACTTGAGGATTTGTAACTTATCATTTGTCAATGTTCAGTCTCTCTAAGTTAAATTTATGAGTTTCTTATTTGTATATATTGTATTTCAAATTACATATATAGTTTGAAACCCTTTCCAGCTTTTCAGTTTCATTTTCAGTTTATTCCACTATGTCCCCTTGAACGTTCTGGACACGGACTTCACTAATTGTCTCGTTATAATTTATAATTCATTTAATTTATTTATATTGGTTTTTTTTTTCTTTAACCGTAATATCGTTTGCAATTCTCTAATAATATGGAGTTTGTTGTTCTTCATTTTAAACATTAGAAACATAAATTAACCTCTTATTTCTAATAAAACAATTGAGAAATAATTCATCTTTAAAAGAGATTCTGATCGTAAAAATTTAAGTTAGTTCTCAGTTTTAAATTTGATGTAAGAGTCATATATTTGTTATTTTAATAGGGAATTGTGTAAATCACAATTGTTATATAGTGTAACGTCTTCAAGGTATGATAGTGTCACTTTCAGAAAGTTCTGTGTTTTTGTTTCTTCTTTCAAAAACTAAGAATTGTTTGAACTGGACAGGGGTCAGTTTCATAGCCTAGTTCTATATATGAAGCAGTGACACTAGTACAGCAGCTGCAATCCGTCTGCTTATGGTAAATTAATTGCAGATATATTTGTAACTCGAATATGACACCGTCATTCTATCTAGTGACTAAGTAACAACTTTAAGTTTTTAAATTCTAACTGTCATAAAACAGAAGAAATCTGTGTTAAGAGGTTTGAAAGTACTCATCATAAAGTCCCACGTAGTGCTAAATATAAATTTAAAGCTCCTCAAAAGCCTCTTTTAACTTTTATTGTTAAGTATTTTATAATTTAATTATTGCACTTTCAGAAGGAAGTATTGATCACTCTGGCTTATTTTCATTGTTCTGATTTCAATAACCATAGCGACGATGGATAAGAGGGCTGAGTGTCAATGCGTGACTCTCAAGACATCGTTTAGAATTTTGGGATGTGATACAACACTTTTCGAATAAACTGAAGGATTACAGTTTAGTCTAGGTCGAATGACGTATCAAGAACTGGATATAGAACTGTTAAATAGTGCACATATGTTGTCCACTCTACAGGTTTAAGACTCGTAATAGTCGATTATACGATGTGAATATAAAACAATATGCAAAAACATAGTGTACAATCTATCTAAACGAGAACTACATCACATGGCAAAAACGGCTTACTCATTTTCTCTGATAATTTTTTTCTTAACCGACACTATGGATCCAAGTTGATATAAAATAGTCCGAGGTACTGAATCATTGATTAAGTTCTACCGATAGGAAATCCTGTGTATATTTATTTGAATGTCATTCAATGTAACTTGTAATATTAGATATTGAAATATTTTTGAGTTAATATTGTGTTTGTTTGTGGAGACAGATGGACTGTAACTACAGGGATTAACCGGCCGGGTGCTATGGTTAAATCCAAATTCATCCAGTATTTATAGTTGTAATATACAATGCGGTTTGCGTAAGTATGCGCTCTGAGTCAATCCGATTTAGGATGGACTCAGTTTGTAGAATCTAATTTAGAGAGAGAGAGAGAGAGAGAGAGAGAGAGAGAGAGAGAGAGAGAGAGAGAGAGTTAGGTTTCTTCAGCATCTTAATACTTACAAGAATGTGACTCAGGTTCTGATAATTGCATTGCGACGCAATCCAGAAGATGACGAAAACAAAAGCAGGCGAGATGAGCTGAAATAATATATTAGCAAATGTTAAGATTGACTGGATATAGCATTGGGTATTGTGACATGCATCTTTCTTTCTGGTACAATCCTTAATGCATATATCTAAATAGCTCCAATACACATACATTCATTTAATAATATCTATCTATCTATCTATCTATCTATCTATCTATCTATCTATCTATCTGTCTGTCTGTCTGTCTGTCTGTCTGTCTGTCTGTCTGTCTGCCTAATCTGTCTGTATGTTTGTCTGTCTGTCTGTCTGTCCGTCCGTCCCTCCGTACTTCCATCCATCTATCTATCTAGCGATCTATATATTATATATATGAAAATGTACTAACATGACACATGATTAGCATATCTACATTTTTTCTTTAATTTGTGTCCGTGATTGAGGTTCATTGATGCTTTATTTAGCTGCCGTTGATATGTTTCTAAGTTGCATACAAGATAGTTAGCATAAGAGTTTAGCGTCAGTTGTTATTCAGTTTAACTATAATTTTCTTTGGAATAATAATAATAATAATAATAATAATAATAATAATAATAATAATAATAATAATAATAATACTGCTACTACTACTACTACTACTACTACTACTACTACTACTACTACTAATAATAATAATAATAATATTTAAATACTGATATGTATGTAATTGCCGATACAAATATGATGGCAATTTCTTACCGACAGGTGAACTACCGTCAGAAATAAATGCGACGTTGCTCCACAAATGATGATGCCAACAACCAGATTAACAACTTGAATTATGTGATGTGCCACTATCACGTTCTGTAGTGTGCGATTCACTTCCATTTCCGCTCCTAGTGTAGGAATGAAACTACTTAATGTCAGAAAAAGATTAAGTTACTAATTCGTTAACGTCATCGGCTATCATATGTCAATATGTGCTAGTCATCGTTTTCACAGTTATCTCCAGAATTGGAATTTCTCTGGAAATTATCATCAATAGGAATCCCTTGCATTTATTATGTCAAGAAAGCGACACGAATGATATACGAGAAAATCATGGACTATTTGAAGGAGTTCGTGGCAAACACGCAATGTAACTGGCTGTGGTTCTTTTAAGCAGTTTATTTTAAATGATGTTATGACGTCAAACAAGCAATTTTACATTCTAAATGGGTAAAACAAAAATAGCTAAACCAAAAATGCGTCCATTTTTTCACTTATTTGATCTTATGGGTCTAAAAACATTCAAGCTTACATGACATTCTAGAAAAGGCGTCAATCCTAATTGAACGTGTGCTGTAATACAATTACATTTTAGGTATCATGTACTCCTGTGCCACTGTCTTATGTTTTAAAGACATGAAAGGAATATACCAACAAAAACATATTTTTATGCAAAAGAGCTTAATATAAACTCTTAGAAGTCCAACAGATGTATCGATGTTCGTATGGAAATTCCACCTAACACTTCTGATTTACTGCATTACAGATATGATTGCGTCTGCCTATGTACACTTTAGTCTTTGTTCTGTCTATACTGCGCCTCCTATTACCTCAACATATTTAGTTTTCAAGATGATATCGAGAGAGAAATGG
This sequence comes from Unio pictorum, assembly GCA_030141615.1. Classification (NCBI taxonomy): domain Eukaryota; kingdom Metazoa; phylum Mollusca; class Bivalvia; order Unionida; family Unionidae; genus Unio; species Unio pictorum. Next base: position 2,385,101 of record JARLTB010000161.1, on the reverse strand, counting down.
GGTCACAAGCTTGTGCCTTAATCACTCAACTTTTTAATTATTCTAATGCTGACCAACCAAGTAATGTAGATCATTATTTCTACCCTTAGGCCGAGAAAGGGGACAGTGTCTTTTATTGGAAAAGTATTTTCATAAAGAATTCTGATAAATTATATTTGAATTCTACTAACTCCATAGTCTTATATGCTGATGAGAATTGTTGTTTGTATCTTCGTTTTGATGATAATCTATACTAATATAGGATACAGCAGTTATCATTTATGGTAGTTTAAACAATGTCAATTTGATGCAAATAATGATTAAAAGTGTCGATTCACGATATATTAAAAGCGGCAGTACTATTTATGCGGATAAGTAAGAGCGATAATGTCAATCTGCAACCTTAAACTATACATTGTCAAAGTAATTCAATATCTGGATAAAACTGCCTGTCGTCCACTACTACATAATTCATAACCAATTCTGCATTATAGCAATGCCAGCGAGGAAAGAGATCTTCAGATCAAAATAAGTACCAGTTTAATGTAACTTTACAAGATTTGAAACAAAACATATTGTTATCGAATGAACAACATTTACTTGTCATTGATGAGCAATGACAATATATGTAGAACATAGAACGATAACACTACTATGCCTGCATTAATGATAATATTTGCAGCATTAAATCTAAGTTTACTTTTCTAATAAGACAAATCCCACAATAAAGGGGTGATATCAACAGTAAATGTCATCTGGCTAAAGGTTGTTTTTCTTTGGCACACACCATATCATGATTTAATACGATAAGAAAGCATGAAATATAAAAAAAACTAAACAAAGATTTTAAGATCATAATGTTCATGTTTACTTTTCTTGTCTTTTAGCTTGGTATCTAGCCAATACAAACAGCAATTCCTATAGCCATATTTCTATCTCAATCATTTGAATACAGATCAAATATAAGCTAATACATGTTACTAGTTTATCAAACCGGTAAATTGGAATTAATGCAAAGAGAAATGTTTCATTAAATGATGTGCCATGACAAAGATTTATAAGACAAAAGCTCACTAAATATAAAACTTCGAAATTTGGTTAACCTGATTGTGAAAACGTTTCATTTTTATGATGGAAAACGTAACAAATTACAAGGATATATACATAACACATATTAACTGTATATCAAGAATATGATGAGTAGGAATATTAGATTATAAGATTATGTTAAAATACAACATGATTTAACAATTAGACTTTTAACGTAACGAATAACACAGCAAGGCATTCAATCTAAATGTTGAAGATTTACCCCAAACCATTATTGTTGGCATAATAAAGCGATAAATATATTGATTTATTGTAACGGCGCACATACATGTTATGCTATTTATCGACCAACAATAGATTATATGTGAAAGCGTTAAAACATTAAATGTTTTAATTTGGACCAGCGATACAAAAGCTAAATAGTTAAAAGTAACACACAAGATGGTAACGGTATCATATAAAGCTTCTCGATCAATGGGGAATGACAATATGCATATTAATGAAGACGGATGAAAAGATGTTGAAAATAATTGATGGTATTTACTAGACAGAAAAGTACTCTAGGTGATGGCCTAAAAGTAATAGTTTAAAATAAAGATTTACTTCCTTCAAGAAATCTATAATGCGAGTGATATTTTTAGCACCAATAGTTCCTTCATTTCATGCAGATTATAATACTTGTCACGCGTAAGTTGCATATAGAAACACTACAAATGGTTTATCGCAAATAACGCACTCTGGTGGATCTTCACCTCTTAGTAAGTTTAAGTGGGTTATGTATGTATGACCAATTAAAATTATTATAATGATTACCTCCTCGCTATTGATGGTTGGTTCTGTAGGAGGAGTACATTCTTCTAGGGTTGATTTGATGGCGTGAAGTTTGTCATGTTATTCACTGCATCATTCCACGATTCCTGAAACCTTTGGTTTAAATACTCATGGATACGAGGTTTAAAATCATTATTCGATATTTTAAAATCAGATAGTTCTTGAGATAGGGCTATTTTAGTAGCGTGATCTGCTTTTTCATTATCTTTACTACCAATATGGCTAGGTAACAAATATATGCCATTGTGGTAGGTACTCAGCTCAGTACGTTAGTCAGCAGATTGATTAGCAATCGGTTCTTCAGTTTTCTATTGTATAGTCACTGATGCACTGTTAGTGAATCACAGAAGATTGATTGATTGTTTTTTGAAAGCTCACCTCCACTTTGGGATATTTATTGCCGGACAATACGTCATATGCATAAACGTTTAAATATACTAAAATGTATAAAATTAACCAGTGATATAAAAAAAACTAAATAGTTGAAAGTAAAATGGTAAGATGGTAGTAGTACAATTTGAAGCTTCTCGATCAATTGATAGATCTAAATGGTGTATGTTAATGAGGACAGATGAAAAGATGTTGAAAATAAATGCCGGTACTTACATTACTTAAAAATGCTCAATGTGATAGAATACAACTTATAATTTATATTAAATGTTTACTTCCTTCAAGAAATCTGAAATACAAGTGATATTTATTATATCAGATTTTTTCCCATCGTGTAATGTAAAATGTTCTTTTGGTTGTTTAAAGAGCCAGGGAGGTGTTTTAGAGACAATCATTTATTGAATGGTAGAAATATCAATTTTGTTACTCTCAATGATATTATGAGGCCAAATGAAGGTATGATATTTGACTAGTTTTCGACAAGGTTTTGTATTTGGGTTGAAAAACAGTCGAAAATGCAGGATTCAGATAGATTGATACTAGTTTGAGAGCATACTGTGCTTCATCAATTGTGTAGTTAATATATTAAATCTAGGGAGATTGAAAAGATTGAAAAGTGATCACTGCTGTAAAGGTCATCAGCGATCCTCAATTCATAGTCCAAAAGCAGCGTAGTATAGCAAATTGTCAAATCCATACACGTGTATGAACCCATTCCTGGGTGTACATATGTCGGTGATTTAGCATTATATTGTGACATCTCTGCTGTGTATTTGATTTAATCCCCATACAATGTTAGGGATATTAAAATCCCCGAGTAAAACAAAGGGCTCCGAAAATTTTGGAAGAATATTTTCTAATTTGTTTGATACTATGTTGGTGTTTTGTGGTATGTAAATATAGCAAAACGTAATCACTTGATGTAGAGGAACGCTTACAGCAACGGCTTACATATTTATTTTTTAACGGATGACGCTGTGAGGACTCTATTCTTTATAAGAACAGAAAGTCCTCCTAAAGCCGTGTCGATCTTTGAATGTTTCCTGTTGACAATTTACTGCAGGATCATTGTCATTTGGTAGCAGGAGAATATCATTGTAGTTGACTTTCAATCCTCGACTGATGCAATGTATGATGCTGTTCATTATAGGTTTATGCTGGACATTGTGGAGATTGTTTGGACCTTTCGCAGAGGTTATCTGTTTGGTTATTTGTCTGGAGTCTGTATGGGGTATGTATTTTTGTTGCTCAGTTTGGAGTCACCCTGAGTACATGGAATAGTTTCTTCTGCCTCAATGTTTTCAATGCCTCCAGACCTGTTTTAGTGTTTGAATTAATCATTTGACCCCTCTTGTTGCTTATTTCCATGCAATTTACTTGTATTTATTGGTGAATTCGGTGGTGGGGTGTTAGTGAAAGTTGCTTGTGTAGATGCCGCCTTCTTTCGTTCTTGGTAATCGGGGGATGTTAGTACTTTTTGTTTATTCGTCCTTTGTTGTTTTGTGATTGTCTTTTACGTGAGTGGAGACGATTGGGCCAGAAAGGGATGATTTTCCCTGGACAAGTTTTCTGGATTCCTGATAGAGAATGTTAGATGTGTATTTTACCCTCTGATCTCCTCCTGTTTCCAAGTATCACAATCTTTTGAAATTTGCGTGATACTCCTTGTCGCAGTTGACACAATGCGGAGTTGCTCTACAATCAGATTCCTTCTGAGAATTGTCTCCGCATCGGCCACATATTTTTACTTTTTAGCAGCAGTCGTCATGATGATCTTTAGCGTCGAAGGGGGTTTGGTGTGTATATCTCGACCTTCACTTGCCAAATGCAGCTTTGACTACTTTGGGTACAGATGGTTTGTTGAAGGTGAGTAAAACTGTGTCCTACAGGTTGTTATTAGGTCTTATAAGTATCCTATATACTGCTGTGACATCTTCATTTTTCATCCATTCTATGACATCTGTATCGTTGACCCCAGCCAGGGCACGACCGGGGAACATGCCTTTGGACGTATTGAGTGTCTCCGAGCGATTGGTGTCACGGGAATATCGAGGAATGTTTTCAGTTTCATCGTCATCGCCTGTTTTACCTATTTCCTCACACATAACAAGAAAGTAAACTATAGAATTTGCCCGACTTATCTCACTATGTGTCGTAAGAGGCGACTAAGTAGAGTCAACCTGTTGTTTCCGTGGGTTTCGACTCGTGTCGCGTTAGGAAAGGATCCTGGTAGTTGCAACACACTTAATTTGCCTCTACTTCTACTATATGGGTGGTCGAGATGAGACTGGTCTCGACAAATCGGTCGGTCTTTATTTACTTGCTAACCTTCACTATCTCTTGTACCACCGATTCCAGCATATTCTATACCTTTCGCTTTTACTTGCCCAAGTTTTAGAAGACCTCGTAGAAGGAGATGTCTCAACGGGTCAATCGGGAGGTAATTTTACTGACTCTTTGAAAGAAACTTCATGGGTAAATCCCAGGTAATTTTATCTAACGAATATAGGATCTGTGTATCAGTGGGATTTGAATAGGAAATGTTAACTAATAATCATAGAAATTTCCAAAACAAAAACCAACAACAAACGTATCAGACCAAAGTCTGACTCTAATTAAGAACCAAGTGGCGTGGAATCATTTCCACGCTTCATGGTTATTCAGTCTAAAGATTACAAACAACAACTTGCTGCACTGTCTCAATTTGTTAGTAAAATAAACATTTTGGGATCCACTGGCACACCCAAAAGGTAAACAGAAATAAAATTGGGTTGCCTTCTTGTTGCGTGTAAGCGAAAGGGTAAATCAGATAATATCATGAAAATGAAAATCTTTTTCGATATTTCCAGTGACCTCATTCGCACACTCTACACTGCATTCGTCCAAAGGCGTAAAAAGAGCTGTCGTGACTAGGCTGGAGTCACCGACACATAAATCATTGAGGGGATGAAACATGAATGTGTCAATGTGGTACGTAAAACACGTATTAAACTTAATAACAATCTGCAGGACACCAATACATAACAAGCCAACAGTACCCAAAGTAGTCAACATTGGGTTTTTGCAAGTAAAACAAGTAATGGTAGAAATATACATTCCAAATTCCCTTCGATGCTATAAGTGTTAGAAAAAAGGCCATCACGAAAACCAATGTTCCAAAGTCGAAATATGTGGCAGATGCGGAGACCACTCTCATCAGGAATCTGATTGTAGAGCAACTCCGCATTGTATCAACTGTCATAAGGAACATCACCCCAATTCCAAGGATTGTTATACTTGGAAACAGGAGAATGAGATTCATAGGGTAAAATTTACACCAAACATTCCTTACCTTTTGGCCTGAAAACTTGTCCAGGTAAAAATATTCCTTCCTAGTCCATCCTTTTCCACATAACATCTACCCAAACTGCATTCAATAAGGACTCACAACAAAAATCACCAAAAAATAAACACAAATCACAAACAAATAAGAAGCGAAGGGGTCAGATAAACTGTACAGCAGTTTTGGAGACTGTGATAGCATGAATGCAGAAAAAACTGCTTGATTTACGCAAGGTGGCTCCAAACGTATTAAAATCAAATTCAATCCCGTACTTCCTTCAGACAAATAACAACTCAAATTTCCTCCGCAAATTTTCTAACCTAAATCCAAAATCGTCCGCTTAACTTTATAATGAAGACCGACAGCATACAATGGAACTGTCGAGGACTTCAAGCTAACTACAATGATGTTCTTCTGCGTTTAAATGACCACGATACTTCAGTACTATGTTTACAGAAAACATTCCTGAAAGAGACCTATAACATTATATTTAAAGATTTTTCCCTGTTTAACATACTTCCAAAACGCTAACAGGGCCTCAGTAGGAGACTCTGTTGTTGTGAACAATAGAGCTCTCCACAGAGTCATCCCTTTAAATACAAATTTACAATTCATTGCTGTAAGCGTCACTTTACATCGAGTGATTACCTTTTGCTCTATTTACTTACCACCAAACACCAACCTAGTTGCACATGAATTAGACAAACTTGTTCCACAACTTCCCAGCACCCTTCTTTGAACTTTATGACTTTAACGCCGCCCATAACCCCATAACAATCTATGGGAATCAAATCACATAAACGAAAGAGGCCACAAAGTAGAAGGTTTCATTTCTAGACATGATATGTGTCTATACATCACTAACTCATCCACATATTTATACCCGGAAATGGGTACATACACGTCCAACGATTTGACAATTTGCTCTCTTTCGTTGCTTTTGGATTATGAATCGAATGTCGCTGATGACCTTCACAGCACCGATCAATTTCCAATTAAAATTGAAAATATCTTAAATATTGATGACGCAATTTCACAATTGAATATAAAGAAGGTTTACAGTGTTATGTTTGAAACAGTATGTAAAACGAGACTAAATAATGATACAGTATTCAACGCTGTTAATCCTATACACAATTTTACTTCAATTATAATTGCGATTACAGAAGAATATATTCCAAAGTCCTAACCGAACAGTTAAAAAACCCAAAACAATGGGTAACCAAGGAATGAAAAGAAGCCATTAGACAACAACGAGAAGCATTACAAAAATTCAACAATCGTCCAACGCCTGAAAATTTATACCAGTTTCGTTTTGACCGGGCTAAAACTCGACGCACAACCAAAGAAATATATTTCTTCTTTAACCTCTCGTTCCTCAATTAAACCAGTCTGGGATACTATTTGATAAATATAATGGTAGAGAAAAAAACATGTTTTCAGACACCTGAAAACAAACAATATATTTTTAGTACGAAACGTGACATAGCCAATATTGCAGAGAGTTTCTCAAAAACCTCTTTATAATCTAATAATTCTGATGCCTTCCGAAGATTAAAAACTCAAAAAGAAAAGTCACGTCTAAAAATCATATCCATCGGCAATGAAAGCTAAAACAAGCTGTTTTCACTATTGGAGCTGAAGGAGGCTTTATATAAGACCCATGAAACATCCGCTTAGCCTGATGAAGCATTTTACCAGTTCTTAAAACACCTCCCAGAATTATCACTAACAGTGTCACAAGATTAAGCCGGGTTGCTGCTGAATTATTGAAGACACCAAAAGCATCTTCGTTAATAAGATGTTTATTTATACACGCAATTTAAATGTGAACAAATCTGACACCATTATAAACAAAAGATAAGGAAAAAGTATAAGGTTCCTAAAATGGATCTCTCAACAACAAGTAACTCAAGTAACTCAATGACACAAACATCAATGGATGATTGCAACGAAAGGCATTCGAAACTGACGTGAATAACATCTTACTACTTATATATATATATATATATATATATATATATATATATATATATGAATTTACAAATACAATATATGAATTTACAAATAAATATATAGCTCGTATAACTAGACAGATGTAAAGGCCTATACTTTTGGTTACATCGTTCATATAACGACTTATTATAGGAAAGGCACTTACGTTAAGATGTTATCGTACATGTAAAGATTTAACAATATAAATGTTGAAATTATATGTTGAAATTAAATTGTATCGCTCAAAATAACGAAACTGATATATAAATGTGAAATATTTGCTCAGATGGTAATAGCAATGATATGAAACACGTATTTTATAACTATCGTGGCGTCCATTTGACGTCCAAGATGTTTCTCCGGTTCCACACGCTCTTGTCAATTGTTGCGGAGTCGACACGCATGGTCCACTTGCCCCTGTCTGTTTGAAGGATCCCTCGATAGCCCTTGCATTCAACACATACCCAATGGTCGCGAAGCCTTTGTCCCTCGATTTGAGAACACCAGTACACTCTTCCGAACCAACGTCACCATACACAGCGTATACGTCACAAGAAACCACACAGTTCTGCGACCTCATTTCACCCAATTATATATAATACATATATATAACGCAGCATATACAAAGGCAGCATACACAAAGTACCATACAGAGGCACAATAACTCGAGCACACATGGCACACACAAACAGGCATCACCCGGTCAGCATAGACAAGCCCCACACACGGTCAGCACACGTTCACTACAACATGGCACCACAACACGGGCAGCATAGTCAAGCCCCACACACGGTCACACAAGGACCCAGCACACGGTCAGCTAAAATTAAAACAACCATACGTGTGATACATATGACACGGTTAAGTACTTCTACCTTAATATATGATGCCCATGCCCGCACATGAAATAGTTATCCATGAACATTAAACGTTCAGTGCATGCAGCGTATATTGAAACTATAGTTTGTCTGTTCAGTTACAAAAATCTCAAAACAGACTATAGTATTACTAATATCATGGTGCTGCATAACCTAGGTATGTACTCTGTAGAATTTAGAATAAATACTAAAACATCTGATATATGAAACAATTTTGTCATATAAAACGAATAGCGATAAAAATTTAATCTTAAATCTATTTTACCTCTTTAGTTGAAGATTTGCTTCTTTAAAGAGCAAATCTTTTTGAAAAGATGTAATGTAATGCAATGTGATGTTTACTGAGATTTGACTCTATAATATACCCTAGCTGTGACAGATATCAGCAGCTAGGTACTTCGACTTTAAACTGAAGGCAATTCGCATATGCAGCATGTTTCACTCGCTATTTCGAAATAACTGGAGCCGATAATTAATGAACCACCCTCAGTGACGCTGAACGCGGCAGCGAAACCCGTGTACATTGGTGACCACATATACATATTGATCCCTGTCGTACACAATTCCGTGACAAATATCTCTTCTGAATATATTTAATGATTTATGGATTGCTGGTAATGTACCCTAGAGTTGGAATGAAGCAGCAGCAGGGGGGAGGGGGGGCGAACCCTACAACTTTTTCCGACAAAATCACTTTACGCCCTCAAAACGGAAAATAGAGCCTTCCTACGAATCTCATGTTTTAAACCACCCAAAAAATAAGTCTCCATTTGGCAAACGGAGACTTAACGATTTCTTGCTCAAAACATACTCTATTCGCGTTTTCGTTGCTTAACTGTAAAACGTCGCAACGATGTTGTCATCACCCCCCCCCCCCCCACCGCTGCTATAATAATTTATTTCAACCAAATATTTGATCGAGTCCGATACGATATCGTGTTCGAGGATCATGTAAATTTATTGTTATAAATCCATGCGGGGTTGACTGAGCATGACTAAAGAAATTTTTAAATTGATTGAAGTCCATATCAGAACACCATGTCTGCCAAATATTTCGTAGCGTATGTGTATCAACGCCGTTGAATACAGCAAGAATATGACAGTTATCTCTGATCACTTTTGGAATCTGAGTGTAGCGTTGAGTGACATATATCACGTCGGTTTTTTTGTGCCTGCCTCGGGAAAATATTCTAGCTGGGGTTTTTTGATTGTCTATCATCACATCGTCGTATACGACTAAATTGTTAATGCTCCCATCAAGGTCATCCACGGATGGTGCCTCGTCAATATCAGTTATAAAATCAATGACGTTATCACCCTTAATTTCTGATGCATTCTCGTTAAAATCTTTTAACACTTCATAGCATCGTTGATCATCTACGCTAGGAGCAACTAAATACAACTTATTCCACTTCATCCATCTCACTATTAAATTGAGCAACAATTGCGTCTTACCGGATCCACATGGCCCGATTATAATTGCGCGGATAAAGTTTGGTAGCGCTGCATGATGCTTAACTGGTTCTCTTGTTTTAGTCGCTGAAAAATCAATTATATTCATATCTCTATACATAAATTATGGATCTATATTGTGTGAAGTGTAAAACGCGTACTAACACAAACGATGTGACGACGATTACAACTAAAAATAACAGATCAGCACTTACTGGTAGATGTGCAACATGTGGTATAAAAAAGTTTAGATTTGTTTCTATGAAATCCGGAGATGTTTTTAAAAAAAACGAGGAGGTGATATCGAAGCCAAATTGGCAAAGCTCCCTGGAACCCCATGACAAAATACCCCAGAGAAAAGCACCTTCCAGGATATAGCTACTGTGGCCCCGGAACACGATTAGATATCAGACTTGATGATCGAAATCAGCCCCTACCCGGCGAGTATCAGATAAACGCTATTGATAATGCGTGTCATGCTCATGATGTTGCATATTATAAAAGCAGCAATTTGCAACACAGGCATCTCGCGGATGTGAAATTAATTCATGCGTTAAATGCTATTCCTGATAAATCTTTCAAAGAAAAATTGACTTCGTGGTTGGTAAAATCAGCCATGAAAGGCAAATTGATGATGGGCGCTGGTAATTAATAACAACATGGAATCTATTTATTATTCTCCAAAAGGATACTGGAGGGGTAACTCTGCAATCAATAAACTCGCCAACGCCGCAAAAGTGAAAAAGGCCACTGCGGCTAATTGGTTATCCAAACAGGCTATATGGCAAATTTATCTACCGCGTCCTAAACAAATCAATTTCTCGCATTTTGATGTAACCGGACTCAATGAAGTTCATCAAGCTGATTTATTGTTTTTACCACATGACAACGGTTACAAATACGCGCTAACCGTAGTTGACGTTGCGAGTCGATACAAACAAGCAGAACCGCTAAAAACAAAATCATCACCTGAAGTTGCTTCTGCATTTGAAAAGATTTATCGACGAGGTCCTCTATTCTGGCCAAATCTGTTACAAGTTGATCCTGGCAAGGAATTTCAAGGCGCTGTTTTATTAGCGATTAAAGATCACAATGTCACCATCAGACGGGGGCATACTGCACTACATCGCGATCAGGCAATTGTAGAACGATTTAATCGGACTCTTGCTGAGCGGTTATTTGGAAATCAATACGCAAAAGAATTCATCCAAGAAAAGCGATCCCGTGAATGAGTCAAAAGGTTACCAGGGGTAGTTGCAGCGCTAAATAACGAGATTACCAGAGCAATCAATATGAAACCTAACAACGCAATAAAGAAAAAGTATATACCACAACCACAGCGGGATAGCGTTTCTTAGCCAATTCTCAGCAATGTCACCGTGAGATATTTATATGAACCAGGAGAACTCGAAGGTGGTAAAAAAGGGCTACTGATCCTATTTGGAGTGTCACTACGCATAGCATATCTACTATAACACGATCAACTGGTAGACCTCCAATCTATAAATTGGATTCAACTGCACCTCAGCGGGGTTTTACACGCGAACAATTACAAGTGATTCCTGATCATACTCAATTGCCGCCTCATGGTCTTAACTAGCGCCGTTGCGTCTGTTGCACTCAAGACAAGTCAACATTACATTGTTTCTGACATGACCGAGACTGTTATTTTTTCTGTCTACGGTAAATTGGCGAGGATCTTTATCCGAATACTGCCAACGCATTATACAATTGCAACTTGCGCAGTGATTATTCTGTTGTTGCTTCAGCGTAATTATTAATTAAGCATCAATATCAAATTCTCGTTGTTTTTTTTTTGTCTTGTTGTTTGTAACCGGAGAGTTTTTTATTAATGATGCTAACATCAATATCATCCATTGTGGCGTCGTCATCGAAAACAATTCTTCAAAGTTGATTTATTCGCCGTACTCCAGACAGTGCAAGATAGACTAAATTTGACCACTCAATGCGATTATCGACTATCCAAACAATTGTATCCGCGATGGTTAATCCCTGCGAGGAATGTATCGTCGTTACGTAACCCAGTGTCCATGGCGATTTATTAGCACGCAATGCGACTTCGACAACACTGATATCAACCAGCACAATATCATTTAATACTAGTGTTTGTCTTTCGCGCTGTCCTGGAATTTCAACTTCAATATTCTGTCACCGTGTGTCAGCGGGTCTATAACACAATAGAACTTTTATAAGGGGATATTTTTCTTTGTGAAGATCAAACAACTTTTTCTGAAGTGTGTCTCTGACTATTTTTCTGCTAGCAACTACAACATCGTTTGGTCGCCATGTGTTATAAAATACCTCCATTGGAGTTTCAGAAATTATTTCCCTGATTATTTCGCATTGGATTCTGTCCGGTTTCAGTTTAATTAATTTCTTAACCTCACTTAATTGTTAAGTGCCCTATAATCAGTATCAATTTCTTCGTAATAGTCCACGAATTCTTTCAGCCACTTATGTGGACCCGCGCCGACAAATGGTGGTGGCTGTCCATGATCTCCGCACATTATCACCGCTGTATTCTTTTGCAGCAGCCAATCCAAGAACATCTTTAATATTTCTGTTGATACTGTGCATACTTCATCCAAAATTATAACCTCGGGGATGAATTTATCTCCCATTCGTTCAGGTGTCCATTTGTCACCACTGTATCTGAAAAAACTATAATACGTACACGCGGAAACGCCTCGTTGTTTTATCTCTCTGGCTAATCTATGTGTTGGCGTCAGCACAATCATGTTTACGCGTCCTCGATATAACTCGATTGCACGCGTCGTTTTTTCTGACCCGCCACAGCCGTTTAAATAAACTGTTTTATATCTACAAATTGGATCTGATATCGGTGGTGCATTAGAACGTTCTGATAAATTATCACCGCGTAAGTAATTACTTTTACTTTCAACGTCTGCTGATTCAGAATACTCGCGCAGCATTTCTTTTTTAATTCTCCATGATCCCCAGCTTTCATCCGAATTAGTGAATTCAGCAACTGCGCAACTGTGCTTGCTGTTAATGTAAAATGAATCAACGGCAACTCTAACCGCAGTGTCAGGAAATCTATTTATCATTGAAAATAAATTAATACAATCATAACCCAGCATCGACGACCTCAAATGTGATTACGGGGATCTGTAACTGTCGCTATAAGTAACAACTGTACCCAATTTTGTTCCATCGGACAAAAAAGCATCTTTACGATCCACATATATGTTTTTAGATACTGCATCCGCGATTACAAAGTCATATTCGGTGTTATCCATAATCAGCCGTGAACAATATCGTCTATAGTCGCATTTTTTTCCTCCCTGAGTGAATTTTCCGATTATTCTTCTGCCGAGATCTTTTGCTTTGATGTTTCGTTGATTAAATATCCGTTTGGACCACTCAATGATATATTCTTCGTTGGCATCAATATGTTTTCTGGATTCCTCAATTATACTATCAAGACGTTCCGGTGTTGGTAACCAGACGTTGATTTGTTTCCGATATGATATAATTGCTTCACTGACCGTCAGTGAAATTAACATTTTTGTATCAATCATGAATCGTAATAGCGCTATTGGCAGCCACTTCTTTTCAGACACGTGTCTACCAATCCAAATATAAAAACAGCGATGAAGTCCTGCTGCAAATTCAAATGATACTACACGAGCGAATCCAGTTAAATCAAAATCAGGCAGCGGCCCATTAATTGCAACACGACTCATTTCATGTAAGGGTGTCCAAATCGTTTAAAATACTCAGTACACTCTACATAACCATGAAAACTCGCTGGATAACAAGTAACCATATCAACTGAAATGATATTATCACTGTCGTATTTGTTATTCCATAAACCGCCATGATTAAATTCTAAACAACTATCCTCAATGTCTGGCAAGAATTCTACGCGTGTTGGTTTCCATGCGTTTTTGATTCTCGCAAAATGAGCTGCAACCGACGGGATTGTAAAACAGTTTGTCAATAATTGTTCATCATCGTTGATGATTTCATCGGTGCCTTCGCCAATGGCGACTCCGTCGCCCACCGTTAAAAACCCACTAGCTATTTTTTTCATTTTGTTGTGAAATGCTTCAGTGCGGTATAATTCACCGTTTGGTCTTACAAACTGATCAAACGTATCCATGTCGTTTTCAGTGCTGCGAAGTAACCACACCGGCGCGGGGTCGTTTTTACTCAAATGCGCAATAGCATCGAATAGTTTCTTTTCAACGAGAAAACCATCCCTTTTAAAATTCTTCTCCCAAGAATTCGTCGGTATATACTTTATTGTTCTGTTTCGTGGAAATATTGTGACCGCGGACGTCCATGCGTGTTCGTTATGATCAATAATTTTAATTGGGGCTCCATTTTTGTTATATTTTGAATCGTATAAAATTTCTCCGGTTATCGTTGTAACAGTTATTGGAAATCTCAGCGACGTTTCTAATTTTGCTATATCGCTAATAGTCGCTCCGCGGTCTTTCACCGTTAACTCCCATTGAGCTATTTTGCTACGCCGTAGATCGGTAAGTTTGTTCCCTCGGGGTGTATTTGTAAAATGTTCTGTTATTCGTGCTGCTACACAATTGAGTGGCAAAGCCACTGATGACGAAGTCGCCGGCGACGACTGTTTCATTGGTTTAATTTTTCTTATATCAGGTTTTTCATTTAACGGATATATCCCATACACGACTGCTGTTTCAGGATATACTCGTTCATAGTATGGTTTGTCAATTCCAGTTAACAGACCCGGCTTAGAATCACGGCCAACAACGACTGGTTTCTTGTCTTTGAGAATCGGTTCAAATTTGTCTCGTATAATCCAACCGCCTGATTCTACACGGATAATGAATTTCACTCTAAAAAAATACTTTTTGTTGCCAAGTTGTGATAACATCAACGCTGCGTTGCTGTCGTTCATGGTGGCATCAACAGCGCCATCAATTCGAAATGTTGACCAGCTATGAGATGCGCCGTCGTGCTTGAATTCATTAATACAGTCACGAATTTTATTTATCAGGGCTCTATCTGTTATTGCCCGTTTTGGCACATCTTTGAGGGTTCTATCGAGATTGAATTTAACATTTTTGAAAGGCTTAATTGCTGATAATCTCTCGAACTCCTCCATCTTATAATTAAAACAAGTATTTAAATAGAAAAATATAGTATAATGAATCACTGCAAATGGCTTATGATTGGATCAACATGCCCGTGTAACAAATCATGCAGAAGCGAATTCTGTGGGTATCATTTACAAAGCGTTCGCAACGGTTCCTTCGGCCCTCTCCCATGCCTCCGATGTGGGGTGGGCGTTAGAGGAAAATCACAATTATGTCTCAGTTGCGGCGGCAAACGATACAGGGAACTAAAATGCTATTATGACAAACGAATCATTGACCCTAACGATGACAAAGTCATCAAAACCCATCAAGATTATATCCAGAGGTTTATAATTAAAGCAGATAATAAATTAGATAGGTAGTATTATTATACAAATGAGCCAAGATTTCAGACCCCATCCAGTGCTTGTTTATTATGAAGCCTCCAGTGATGGTGTTGTCAGGCACCGCAGACTAAAGAAACCGGTTGGATATCTGAATAATATGGGGTATTTGCTGTTTAGTGCTAGAAATAAAATATATCTCTGCCATAGAATTATTTTTGAATGTCATAACGGATTGATTAAAGATGCCTTTGTGATTGATCACATAAATGGCGTGAAGACTGATAATTGTCTTGAGAATCTTCAAGCCGTCTGACAAAGTCGGAATGCAAAATTAGGTGGAACTGGCAAACACGCAAAACGCCCTAGGGGGGTCAAATCTTTTGATTTAGAAAATAATGAAGAGAGAAGCTTTCAGTCGATAAATGAAGCCAGTAGATATTTTGACATTTGTGGGACTTCAATACGATTTGTTGCAGAAAATATAATTAAAACAGCTCTGTCAAAGAACAATGGCCATAAAAAAATTCGTATACACCTGAAACGATTCAAGGGAGATAAATCCTTTATGTATAAGTCCAACCACTCATAACACTCTACTCACTAAGTTCCCTTGTATTATGACCGTCAAAGGTATTTGTCGTCTGCTATTACCTGTAGAGAGGTATAATTGACTAGGCGCGCACACACCTGACTGTAATGGAGTATAATACACGAGTTTCGGTAGAGCTGTATTTATCAACTTTAAACAATTCTAAAACTTTTTATTGTCGCTTTGGCTAAAACTGCATTATTTAAACAGTTGTATTTATTTAGACCATCTAAATTCAGCTATTAATACACTTTTATTACAGACGTTCTTTATAATTCAGCGCATTACCTATGTTCGCTCAGCCGGAATGAGCATGTAACACTAGTGTTTCCCATTCATTGAAGTAAGTGGGCGTGGTTAAAATTCTTCTGTATACAGCTCTTTGTGATCTAATCGATATGCATTTTGTTTAGAGAATTAGAACAGGTATAATACACGCTGTTATCTAACAACTGTATTATTTTGTTTAGTGTTTTATTCAACTATTTTGTCTCATTTAAATGTTGTGAAACAGCATTAATAGGTAATTCAAGGAAATAAAATAACACACCCGTGAATCAACGCTGCTGAATTAGTCACCTTATATACGTTTTGACTCGTAATAAGCTTGGGGCTTTCGAAGGCCAGTTCGACCGATCAAAACTAACCCACGCCATTTAACTCAGGCGTGTGGTTGTCTTTTGTTCACAATCATGTTTGTGCTGTCTTGTGCCGTCCCACATCATTACATCACAAATTCCATCATCGTTTCATTGAATATATCCATCCTTAATTAAGTTAATTAGGTACATTTTATGCCTAAAATCTGCCGCAACACTCGAGTGGAGATATATACGGCATTGTACTGTCCATTAATTAAGTACACGGTTGTGAATGTCCTCACAAGCATATCTTCTGGGCGGTCTAAGATGATGTTTGTCACCTTAGGTCTCCCTTTCGGAGATGTATGTTTCGGGTCCCCTTGGGCTTACTTGGATGCGAAGGCAACCAAGGAGCTCCAAAGATGTTTTGTTGTATATGTAACCTCTGGGTCTCACTGACGTCATAGGGCGCCAGCAAGATTGCCAAATGGGATTTTCATGTATGTGCTGTCCTTAATTAAGTTAATAAAGTAACCTCTGGGTCTCTCTGACGTCATAGTGGCGCCAAGGAGATTGCCAAATGAGTGTTATTTTTTTAAATTAAAGATAAAATGTATTATATTATATTTTTAAAAAAATATGGATATCAAAGATGTAAATTCTATAATTGCTGAAATCTCAGATTTAAAAAATAGAGGGGTAGTATTATCTGAAGGTCTCGACTGTGACAGGATTGCCTCGGAATATGAAGAAATTGATTATCAGTCTAGTAAGGGTCGTTATGTTTTATCTAAGATGTACAGACTCGTGAAAGGAATTCAAAAGTCCATCAATGATTCTTTGTACGGTAACGACATTAATGCATTTATAACGCTATTTAGCACCGTTGAAGCAATACGTCAAAAACTCGGCCAAGAGTATCAAAAACGAACTGAAATTAGTTCTAAGGTTCATGATCTTAGAAAAATGTTAAACGAGGAAAAACCAGTATCCTAACCACGTGAACGTTACTATAAAAAATAGGCTTTCAGTATTTTTTACTGAAATTGTTTTTTACCGTTTTTTGTAACACTCACATGGGATTTTCTCCTGAAAGGATACTCAGCAGTTTGGGCCTGCTCATGCAGTTATGTGCGTACTGGATGATCTGGTCATGGTAGCAAGTAATCACCGCGACGCCTCCATTTTCACGTAGTTGTTGTTGTTGCCGCGTCGTTAACAAAAATCGTTCATCGCCGTTCTCAGATATTACAATTTTGAAACTCCCAGCGATGTTATTTCTGAAACATTCACGGATAGCGTCGTACAGTTTAACCTTGTCGGAGATGGATACGCTAGCTTAAAGGTACATTTATTTAATAACTCAGCTTTTAATTGTGATAGTTTCACATTTGAAAACTCAGTTCACAAACAATATATGGTAGGTGAATCGCTTACAACTAAATTAGCCCGAGAGCGGCTAGCCGCAATTAAAAAGTTTATACCGGTTCGAGACAGACTTCGCGAGAAACTTCAACAACGACAACAAGCGCAGACTGACTTTTCTGTGTCAAGTGAACAACTGTTTACTCCGATAACAAGTGCGACCAAAGATGTGAAAAAGTTAACTGAAGCAGCGATATACGGAGATATTCCTGAAAAAGAACGAGCAAAGAAGGCACCGCTGCTTGATACGCTTGAAAAGATAGCAGCAGAGACCGAACAAACGCGCTCAGGGATACAACAGCTATCCAGTGATATAAAAACTCAACGCGAAATTGAAGAACGCGAAGAAGAACAACAAGGTGCAGCTGGAGGAAAAGACTATTCACCTGAGAATATATTTACAGTCGCAGCATTAAATGAAATTAGAGGAAACCATACGGATTACGAATTAGCTGATTTTGCTAAAGAAAATTTTCCAAAGGGTAAAAGAGAGAATTTATTAAAAGACGAGTTTAAAAGTTTTATAAAAAGCAAAAACACTTGGGCATCAAAAATATATTTAGCGAAACGCGGCGGGGATAAAATCTGAGCGTTGCAGCACCCTGGTTATGATGACTTTCTAGCTGCGGTTAAAGGTGGTCCACAACCACCACGTTATACGGAGGATCCAATCCCAGAACAAATAGACATAAGAGCAGAAGCCGGTTCTAAGAAAACAAGCGGAAAAGGATATTCAATTAAAAATCCCTTGGATTTCAACGCAACCGTGACATGTCCTGGTAACATCCTAAGTGATATATCACGGTTGGAAGTACTTATGGGTGGAAAACGAGCCGGAAATAACTCTCCGGAAATAATTAATGAAGCAGCTGATATCTGTAGACGATTATTTGCCGGCGGTATCATGGGCATTGATGTATATCGAGAACTCATTGCTGAATTAGTTGAAAATCACAGAGACGCCCATGGTTATGATGAAAATCCTATGGATTTTAGCGATTGATCACTAATTGAAAAACTACTAGTTTTAATAACAAGATGATCATACACTACAACCATGATAAACCCGTAAGCGTCTACGTGGTGAACGCACGATTGCCTGTTTATAGAGCATATTACGGAGATGGTTTTGGCAATACCATTGCGGAGTTATTTACAAGAATGGCCCCAAAAGTGGCGCCATTAGCTAAACAATTATCAATGAAAGCCGTTGATATTATTCGTGATAAGGGAATCAGCGCTGTTGGAAATCTTGCCGAAAAGACATTTTCTGCCGCGAAAAATAAAATAACATCATTGGTGCGACGACGAAAAAAGCAACCAGTTGTACTGCCATCTACAACAGTGATGCCTGCAAGTGTCAGCAAAGCAATAAGTAGCGCAGTGGAAGAAAAATTAGCGTCGTTGGCTGCTTCGGTGACTCCGTCATCCGTGGCTGCGCCGCTGGCGAACAGTAACCAAGATGATATCGCAAACATGATAGCAGGAAGTGGTTTGAAACGAAAACAAAAACGACGATGATTACAAAGAATTTCACAATTGAAAATACTAGTATGTTAATATAATGTTTAAACGAACAGCTGATCCCGCGTTAGATATGGAAGCCCCAGTACCCAAGGACAATTCCGTCCGCGATTATCAATTTTATTCCTATCATGCAATACAAGCAGATATTCGATCGCGAATTGAACTTCAAGTCCATGATACCAGCAAATACTTTCTACCCGCTGAAGCGTTTATCAAAGTAGAAGGAGAACTTGTACGACTTACTGATACTCCTGCTATACCCGCACCGTATCCAGATGGTACCAAAGTCGGCTTAGTCAATAATGGTATCATGGCACTATTTGAATCCGCGAGATATCTCATTGACGGAAAAGAGATTGAGTCTATAGAACGTGACGTTGATGTGGCTACAACAATAATTGGGTTAGCAAGATACTCCGATGATTATACAAGATCAGCAGGTCCGTCTATGATGTTTGCAAAAGATAATAAAAACACTGCTGGCCACATTCAATTTATTGTACGACGACTAAATGATCGTGCTGGTCCTCCCGCCCCTGCTGGTATCGAGGATATGATTATAAATACTGATCTCCAGTACAATCTAGGAGCTGCAACACGAATATCAATGTTGGCAGGACAGCGTAGATCGTTTTCATGTGCGATTCCGTTTCATCATATATTTGGATTCTGTAGAAATGTACGAAAAGTTTTTTATGGAGCGAATCATACAGTAGTACTCGTGCGAAAGGGTAGTGACAATGATGCAATCTGGAGAATTCCAGCGGATCCTGCAAATCCAGATGCTGACGCTGGTAAAGTCATTTTAACTAAATTGGTCTTGTGGATGCCAGTAATGACCCCATCAATTACCACAGAACAGCGACTACTATCATTTATGGATGCGGGTGGCAAATCATTGCTAAGTTGGCTAACAACAACAACAGATGTCAAGCAATCAAATATCAATGGTACATTTACATGGAACTTGGCATCACAACAAGGCGTTTCAGCTCCACGTCATATATTTATCACGTTGCAGGATATGATAAGAGTGGAATCACAATTGCACAATCATATGATATTTGATCAATTAGGAGTTACTGAGGTCTCGTTGAGATTAAATGGCCAGCAGGAACCATCCGAAGACATACAACTTAATTTCGGTCAAAACCATATTGCGCGCGTGAACCATCGTATGCTGTCATATATGGGCCGTGATCAAAATGTTGATACTGGTTTGCAAATATCGCAACATGATTTTAAGAACTTGTATCCGATCTACTACTTTTCGCTGGAACATCTTGATTTAGCAAGGCAATCCGTCGTTGATATACACTTCAGAGCCAATGTCTTTCGTGGCGCTATTGCTAATTATAGAGCGGTTGCTGTCATTCTCAGCGACAAATCAATGCTACTTGAAAGTGTTGGTGGACGAATGAGAATTGTTGATGCACCAGTGGAAAATATGTAAATGAAACTTGAAGAGTTTCCAAATAGATCAATTGAAAGCATAAATATGTTTTACAATAAAATGACATATAGTGTTGTTAGTGTCAAGCTGACATGGTCAGGTCAAGAAATTGCGATAAAAATCCGCTAAAGATTGTGGAACCACAATAACGTTGAAACCAGCGCTGATGTCCGGCGGTACACATAAAATATCATTGATGGATCGTCAAATAAAACATTTCAATGATGCGCTGAAGAATAAGAGAGGGGTTCAAATTGTATTTTCAAAGGCTGCAGTTGCCAACATGATAAAATCAGGTGGTATATTTCCATTGTTAGCTGCAATACCAGCATTGATTGCAGCGGCTGCTCCAGCGGTGGCGAAAGCGGCGGCATTGGGAGCCGTTGGGACCGCGGCAGGGATGGCGTAGAAAAAGGCAACTGGGAAAGGATATAAAAAAGGGAAAGGGTCTAAGACTACCAGGAACCCCGTATTCATGGTACAGCGGGAGATCCGTGAACGGATCAGGTCTGAGAATACCAGGAACGGTTTATCAGTTGAAAACCCAATTCTTTCTATGTCCAATTTTGATTTAATTGATGCTGCTAAAAAACTAGCGATAAAAAACTTCCGAGGGTTTTTTATGAGAGATCAATTACCGAGAAAACCGAACAGCGTTGAAACCGGTATCATCAATCTTGATAACAGTAACGGATCGGGAACTCACTGGGTTGCATACGCGATTGATCCACGTGGAATTGTCTATTTCGATTCATATGGGTTAGCCCCACCGAGCGAGTTTATGCGGTATATAAATTCTTCGATGAAACTCAAAGAGTTTCCGATTTTTTATTCCACGCTGCCAACACAACAATTAAATGATCCACCGATATGCGGCCGTGAAGTATTAAATGTCCGCGCGGAGATTTCATTAAAATCCTTTGGATTTCCGTGGAAACCACCTCATCTGGTTCTAAATAAATATACCAGTGGGAAATTACAAGGTAATTTTAGAGAATCAATGAATCAAAAATACTAGAGTTTTTACAATAATGATTGATATTTGGGGACGATCTCTGTCAATGTCGAAACCAACCAAGAAAACATCTGCGGGTTCTATCGAGGATGTAAAAAAATAATTGAAGATGAAATCACTGAGACGTTAAATTTAGCAAGTGTTGACCCGAACGAAATAGTTGCATTTCAGGATCGCCAGGGTAAATTGAAAACCAGTAATGTGTCATTCGATGACATTTTGATACGGCAGCGCGACGATGCTGAAAACTCTATTGCGCTGTATTCCAACGGTGGACAACTTAAACCAGGCGCACTTGTGTCTACGGTCACCGACGCGATTGCCGCCCACGGCCGTGATCTGGAGGATTATATACGAGGTTATATTACTTTTTGCAAAAATGTCGTACATAAATTCTTTGGAACCCCGCTTGTGGTTGGTATGACTCTCGTTGAAATTAAAAACTTTCTATCCTTATTCTTTTTTAAGAAGGATGCGGGGAGGATGATGAATGAAAATGAAATCAAGGCAAATTATCTCGATATTTACACGGATATTTCTAAGCTAATAGAAAATTTTGAAAAGGTACAAAAACCCACTAACGACGTCGTTGTTAACTTTTTTGGAACCTCACTTGTGGCAGGTATGACTCTCGCTGAAATTAGCGAGTTTATTGGCAAGCATACTCACAATGCCTACGTCGCAAATAGTTTCTTTGGTGTCTCGGCTACATCTACGATGACTCTCAAAGATATTAATATGTTTATAGTGAGACAAACAACACTTAATACCATCATGGATAAATTCTTGGGGAGAACACCTGTGTCTGAAACCACATCTCTGACAGGCCCGACCCTCGCTGAAGTTAAAAAAGCTATTGACGAACAAAAACTCACCAGCGAAATTGTTAATACCTTCTTTGAGGGTTCTAAAAGTTACAATATCACGACGACATATTCTGAACTCGACGGGAATTATAAATCCCAAAAAGTCTTGGACTTAACCTCCTTTTGAATTCATTTTTTAAACGCCGCGATGGAACGATGATGAAATATACCGAAATCAATAGAACCTATCTCGACGTTTACGACGATATTCTTAATCTAAAAATAGATTTTGAAAAGGTACAAAACCCCACCAGCGACGTCGTCGATACGTTTTTTGGAACCCCACTTGTGGCAGTCATGACTCTCTCTGAAATTAAAGCGGCTATCGATGAAAGTAAATCAACAGTTAATGCCGTCAAAGATGATTTTCCAAAAATGATCAAACGACTCGATAAGGTAAATATTCCACACCGCGTAAAAACCGTTGATAACATCGTATACACAGTTGCCAGTGGGACCTTTGATTGGATCCAAGGAAATGAAAATAGTTTATATTTTCACAGCAAATATGGTAGTATACCGGGTTGTTATCGATTTACAATAATACATCGCAAAATTTTGATTTGGGAGTCGGCCTGGCGATGTATAGAAGCGGTGTTAACACAGTGACGTATATAAACGATATGATACCCGAAGCGCCCGACCGAATAAGATCCTCTATTAGAATTGATATAACTACAACCGACGAGCCAGCGGCAGGGGTTAGAGAGTCGCTACCCTGGACGCTAGAATTTGTATTCGGTATTCCCCCAATCGACCATAAATCCAGGTACACAATCGAATAATTGAAAACACTAGCGGGTTTAAAATATTAATGATATCGACGAAATCAATTGAACCGATAATAGTCCCAGAGGTATCACAATCGCATCGATATCAATATGATACCGTGAAAGAATTTTCCGCGAATTTGAAATTACTTTCTGAGCGCTATCGTGAAAAAATGAAAAAATACCGACGCAGCGTAGCAATCATCGACATCACCGTGTACTCGGTTACCGGTGTGATGGCCAGCGCCGGGGTTATTTTGTCGACGGTGACCATGATGGCTCCCATTGCAGTTCCAATCGCTATCTCCGCGGCAACAACAATTGCGGCAGTCGCCACCGCGATAACTAAAAAATTATCATCGTGTTCTCAGAAAAAACTCGCCGATTATACAGCTCGGTACAGGGTGGTATTTGACGAGTACTCGAAATTATCCGAGTTGATCTCGCTGTCGATAGATAATTCGTTCATATCCGATGTTGAATTTTCCACGATGACCCAGTTGTATAACTCCGCGATGTTGAAATTGGAAATTGAAGACAGCGTTAACAATAATGTCACTCGAACTGCTTCAACGAATCGCGGAGAATACCACCCCGATACGAACATGCATGATATCAATAACATCAACAAACCCACAATTTAGTGTGAACTTCCCTTCTTTGATTCCAATTTGTGAGATCGCGCTGGCAAAATTACGAGCATATCATAGCTGGCCTAATATCAGATCTGTTGCATTTGGCGGTCAGCAACCCAATAACGCACTGGTGTTCTCGTATAAGAATAAATCCGATGGCACTCCAGCGTTGAAAACTGTTTCGTTACCAACCGGATCGTACCAAATTGAGCAAATCGATGCTGAAATTCAGCGTAGAATAAAATCAGTGACTGGAAAAGAATCAAAAATAGCTATTAAACTTCATGAACCGACGCTCTCGTCGTCGATCGAAATAAGCACAGAGGGATACGCTGTATATATATATATATAACAGCTCGTTAAGAACGGTGTTAGAATGGCCTGAAAAACCACCGGAAAAATCCGCCACCGACTTAACCACGGACGTACAATCATATCATGAAATCAATCCCAGTTATCGAGATAATTTATCTGATATAAGAAAAGGAAAAATCGCCGATAAATTTATATTTACCAACAAAGACACATTACACTGGGATTTTATCATTAAAAGAACAGCCGACTCATCTGTTACTATTTCATTTACGCTAACTGACGTCCTTGGTTATTTTAATGAAATTAAACAATTATATGAAACACAACTAGAACAACTACGGAAAACAAAATCGCAAAAACACGTTGAAATAATAAATCAACTTATATCTGACATGGACTATATCTATGAACTAATTATTCAAACAATAATTAATGACAACAGCGACAATAAACAACGATTCCTAACCGATTACAATATCACAGAAGACAATCTGCGTAATTTCAAGTTTCCCAGATACAACGCTGATGAACTAACACGAATTGTTAGAACCGATATCAAGGCGCTACAAAATCCAGATTCAACTGTCCTACTCAGGTATAATAATGATCCAGATGGTGGCGGTAGGCATATTGCCCCGCATAATGTGAATATTTCAACGGTGATTGCGCTCAATTTAACATGTGATGCAATTGAAGGAAGCTATCAAATTAATCTAGAGCAATCAAATCAAGCTCAGCAGGGATATATTCTTTATTCGTTTGCACCAATAGCTCCTCTAGGATTCCTAATTATTGAAAACCCAATTAATCCTGTCTACATGCGATGCCATAATAATTCGTTAACGAGAATTAATTTCCGACTCACCGACCAGTCAAATAATTTAATTGATCTACAAGATGAGGTGTTAGGGATTAGTTTGTTTGTGAAATCATAAATGATTTTCGTCCTAAAGACTCGATCAAATATTTGGTTGAAATAAATTATTATCCCATAGCAGCAGGGGGTGGTGATGACAACATCGTTGCGACGTTTTACGGTTAAGCAACGAAAACGCGAATAGAGTATGTTTTGAGCAAGAAATCGTTAAGTCTCCGTTTGCCAAATGGAGACTAATTTTTTTTTGGTTAAAACACGAGATTCGTAGGAAGGCTCTATTTTCTGTTTTGAGGGCGTAAAGTGATTTTGTCGGAAAAAGTTGCAGGGTTCGCCCTCCCCCTGCTGCTGAAGCAAGAGTAATACGAGTTCCTAAACCAGGTAAATATGCCGAATATCCAATCGGCTCATTGCACTGATAATCTGTGGTGCAAAACAATGGACCGAATGATTAATTCTTGACTTGTATGGTACTTGGAAAGTGGATTCATAACTGGTTGTAGTACCAACGATCATCTGATTAGACTGTACAAATTTATTCGCGATGCATTTATCAAAATGGAATATTTAGTAGCAGTCTTCATTGATTTAGAAAAGTCATATGACACAACATGGAGGTACGAGATACTAAATGTCTTGCAAGATCTGGGTCTAAAAGACAGTTTCACATTTTCTCTTCGACAGAGAATTCAAAGTACGAGTGAGCTCTATCCTCTGCTATATGCACCAGCAACTGATGGGTGTGCCCCAGGACATTATTAAAGTAGTTGCGTACACAGATTTGGGTGCTGATAAAAAAAAAATGTCATCCCCAATGTGTATAGAACATTTATCCGCTCCAAACTAGACTATGGATGTGTTGTTTATGGTTCAGCTAAGAAGTCATATTTGAAAATGCTTGATTCAATGCATCATTATGGAACAAGACTCGCCCTGGAAAAACCCATTATTAACCAATCTCCTTGTTAAACATACTGAGCTTAGTACCTCGTATAATATAGTATACTGTTGGTTACCTAGCCATATTTGTATTAAAAGTGATGAAAAAGCAGATCGCGCTGGTCAAATTGTTCTATCCCAAGAAGCATCTGATTTTAAATTACCGTTTACTTATATCAAACCTCCTATCAAAAAGTACCTACGCCAGACGTGGCCGGCATCATGGAATGATGCAGTAAATAACAAACGTCACGCCATCAAAACAACCCTGGGAAAATGGACTTCTTTCTACAGAACCATCCGTAGAGTATAGGTAGTCATTGCAAGAATCAGAATTAGTCATACATACATAACTCACTCCCACATACTAAAAGGTGAAGATCCACCAGAGTGCGTTTAT
Source organism: Unio pictorum (assembly GCA_030141615.1). Taxonomy (NCBI): domain Eukaryota; kingdom Metazoa; phylum Mollusca; class Bivalvia; order Unionida; family Unionidae; genus Unio; species Unio pictorum. The sequence continues at coordinate 2,358,366 of JARLTB010000161.1, read as the reverse complement.
CGCAATGAACAATTCACTGTTGAGCACTTTATGATCGAGTGTTTTCACCTGCAACATACGAGTGATAAATTAGTATAATGTACATGCCACGAAGGAACGTGTTGATACTATACATATCACTTGTAGTTTCGATTTGCTAAAGGAAGTAAATCTTTTTTTTTAAACTATAACTTGTTTTCCATCACCTTGAGCATTTTTATGTAATGTAAATACCGCCCCTTATTTTCAACATCTTTTCATCAATATACACCATTTACATCTCCCGCTGAATGGGAAGCTTCATGTGTTACTGTTAGCAAATTCTAAACGTTTTATTTTGAACTATTTGGTTTTCTATATCGATAGTCGATATTAAACATTTTAGTATTTTTATTTACATTTTTTTATATGTACAAAAACAATCCTTTGTATAGCGCTAAATAGCCTAAATGTGCTGGTGTGCCGTTAAAAATCAACCAATCAATCAATGTTTTGAATGTTTAAAACACGTTTTGGTGTGCCAATAGATCCCGTAATAGTCTTTTCAATAACAAACGGAGACAGTGTGGGAAGCAATTTTGATGGATCCTTTGATTGTATAGCCATGAATCGTGGAAATGACTCAAAACAACACGGTTCGTTATCCGAGTCAGATAGTGGTTTGTTAAGTTTGTTTTGATGTACTTTAGAAATATCGTTAAAATATCAGCAACCATGTTCCTTTCCCACCATGAAGCCATACGAGGGGAAATTTTCAAGTGGCGGGGATACACAGACGATATACTTAGTCGATAAAATTACCTAGGATTCGCCTGTTAAGTCACCCACTTGTCGGCTCGGTAAATTTATCTTCCGATTGACCCGTTAAGGCACCGCCTACAAGGAAGACTTGTACGACTTGGGAAAAGGAACGCCAAAGAGATTCGCTGTAACTGTTGTATGAAGAGAGGTATAAAAAGAAAGATAAAGGTGTAAAGGTTAGCAAGTAAATACAGATTTCATACGGCTCAGCGTGAGCAGCAGAGGATAAAAGCAGTGGATTGCATTGGAAAGTCTCTGCTCAACTAACAGGATCCTTTCCTCCATCGACACGGGATGCCACCTTCTGCAAATATGTTGCTTCTATTTCGTCGCCTCTTACGAAACGTATTGAGGCACGTCGTTTCCGGAGGCCGCGTAAACCGAGATGTGTACATGTGTAAATAGGTGTATACGGAAAAAAGCATATACAAGCCTTTCCGTATTTATCTTGCAAGGAACCGTGATATGTTTGTGCAAATTAAAATATATGAATGGCTTAAAAGGTTCGCATCTACTGATTTTCTATTTTATTTTAAGAGTTTAGCACAACAAACACCTATTGTAATGATTGTAAAAATTATTTCTATCTCTCTTGAATACTTGTTTAACAGAAACGCTTAATATTGATTACTTGCACATACTTTTGTGTAAATGACGAAAGTGTGAACATAATATGTCACTTACCGAGTTATAGATTGTGTGCATTCATGCCAACAAATCGTCTTTTAGCATGATATTTAAGCTGACTGAAAATGGTGGATCATATATAATCACATCCTCTTTGGTTCTTCTTAAGTGTCTGAAATTTGAATCTTGTGATTTATCCTCTAAATGGACGAATATAAACTGTGATATGGAACATAACATAATGCTGAAGTGTAAGTAGCAAATATAGCTAAACATCCTTGACAAAATTCACCATACTTACGAAGTTGGTCATACTGGATGCTCATGGTGGTAAATAGTTTAATTCAGTTGCTCCAATGAGCAAATGCAAAACGTGGAACTGTAAAAATGCAGACATTTCTTTATTTTTCTCAAAGATGAAGTACAGTTGTTTTACATATTCCCAACATTGGTAAATGCGCTTCCGTGTATTCACTAGTCGAACTCACTGCTATAGCACTACTGAAGTTAGGCAAATTTACAATAATCGTCTCTACTGGGGTAAAATTCATCTGCGTAATTAACGCCAATGGATAGATAATAATGTTAAGAGAACATGACTTATAAGTTGTTATCTGTGTTTGTTTATATAATTAAAATTCTCATTTATTTTAAACTTTTAAAATGACAGGCAGTTAAACACTGTAGACCTATTTTCCGTCTTGTTTTATGCTTTAGATGACGTTTATCAGTTTTGTGCCATCAATCGTATATAAATAAAAGACAGAATAGGAAACACTAATATTAAATATTTAAATCAAAAAATACTTTTAAACAATAGGTTATTCCTGTCACTACCGTTGTCAAAACGATAATCTGCATTTGCAAATTTGCTCAGTCTATGTCAAATATCAACATGAACCACGTTGCAGTGTATTTGATGTGTGACCTACTGCTTGTGAGGATGGGAATAAAGTACCTAAATGTTTAGTTATTTTTCGAGTTTTGAATTTTGGATCTGCTCTCAATGAACAAATTTGAATTTCTTTAAGACCATAACTACAAATATGGCCACATACATGTCATTATGTGAGTACAGTGTTTTCATTGTGGAGATTAGTTAATCTAAACAAAACAAAATAATGGAAGATCCATAAAACATGAACCTGTTTGAAACGAAAGAATATTAATACACATACCTTTCTCTTTAAGTTCTTCATTTGCATTTGTGTAACTTCGCATATACTGCATATTTTGAACGGGTAGACCAGGAAGAGGCCCAGTAACATTGGTAATGAGAGAGTATTGCATAATATAAATTAACATTTCTTTAGATCATTGTGTGAAATTTGATCTCACCTTGGTTAATACATACATTTATTTTACCTTCCTGTTTATACACGCTGTGAAAGATTGATAAATATTATGATTTAATTTAAATAATCTACCTTTAATGTATCTCCCATACCCTTTTTGACCCTTTAGACTTTCCATACAACTTGTGGGAATTTATCGATTTTGAACAGGCTATAGATAAATCGGAGTGTTGCAATTTCTAGTGGAAGAGAGGACTGTTTGCCAAGATATAAAAATATGTGTTAAGATCATTTAGAAAGTCAGATCTCTTTATATTTTTAAAGCGCTGAATCATAACGGAGTTGGGATTGGGCTTGATGTTGGGGTTGGGGTTATTACATTGATTTCCGGTTTCGTTTAGAAAATGTAATACCATCTTGTCTACAGATCTTAGTTTATGTGTAAATCATGTTTATTACTTTCCAAGATTTAAAATAATGTGATACATTTAATTTAACTCGTTTATCTTTGAAAAGATAACTGTAAATTTTGAAGTAACCTGATTTGGCCTTACCACACCGACAGTGAAAGATTGATCTCTATGACAGATTGGAAGACGCATGATAAAGCATTGTCTAATAAATACTTATTTCAACTAGCGTCTAGCACTTTTCGGTCAAAAAGCAATTGACATCATGGTAAATATTGGATCAGTTGGTCGTAAGCATGTCATAGTACACCTACATGCACATGTGTATGTATTCCCTACCAGCTTCCACGTTCAGCAGGTCACAAAACATTCCTCCTTACGATTCGTGCGTTGTTATCAAGAGCATATTCTCTAATCCGGATCTCTTTGAAAACAGACTCAGTTTGTTTTTCACTCCTCTCGCGATATGACTTATATGAGCAGATAAGCGTATATTATCCGTAGGTTTTTGGTAGAGTATATCTACGGCCGTCGTGTAACCCATCCAATCCACTTCGATTGATGATGATTTGACGTTGACTGTTGGAAGGTGATTTGACATTATTTGCTGGATAAACGAGAGGACCGTCCCAGACCTGGCTTGTACCGCATGATATTCCAAAAAGACGTTTTGAGGATGATGACATTAATTAGATCCATCCAACAGCAGGAGTGTTAAATCATGTCTCACCCACCCCTTCCGTTCCTTGCCAGAGAAATATAGCGGTCCAATGTTGACACTGCATGTAAGGAAAACAGTGTTTTCCCCAGATGTGATTTAAAAGATGTAATTAGCCGATATAATGTCATAGGTACGTTGTTTCACTTTATATGCTTGTTTCGTGTTTACTGTGGTGTAGCCACAAAATGAATCCTGATTTTCCCGTTATATGTTTGGACTTGATTTTCAAAACTTGTTGTTTGATTTGTATTGCTAGGATATATTTTAGTCTGATGACTTAGGTAGTTGGACTTTTTGTGGCGCTTGGGTAGGAGATTTAAAACTCAGCATTTGGTTGTGCAACAATCTTCAATGTTTAGAACTGTTTTTTAATTTATTGGTCATCCCACCATGTCTCTGGACCTATGAATGATGGGAAAGTTTTCAAACCGACAAAAAAATGTGAGAGAGAGAGGTGGTATCGTTAATAATTGATAGACTGATTGAATTTTAACGGCGCAACAGTACGTTTAGTCTACGTCGAGCCAAAAAATCGGTTATATTTAAAAAGGTTTAAAAAAGGTATCGAAATGATAATAATAAGAAACAGTTGAAAGTAAAACGGTAAGACGGTAACGGTAGAATATAAAGCTTCCCGATCATCGGCGTGTGAAAATGGCGTAAACTAATGAAGACAGATGAAACATGTTGAAAAAAGGGAATGAATGTACTGTATATAAAGTTATCTAGGTAATGGTATAAACGTTATAGTTTAAATTCTATAATGCGAGTGATATTTATATTATAAAACGTTCCTTCATGTCATGCCTATTATAATACTTATCACGGGTAGGTTGCAGGTTGAAATGAGATACTATAGAACGATCCTTGGCATCTCTTACATATAACAAATGAAGAAGTGCGTAACACCATCAGCCACAAAGTAAACCATTATGCCACGGTCAAAAAAGAGACAGCTGAAATGAAATGGCCATGTCACTAAAGCATAACAGTCTATCCACAACAGAACTTCATGGCAATGTCAAGAGTGGCAGAAGGGGAGATAAACAGATAAGAACATGGACTGACAACATCACAGAATGGACCAGGAAACGTTTTGCGGATACACGAGCGTTGGTACATGACCGAGACAAGTGGAGGGAACGAGTCAGATATTCATATGCACAGTGCTTCAACGACCACGCTAGGTTAAGAGACTGAAAAGGACGATCATGATGATAAAGCTTCTTTTTTGGATTGTCATTTGTCATTAAGTAGTCTTATCAAAGATCTTGAATCACTTTAACTGGTAAAAATTAAAGAGATGTTTGCAAATACTATAAATACTATATATAGTGTAACACTTGTAGAAATTGCAGAAAAACCCATTCAAAACGTAAGACTCAACTGATGAACAATTTATCAGACTAATGGTAGATTTTGTTGAAAATTACCTAAGATCCAGTCACGCAACCATCACTTGTTGACCATAGTGTGTACGTCTACAAGATTTCTAGAGGCAATTACAGACTTTAAAAAAAATACGTGAGGAGGAACAACACAACATCTTTGCATTCAAACGATAGAACGTGCTGAGCTATCACTTTAAAAGCACATGTTGAATATCTTTTGTAATGCACTTGATACATTCTAAAAGATGCGTCAATTATTTGAAAGCAATCGATCATTTGTCGTTCGTGTCACTGCACGCATTGGCTAGATTTATATACATGTGACTCTTCGGGGTGTTTTGTAAAATTATTTTATATGTCCTTTAATTGTTTCAATTCAAATCACTATTTATAAGAAATAAATTATACATATAAATGTAATTTTGTATAAGTTACAAAAACTGATGGTTGATATGAGTAGCATTCTAAATTATTGATTACGTGTCCTTGGAGAATCAGATGAAATAGCATTGTGATTTTCAAATGCCACCATGCTTTACGAAATAGAAGTGAACTTTGAAAAAGAAATGATGAAATTTGATTAAGGTCACAAATACGCAAACATGTTCTAAGGATTTGATAGCAAGGCATTAGATATAAATATTAGTGTCCTCTTCAACATATTTGAGGATATCAAATAGTATATGTTGTATGCAGAATACATTTTAAACAAAGAATAGTTGCTTAGAGGTATATAATTTGTATTCATTCTTTTGTAAAATTATTGTGTAGATTGAACATGAAATATATGAGAAACTGATGCATGAAGAATAATTTGATATGAAAATAACGAAATGTATTTCTCTGCAGTCATCGATTCATGAAACACAGATACCCTATAACAGTTCCTGAAATCATGCGGAGTTCCAAAACGTAACCAATATGTGACAGACGAACGGAAATGGTATACAATAGAATGTGCATTGCCTTGTTTAAGATCTCTGTTTGTTTGTTTGCTTAGGATTTTTAACGTAGCTTTAACCATTGTTCAGTCATATTGCTACGACATCTGCAGTGAGGCAGTTTGTAGTGATGCCTAGCACTGGGGTATCATGACGCAGACATGATGTACTTTCGTATTGTATTTAATGTTCATTTTTAAAGGAATCAAAATATTATACATGACATGGGGACTGCCTAAGGGTTATCGCTTTCGTCGCTGGTTGTCATCATTCATTCAGAAAAGTTTTGTACCTGTTCTTAAAATAATAGTCCGTTTTAAAATGAACTAGTTTGATCGATCGTGTTCTTGGATAATAATAATAAGACAACATAGTCCAAAAATCTGAAATAAAATATTATGGATTATTATGAAGAAAAAAAAAAAATATATATATATATATATATATATATATATATATATATATATATATATATATATATATATATATATACATATACATATAATGCACAAGTATACAGACATTAACAATGCCATTACGTAGCACATTTAAAGAATAATGTCTTCTACCAATAATACTAGAATTTAAATGAATATGATAGCTCCATATGATAGCAAAATATCTTATGTTTTCAGCATATTTGTATGTTTTCAAATTTCATGGAGGTTTTTGTCTTGTTTTTCTGTAGTGTATTCCCATCATTATACATGTAAAGCGCTTAGGGCTTCTAAAGAGTAGGCGCTATACAATATCCTCATTATTATTATAATTAATGTTATTATTATTCTTATTGTTATTATTATTATTATAATTATTATTATCATCATTATTATTGAATAACAATTATTACAATTAGATATTCTAGTCATATTTGAGAACTCATACTTTCTCATCACATTATTAAAGCTAAATACGTTATAATTTCCAAAACATGATGTATACATTATTCCATCTAGGACGATCATATATAAAACGAACACAATTTTTATAACCAAGATCAAGTTTTCCCTCCATACATTCATTAAAGTTTATCCACAGTGGAACACAATACATTGCTCAGCAATCAGATTTGAATAATCTTATTTTGATATCCAATGAACCATTCTTAAATGTGCGTAAAAGCATGTTTATTTGAGTATACACCGATCTTTAATGTCTCCTCAAGGCTTCTTCGTATGAACAATTGGATTCTAAAATATGATCCAAATACTCATAACTATTTACATGCACGACCGTTTAAATCTACAGAAGGAGGAGATGGTAATTTGAAAGAAGTTGACTGAAAGACCATTCATACCGATGTTTGTGTTTTATAAATTATATCATTATCTAATGCGTATTGTTAGCAGATCTGTATTAATTCCCTTCAACATGCGATATACGGACATGTCAATGATATATCAGTAGAAATAAAGTTTTTAAGAAACGAAACATTTGATGGCATACCTCACACCACTATGACACTGACCCAGTTTAACTCGCAATGTATATATTAAATAACAAAAAGAAATAACACATTCTAGCAACATCCCATTGGTTGCATGGTAAAAGCTCCATAATTCACTTCTGCAGCGCACACAGTAGAACTGTTTCTATTCCATTCTGAACTATGCTGACAGACTGACATGTTCAGCATAATAGCTGACAATTGCCGTAAAGGAAGAGAGACATAAATATGTAGATTGTTGCTTTTTGAAACCAAACTGATTTTCGGTGATTGTGGCTAAATCCGTGTAGCATGATGCATGCAAATTTGTTTGAAATCTCTCTCTCTCTCTCACTCTCTCGCCACGCGGCAAGTTCTTTAAACAAAATAACCTCGATTTTGAAGTTAACGCAATGGCTAAATCACGGACAAGTATTTTCTTTGTTTCAAAATACGTCCACACTTTTCATAGTATATAACCCGTATTGACATTACCCAAAGTACTTTGAATTAGGAAATAATTTCAGAAGAGATAAATATGGCGGGAATTGGAATTTCACAAAACGTGACAATGTCCAAGTATCACCATCATTTCAATCCACAATTCTGTTGGCTTTGGTGAAATTTTCTACAGGTATTTCAGTGCAATATTTGGCTTATATATGTTCATTCTAGACAACCTGTCTTTTAGGATGTGGTATTCTGATCGGATACGTTTATACAGATCTAGTATCTCTGACATAAATGTTTCATTAAGCACGAATCATTTAATCTTTCAGTTCCTTCTTTATCCATATTTATAGAAAATATTTTCAGCATTTCTGTTCACTATTTAATATTACGCACGTTTATTACATTAAACTTCTCACTATCTACAACTTTAACAGGTTATAATTCTTCAGTAATAGCGTGCTGATGCTGTTTTATTAGTTTAACACACACACAATTGTTATTCTAGATATGTCCATCTTTATATTATAATACAGCCTTGCTACCACTTAGCAATCTAGTCCGCAAACATTGTTAGCGGATCAGCTCCATCCATTGATTTTCATCGCAATGAAGAATTGGTTTGCTTATTTGAAATAGCATCTATCGTTTTCTCTTTTACCATGCTTATTTCATGAAGGTCATTACTAAGTATGCCACATTGTTCAATCTAAAATCGTAAGACGTTATGTTTAAAGGGATGCATTTTAACTTAAGTTGTACCTCTGCATTACCATCAAATTGTTTTCATTATCTTCTTACTATAATGCCACTGAGAAATACTCAGCATTTGTACCTTCAATTTAATTGATTTAGATATTTCTTTATTTATAGTCGCGCTGTCCCACCCCCTCTAAACGCATTTATATTTTCCTGATTTCTGTTCTGCCTCTTCAATTATTTCGTCCGTATTGGTTTCTCTCATAATTATGTGTATTGTTTTAAAACCCATTCTCCATTTTGTATTGACCATTTCTTCCAACAATGCAGTTAGAATAATATTTTGTATTCCCTTTTTTCTTACCCTCTTTATCCTGTTTCAGACTGCAGTTTTGTTTCTTTTTCCAACAAGTTTTCCAGTTTAAGTACTATCTCATCCCTCCTTTCTACACATATTTTAGTTCGGAAGGGGTTTAAAGGCTACAACTATACAAATTTTACCAGTTGAACATGGATATGTCTGTTCATTTTCTTGATATTGTTTAATATTTAACAAATGGATCATACGTTTTTACTTTGAATACAGTATGCTTTTTCTGTTGAACTCAAGTGGGTGTCAACACTACAGATTCTTGAAACGAAGCGAACTTGACAATATTTATGCGTAAAATACGTATAGTTCAAAGCATATCTAAGTTATTAAATACATAAAATAAATAGTATAATGACTAAATAATTCATCTCACAGAGAGTTAATCGAACATTCAATTAGGAAGGTCATTATGTATATCAGTTATGCAACATTGGAATAGTTATTGCCAAAGTCAAGACTATTAAATTCATGCTCGAATTTATAAGCACTTCGGCAATTTTTTTGTATCGTTATGACTCAATATCCCGTACACAAATAACACGAGAAAGTAACTTAGCTGAATTTTAACAAAATTCAAAAGTTCATCTAGTTCATGAAGCTAATTGGAATTTCACTTGCTAAGGCAGTATGCATGCTAGGTAACATGTGATTGAAAAGAATGCATCCATAGAGATATCACGTTCAATGATAAACCATACAAGTCAATCAGTCAAATAACTGAATTACGTTGACCTTTAAAAATCTTCTCAGTCCTGCAACACACCTAACAACAAGTGCCTCTGTATCCGGCATATGTATCCCAAGTCCCATCACCTCCATCCGCCATGAACTAAACGGCTTCATTAACAATATCGGTATGATGTCTGAATCGTGTTGCTAGTTGCATTGATTATTCCCTATTTTTATTACGGTGCATACCGAAATATACCGTAATTTAATGGTCTATATCAACACCTATAATTATGCAGCAACTAACGTTTTTACAATTTTCACGTATTGTTCTGTGCTCAAAAGTATAAAAGTTACAAGCAATCTACATTTTAAACGCTAATATAGGAAGCAAAATGTCAAAATCAGACATGGAGTACTTTCTGCCTTACGCCAATGTTACTTGAAGTTCACACAGCCTGGCTGGGTTGATTGTGTCTCCGTCATTGCGCATGTACAGAAATGTTTCCTTGCATGAGACGGAGTTTGTGCAACGGCAGTTGAAGGTACACTGAGTAGAGGAGTCATTGCCAGACAAAGTGCAGAATCTAAAGTACCCTTCGAAATCATAATTGCTTTTCGTCTCATGCGGATAGGCCACCTGCCAAAATAAAAAAGTCTTTAAATCGTGAATTCATTTTTTGACACGAATATTTAATCTCAGATAATGTTCATTGGTAGTAGGCACCACAATAAATTAGTTAATCAAGAAGATATGTGTTAGATTCATTGCCCAAAACATACTTACCAAAGTTCTGAAAAACCTAACCACTCAAGCAAAATAGTACCATTGCTGGACTATTAATCTATTTACAGACCATTGCAATAAGGTATTTAATGTCTTTATAAAGACATCCAATGCGATAACTGTCATGTCGTAACTGTTTAATGAAAGAATAATTAGACGCAAAATGTGTTATTCTTAATTTCTTGTGAGTATAAATCATACAGTACCTTATACTTGATTTCTCAGCAGAACAAAATTATTTTATAATTTAAAACCTCAGATATATGTATTTCAACAACACGAAAATGCTAAATGTGAGAAGAAGCTAGTGTTCGGTTTTTCCATCCTAAGTAATAAAAATACATCTAAATAAAATCTGATCTGTTCAGCATTGACTGGTTAGATGCAGAAATAGGATATGATGGTAGGTTTGCGTACATGCATTGATTTAGGACTGGAATGTCTGTCGCACAAGAGGTTCTCTCCAGTCACCTTCACGTTGTAGGGGGCCCCCAATGTCAGATTAAAGATGGAAAGGTTCATTCTCAACCACAACATTGGTGGATTTGTGTCTACTCCATTAATTGGTGGGATGAAGCAGGTGGTTGAGTTTCTGTCAAAGACCTTATTCATTTTAAACAAAAGAGTGTCATTCACGTCTCCCCAGATCTTCAGAACTGATGCAGCTGAATAGAATGGGAAAATATATATTGTTTTGAGCAATTCTGTTGTCGATAATACACTCGGAAATATAGATATTTGTCTTTAACAGTAATGTTTGCGAGACATACCACTCCCACATTAAGTATCGTCATGGTGTTAACATTTATATGTTATAACAAACAAATACAATACAAAGCAAAATGATGGAAACGAAATTGCACCATGTATTGATATATCTGCTAACGTTTTCATTACGCACCCTTTCTCCCTCTAGAATATCTTCGCCTCCAGAACTTCCTGCAATACGCTAATGACGCTATCAATATATTTCCCCATGATCGCTTAGCTATAGATTAGCTACTCTTCCTTGTTATGTGTATCCAATTTGATTTTTTTTTTAAATTGACTTTTATCCATAATTGAGAATACGGGTTTGGTCTCGCATGACTAATCTCAAATAAACACGTTTACTTGGTTTGGGGTTCTACATACAGCATTGATTCTCAAGAAACGAATTATGTATCATTTTGATGGAAGTTTCCATTAATATGAATATCATCCTGGTCTATTCATTGTGTCTTAGGTTTTTATATTATGGTGTTTAAGAACAAGCTTAAACAACTATTAATGTTTACTTACCTAAAATATTTATAGCATGTTTTCTGTTTTCTAATTGTACGCTGTTTTTCTATTTTTTTAATTCATATCGAAGTATATGTTTTGGGTGTTTTCTAATGTTCTAAAGGGTTAAGAGCTTCGAAAGATTAGGCGCTAAACAAAGTCCTCATTATTTATTATTTATTATTATTATTATTATTATTATTATTAGTAGTAGTAGTAGTAGTAGTAGTAGTAGTAGTAGTAGTAGTATAAGTAGTAGTAGTAATATTATTAGTATTATTACTCATCATATATACATATTTAAAGTGGAATCCGTCTTTTAGATGGGTTTAGTTTTTGTAACAGACGATATATTGTTTTAAATTATTCATTGGAATTCCGACGTATTCCTTGGAACTTTGGTACTGGATCACTATTTCAATAGCATCGGGATTTTATAAGAAGTCAGCTAGCCGATATTTTTGCAGGATACAACTGCTTGCTGGAAGTTTCGAAATGAAGTTGAAGATCTGGTATCTGTATCAATATTCAAATTAGTATGCATTAAATAGTCAGAAAGCTCGGATACAGTCCTTAATGTGTGTACAGATATAAACATCAGATCTACCTATACAAATTGGTGTCCAACGATTCGAAAATAACTGCTCCTACTCACCGGGTGTTGTAACAAAATAGTTGTTGATCCAACAGCCACTTTTATTCGGGTCAGTACTCAGACGAACATACTTCGATATGATGGGCACACTTATGAAATACTCTATGTTCGTGTTGACTCTCATGCCTTTCGTATTCCACTGAAATGTGAAACATTTTCATTATGCTACTCTGGTCTACCTGACGAACAAATAGACCCGCCTATATTTATTAAAGAACAAAAGCATTATACAAGCAGTTTATCAGACTGAATCACGTTCAATTTATCAACTACTATAATGTACTTTGTCCTTTCCAAATAAAATACATATATGATTTAACAGATAGACGTTGAATATTTTTTGTCCAACGTATACTGTTGCAGAAATCCCACTCATTAAATGCTCTCTCTCTCTCTCTCTCTCTCTCTCTCTCTCTCTCTCTCTCTCTCTCTCTCTCTCTCTCTCTCTCTCTCTCTCTCTCTCCCAGTGCTGTACATACAAAATCAGTCAGGTGTGGCGCATCAGTGAATGTTATTCCATCTACACTGTATTGCACTATGTATCGGTCTGGCCAGGTTACGTTTATCAATGCACTGTAGTTCACCATTATTTCTGTTATTATTGACGTTTCATTGAGAGTTGGCTGAAAAACAAGCAAATGTATCAAAGAAGATGCTTATCTAATACGTCTGATGGAAAATTACTGGTATGGTTCAACATGACAAAGACAAATGGTGCAAGGTGGCATATATATATATATATATATATATATATATATATATATATATATATATATATATATATATATATATATATATATACTAGAAGCAGACCTAATCAGACTGTTCCAAAAATTAAATAATTTTTTCTGTTTGTTTCTCTGTGAGATAGAAACGTGCATCACTTCGTTGATTTTTTGTGATAGAACTAAATTAATCTGATCGTAGTGCAAACTGTATATTTTGTCGTCTGACCTTTTACTATTAATTTTAAATGTATTTCTCCTTTTTTTCTTTAAATTTCTTGTTTATAAATTACTATTGTCATTTAAACATGAGGAAATTTAAGCATTTTTCCTTTGTTTTGTAGATGTAAGTTGTAAAGGCCCCTTTATAAAGAGTTTATTTCGACCGAAAGGTTGGGAATCTGTTTTGAATTTATACGTTTATCAAGGTTTGTATGCGTGTACATGTGTGTGCATATAAACACACACACACAAACACACGTTGGATAACGGCGCAGCGGACACAATAAAGCAAGGTCTAACTGATCTTCGCTTGACGGACTGAACTGATAATTTAGTGGTTTGCCCATGTGACACCTATTGTATTTTATATTTGTTTCATTTATTATCTGATACCAACTAGCCAATAGCGTGAAACAGTAGTGTACTGTACATCGACAGGAAATGTTAGTGGCAATTGACTTCAAATAGACATTTTGTAAGTTTAGCTTCGAAATAATGACTGCATGCCTGATACAAGCTTAGCAGTTAGTTGAATTTGTGGAAAATGATGTATTTGTACAAACGTGGAGCGACATTACAATATTCCTTGTTTATAAGTCTATTCCAAATGCGTGATCTCCTTATCTCGATCATATAGGAATAGTATTCCAATCTGACAATGTTGAATTTGATTGAATGCGGTGGCTTGCCGTCGCACTTAATGAAACTCATAGACCTGAGGCACTGTTATAGCACTGATCGATCCGTCAAGGTTTAAATGGGGTTTAACATATCGAAAAATTGGCTAGCAACAATGGGTTTCACTCAGATGACGATGAAATACATACACAGACACACAACTAATGACACGTGAAGAACAATAAACAATGACAATTAGCACAGAATTAAAACTATACGGAATAATGCGAGGGTTTAACTAAATAAAAGCATCCTCCTTCCCCGACAATCTCCCCGTTCCAGATAGAAGACAAATGAGATTTGATGAAACATATCTTCTCAGTTGTGGTATGTTAAATGAGATGAACTAGTTGCCATAGTCGTTAACATTCACCTTCTGAAATCACTCACACATCTCACCTCTGTCTTGACTCGACCAACTTTGATATGATTGACAGATTGAGAATAGTTTCCTCTGGGTTGGTCGTTCTTCCCATGTTTTAAGGAGTTCTTCTTTCATCACAAATTCATGACCACCATGTATATGATGACATGTTCGTAAAACCCTACAAAAACGGACCATTTTGATTATTTAAAACTTCCTAAGAGACTCAGTTGCCTGCAAATGTAAATGTCCTGTGTTATTTAGATGTTTTTTTAGTTTACTGTTTAGTGACTTCTCTTGACATGGGACAATAATACTTGCGTGAAGCGAGACTCACTAAACATGTCATGCTTACTGGTTGATGTACATCGATGGCTAACCAACCGTCCCATCTCTGGGTCTTCGAGTATTTAGCACTGTATCCAAAATAACCGCTTTGGGATCCGTTTCGATCCCATTCTGTGCCGACAATCTCTATGTCCACTTTTAAAACAAATCGGTTGGCAAGTGGATCGATGGAGAGATTGACGTTACAGATAACCGGAAATGTTATTATACCTCTCTTCCAATCGATAGAGCCGTCCCTAGAATGACAAATACGTGTATGTAACCATTTTGATGCAATACAAGTATATAAGTTAACCGTTCCGTTGTCACAATCATTATGACAGTAATGGCTAAGAAAAGTGAAACATTTGTATATATTCCTACGTCTTATCAGTTGCTCTACATACCTATTAGTGTTATAACCACTGAACTTGCTACATTACTGTCTATCAGGTAGACCTAATTTACTATTAGAATACTGTGGGAACAGCTTATTACCCTCTGTACAGAAATATTACCTGATTCTCGACTACCTCACAATAGTCAAGTATGAACCATGATATAATCGAGAAGAACACTGGACTGCTCGACCATATCAAATAATTTTACTTAGTAGGGAAGGTACATGCTCTTCACTAACTTCCTTTGTTTTACACTTAAGGGTGCGTTACGTTATCCTTTAGCTGTGTCCATATTGAAGGAAGGTTATATATATATTCATCATTTGTTCTGGCTATTTAAACAGTTTATGGAAAGCATTATCAATTTACCACAACAGTGGTCGTCTTTGCTTTGTGCTCCGTTTGCGCTGTTAACTTTCATTCTAGGTCAAATGCACAACTCAATCGCATTTTAAAGGCCCTCAAGAAAAATATTGCGTGAGGTCTGGTATCAACCAATATGAAAACCTAAAGTTATATACATCATCTATATATTAAAGAACCAATTATTCGCAACTAGTGATGGAGATATAAGCAGACAATTATCGCACAGAAAGATGATGGGACATATAATTTAACATGGTCATATTATTTATGTTTTCTTCCATGAAACATTTACTTCACAAATTGTTGGGTGAAATAGATTCAACTATATTTGTTATGTTAAATTGATCAACAAGAGATATACGCCAGCAGTTTAGAGTAGAACTTGTGTTCCAGTTTAGTACTATGCATAAGTTAAGATACCAAATTACACATGCAGTATCTCCAGGAAAGCAACACATCTTATGCTCCATTATAAAGCAATTATAGATGTTCTATACATTTTAAATGCAATATGAATGTTAAAATCCCTCAAAAAGGCATATAATTATTCAATCTTATCTAGATGGATTAATGGTCAAGTTCAATAGAAAATGTTTTCGTTCAGTTAGGACTTCATAGCTCATAAATGAAGAAAAGAAATAACTGTTATAAGACATATAGATTTATATATGTATGATAAAATGCATTTAAACAAATGCTAACACGTTTAAGTAAGTACAAATTCGAAGAACACATGTGTCAGTGTTCAATATAAGTTACATTCTGATGATATGAAACTATAAGATCTTCGGATCTGCGAATTGTTTAACTTGATATCGAAAATTTAAATTTCTTGAATTAGAGTTTTGTTATGTTTTATAAATATTGCTCTTTTCATTATTTATTATATCCCTTGCCACTATTCCTTTTCTACAGAGATTTTTTTAGAATGCGTTTTAATTCCTGAAATGGTTCACGTTTAAGTTGTGTGGCCATGATAGTTTAATATTTGAGATATTGAACGTATTTCAATTTAAACAAACGTATTTGATAATAATTCGGAAATAATGGTTACTACTATATCTTACATATATTTTGGCTACATTTTAGGTAAATGGTTCTTTTGTAATCAGCACATTTTTATATGATGATATAATAAAAGCGAATGTTTCAAGGTGAGAACATATGTCTTGGCCTTTGACTTTAAACATATATCAATGTCGCTAATTCAATATTCCAATTCGTCGTAAATATCACACCGCTTGTCTTTAGAAAAGTGTTTCGAGTAGATTTTCCACCCCAAAAAAAATAAATAACACAAGCAAGTTACCATGTAGTAACGTTGAGTTCAAAGGAATCATCTGGATAGACACAAATGACGTTCTTCCCGACATCCACGACCTCGGCTTTTCGAAAATAGAGTCTTGACGTCGTGTTTTTTTGTGGAATCGGAAGCTGAAATACCATCGGGCCACTGACCACATCCTTTTCCGTGTCTACAAGAATTTTCACTGAAATTATTGTGTCTTGAAGGTAATTGTTGTCCTTGCATTCTGATAATATTTTAAACTCGTGCTTCGCCGAATTCTAAAATGATTTTAAAAGAATTAAAGAATTGATATGTAGCTTGTATTAGAATTGATTAAATCAAATATAAACATAACTGACAACGAACAAAACTCTAAACGCTTTATGCTTTCAATCAATCTTTATAAGAATTATAACGCTTTGCCGTACAAGACAAACAATACACATAAAAGAAAGAATTTGAAATAAAAAAAGGTTTATACGATGATATGTTTAATGTAAGGATTGTTTCAAAATGTTATATATAACATTTGATTGTATTGAACTTCGAAGATAAATTCTAATCATATTTCTATTGTTGCAATAGTTTATTTCGACGATTTGGTGAGATTTAAATGCACCAACAAGTTTATCTTTTCTCCGCCCCCACCCCACCCCCACCTCTCTCTCTCTCTCTCTCTCTCTCTCTCTCTCTCTCTCTCTCTCTCTCTCTCTCACTAGTGTTTGAAGGTACAAAAGGAAAAAAAATCAGTGCATGATATTTTGTTTACCGGATACGCTTTTATTTCTCCCACAGTGAACGTAACGGTAGACCCCTCCAAGGCGGTGCCTCCAGAAGATTTGGCCGTAATGGTCAATAAATGCGTGTCATTCTGCGCAACGTCAACCCGGTCCATGAGTAACGATACTATGGTGAAGTTCAGTGTATTGGCCGTGCTATCATTAAAATAACCGATATTATGTAGAGTAAATGTAAATGTTTTGGACGTTACAGTAGGTGGCACACTTGGGAAAACAGATGAATCTACAGCTTTAAAATCCGAGTACGAACATGGCATATTTGTGGAGTGCACAATGGGAGTAAGCGCCAGCACGCTAAGGGCAGGATCTTTGCCAGAGGTCGTGGAGGTAGACACAGTTATCTCGTACACGTGGCCAGTCTCAGGAGGGGTATGGATGGAAGCCATCACCATTGCGGGAAATCCTGGCGACGGCGAATCATTTCCGAGAGCTTCAGCAAATATTGCTCCCTAAAACATGAGAATAGGATCAGAGCAATTTAATTCATTCATCCAAATATAATGATGTCATATATACACATATACAAAAGTTATTTGAAGGACCCTAATTATGGTAGAGTTTAAGAGGGTACAAACATCTAAGGAAGGAAATGGACAATCATGGCTTTTATAAATGATGGCATGGAATGCTTCAAATCCAGCCCATATATAAACAACATTCCAAATAGTTGTACGATGTTGACCGTCAAGAGATAACTCGTTAGAACAATCGAGTCGATTTGAGAAAGTCCATAAAACACACACCTAGTTGAAAGCGACACTTTTTGGTACTAATTTTAATCTGGATATGCAGACATGTTCTACGTTGGTACCAGTTTCAAACAATAATAAAGGTTTTCTAACTGAGCGCAATTATATCTATAACTGAGTATACAAGATCAAACACCTAAAAGGGGTATGGAGGCTTATGAGATAAACTTAATGTCAATGGTAATAAGATGTACTGGATGGTTCTTGAGCTTGGCCGGTTCGCAAGCGACATCCATGTGAAGATATGAAATCAATCTCAATGGCATTACCAGTTATCGAAATGGTAAAGTGGAAACAACACCTACGCAATTCGCATTTATGTTTGTAAGGAAATGTTTAGACAAAACTTCCTTACAATATTTTGAATAGTTCTTGAGGGGTATGCGGTTACAAGTAACATCCCATATAAATATATGCTTAGTTTCAAGGAACATAACTCTATCCCGAATTCATACAATTAATATATACCAGAATAAAAGTACAAGTCGCCCAGTTTTTACTATTTCATAGAATAAACTGTAATTTTGATTCATTCATTTGGTGGTAGCTTCCAGTTAGACTGTGCGATGGAACAGATTTAAGTTTTAACTACAGTGGAGATGTATGTTGCATAAACGACAATAATTTAGCTGTAGATGTAGTCCCATTGATATTCCGAATATTACCAGCATTTATTTTAAAATCTAGATATGTACTGTCTGAGAAACTACTTCAAATGACTGCACGAAATCTAAGCGAACTGCAATTAAATGCATTCCAAATTACCGATTGCCTTAATATTGTTTTCTCTTCTAAGATGTGTTTTCTCAATACATCGATACAAGGAAATCATTTTTGCAGGAAGAACTTACCGAAAGTGGGTTCCAAGAAGGATGATCGACGACTATAGCGAAGTGAGATACACATATTTCTTTGTTATCAATCTTCGCCCGGAATTCAAAGAACAGTTGTTTTCCCAGCATGGCGAGATCGAACGTGTTTTGAATGGTGGCTTCCACACTAATGGTATCGCTTGCTTCGTCTGAACCAGATACAGTCGATTCTGAACAAATAATGACTGGGAATATAAATAAGACAATAATGCAAGCTTACATTGTCTATTTATTTTTCTCGCTCTCCCTATTTTAGGTAGGCATGCGAGTAGAGTAGTGAGGAAATTGTTTAAGAACCATCTGACAATATTGTATTGTATTGTCTTTGTTGAACTTTTATTATTGTTTGTATATTTTACAAATGAGTTCAAACACTGAGAGATTAAATAATCACATTTAAGGTTAACTTCATGGCTTACCTTTGTTAATTGAATTAGGTATTTCCAATGCCAGAAACGGAGTTTGTGGGCAAAGAAAGTTTTCTGCAGCTATATCGCTCACGATAAGGAAGTGTTTGAAGCTTTCTCCGGCATCTGCTACTTTTATCTTTAGACAATAGTTTTCCGGATGCGTAGCATTGAGCCACTCTGCTTCAACACGTAGGGTGAATTTGGGGTTAGGAATCTGCATACGAAAGTGGAATGTAGATTTTTCACCAAGCTTTAAATTGGATGGCGCATCTAGAACGTTGCACTTGATCTTTGGGTCACCAGGAACGCCCTGTAGGTAAATAACACTTGTTTGGAGTTTCTCTCAGAGACAAGAGACATATTACTTGTTATCATAAGTTTGATGAAAAGAAAAACAAAGGTTGTTTTGTTCCTGTATTTCTTCGAAATCTCAGTTTTAATTTTTAAAACTAAATTTCCATATTAAACGTTTAACTGGTGATTGCATTTATTTTAATTTCTATAAACGTACATATTCATATGATAAGAAGACTGAATTTTTCTCTTGTTTTTTTTTAGCAAGTCTTCGCAAATCTTAAACACGATTCTAAGAAAAATATCTCATTTGAAAGCGATATTTTTTGATTTCCCAAAATGGATCATACAATTTGAATAGAAATGAATTTCATCTGCTTCAAACGTTACAAATGGTAGTACTTTTTATGGTAATGCGTCTGTAAATGTTGTACCTTTATCAATAATTAAACATCTATTCAGAAATATCGACGTGTTTACATGTATCGATAGTGAGGTTTCTATGACGTTTAAGAGCACTTTGTTTCAAACCAGTAGGGTACATTACAGACTCCTCTACATATCGAACTTACCATGAATATTTCATAGAGCCAAACAGCATTTTGTACAAATTCATCTAAAGAGACACACTCCTCACAGCTCGTACTCTTTCAGAATGTATCGCTGCCTTAAAGCTTATGTGACCCCTGGGCGAGATATGTGCAACCTACGGCCAGCGACATGGTTTTATATTCTTTTTATATCCAAAAGTGTGACTTTTAAAGAATCAAATGAATTATATGCGATTGGTTTGGGGCATTTAACCTAAACTTGAGCATAATGACATACCATATATTGAGTAAGAAACTTATTTGATTCATATATCATTTAAAACGGTATGGGA